>JAMXBD010000102.1:1200000-1800000 GCA_024138025.1 Combretum micranthum
AATTGATTTTCTCTTTCTTTCTTGGAATTTAAAAGATAATAAACAAGAGAACATAAATTAAGAGAGAATTCTTGATTTGTTGCTTGCAAATGAATGCTCTCTAAAATTGTCTGAATCTCCACAAGAGAGCGTATTTATAGTTTTCAAAAACTTAAATGTCTGTTAGAGATAACGTGTGATAGATGGCAACATTAAATGTATGCAATGGTCGAATTAAAGGTCCATCGGTTTGCTAGTTCAATGGCTCATGCCTTGTTACACCTTTGTCGCACCTTGGATTTTTAAGCTCAATCACATCTATGCTTTGTTTTACTGAACCGGATCATCAATGTACTCCCTTTCAGTATAAAAACAAAGCATACAAGGCACATATACACATGCAACAAATATCCTAATTTATGTTTTTCCTCATAAATTATCAATCATATTCAAGTGTGTGTATTTATAAAAGATTTTTATAACTTTTGCTCTCATCAAAATCACAAATAAAATAATTTAGCTTAACAATGTCTCACTCCTATCTTCTTCTTCTTCTTTATCTTCAACTATTGCACTTTTTTTTTTTTTTTTGCAGCATCCTCTTATTTTTCAACTTGATTTTCTTACTCATAATTTCTTATTGACTCAATTTTTCTCCCTCAACTTCCTATTCTTGTTCTTGCTCTCTTTGATTTTTTTCTTCTTCTTCCTTCCTCTACAACTCTCTTCTACTGCTCAGCGTGATAGCATACATCCCCTCTTGAACTCTCTCCATAATCATGTCCACGAAAACTGTTCACTTGTATCTCCAGGTTCTTGAGCGAGTTGGCATAACTCTACATCACTAGTTCGGTTTCTTGGTGGTGTAGTTCAGAGTATTTGATGAAGGATAGGAATAGCTCATCCATATAGGAATTTTGCTGATAAACACCACAGTAGAAGTGTGTTCTTGCTACATACTCTAATATGGATGATATGAACTCCATTGCTGTTGATGGCTCTAGTGTGCTTCTGGGTGAGTTTCCATAAAGTTATGACCAATCATTTCAAGAAGGTTGTAGCAGGGGGTTTGGTAATACGAAAAAAGGATCTCCCTCTTGTATGTTGTTCCCTTGACGGTTCCTCTATTTGCTGAAGTATTATGTGGATTTCTTGTTCTATTTCTAGCCAAAGTAAACAAAAATAATGAAAAAAGCACAGACCCAAGAAAAATAAGAAAATCTAAACTAGCTAAAAGACTATATGCAAAGGCAACTATGATAATAGAGTCAAAGATATCAAGTAGTGCCCTATTGAGCCTCAATTACATGAATTCAATGTCGTTCCCCCACAACGGTGCTAAAAATGCTTGGGTGTTGTTGTTGGTTTATTGGATTAAAAACAAACACTAAAGAACATGAGGTTGAAGATTTCAAAAATTTGTAAGAAGTTAATAAGTTCTGTTCAACTCCAATCACGACTACCAACATTAGATAAGCACATCTATCAAAGTAGCATATAAAATATTAGATCGTATCCTTAGGGATAATTGGTATCTACCTTACTCCTTTATCTTTTATTACCAAGCCAAAGAGAATTTAGCAAGGATAAGTTTGTAAAATGCAAGACTTAGGATTTGCTTCACTAATTCCTTATCATGTTATTTCTCAACAAATTCAGAGAGTTGTTTACTGGTGTATTTGCACCATGAGACTCATGAAAGTAAGTTAAAGCCTCTCAAGGTTAGAAACTCTAAATCTAAATTAGTTAACTAGAATCTCTTCACAAGTTATCAGTAATTTAGATCCGAATAAAGTTTAAGAATCCTTTGTTTAAAAACCCATTTTTGAAATTTGAAAACAAGTGATAGAAAGTTTCTCCATCTTTCTCTTAAGGTGATTAGGCGCAACTTTATTAATAGCTTAGAACTATTCAAAAGAATGATATTTCAATCTATTCAGTTGAAATCAAATGTAGATAAAAAAGGTGCCCCATGCATTTAGATTTGTGAAATTAAGTTCAAGATACTAAATACGAATACCCAGTCAACAATTAATTGAAAAGCGCTTTTGAAACTATATAAATTAGGATTTAGATTCACAAACCTTAAGCTTAGGAGATTATTTCTCTATGGATTTGAACATTGAGCACGGATTTAAAAGAAATAATATGAAATTAAAAATGAAAATGACAAATTAAGCATACAATCTTAGAAAATGCAAATAATGGGTTAAAATAATTTTACCTAGAAAACTTCCAATTCCTTAGCAAGAAGAAATAGTTTTTTTTTGCCAAAGATTTATCTCTCTACTCTACGTTAGAAATATTTTACATATGGCACTCTCTTCTTATTTGGCGTCTATGTACGTTTATTTATAGGCTACAAGCACAAAAAATCATCAAGATTTTATTCGCTAACATGATAGATTCTTTATAACTGGATTCATCCTTATTCTCACATGCACATTTTGGATGCCAGCTCATAGGGTCACTTTTTGCGAGGGTTAGATCGAGTACTCAAAAGTTATTCAAATGTTAGGGCTCGATCTAATATGTGGCCTTCTTCTAAAAGGTACTCAAATTTTTGTCCAGATTCAATCGTAGATGTCATTGAATTCTCTGAATGCTCGAAAGTTAGCCTCAATTCAAGCTGTGCTTTTCTAAACAAAGGTGTGATTTTTATCTAACTTCAATCACGGGTTGAATCTAAGGCTTGACTTTATGGAGCGATTGAAGCTGTATCATAAAGTTCAGTGCTCAATCACCTCAACGCAAATTGAGAGTCATGTTAAGGTCTTGGTTTAGGGAGCAACTAAGAACTTTGCCTTAGGATTTGCCCTCAACAGGTATTTTTGAAGGTCTTGATAGAATCTATCTTTGAAATTTATTGTTGTTTTGCTCCAAATCTGATCAAAAGCACTTTGTTTCTTCTTCTTTTGATTTTAGGAGCTGAAAAACAATATTTGAACAATAAAAGCACAAAATTCATAGGAATTTATCAAATACGGATCGAATCAAGCCTAAATTCCTATGAATAAAATAGAGTGGAATAAACTTATCAGTAAGTGAAGTAGTTAGGAGCTTAAAGGGGCTTCTATTCTATTATGTTTTAATCTGTCTTTTTGGATTGAGTAACTATAAGACTTATGTGTTAAGTTTAATCAACACTGGTCTATAATATTTAAAGTTTAAATAATTTCTATTTGATGATGTTATTATGTATATATATACTTTACATTTTCTTTTATATGGCCTTGATCCTATATGTACATGCCCCACCCCCTTTGAGTAACCTAATCGTATCATACCCTTGTGTCTTGCTAAAGCCCTAAACATGTTTCTTAAAGAAATTGAGCTAGAGTTAGTCATAAGGCAGGGTAATAAGTTTGGGATACCTATTAGGGCATAACTGATGGTATAGTGTATGAAGATCTCATACCCACACACTACCTTATAAAACTACGTTTTAGAAAATCTATACTTATATCTTATACCGTGGCTCTCAATACCTAATCATATCTTACCCAATTGAGCAAGATATTAGTATGCATCATATACAACTTGGTTACTCGCTCACTCCTAGCTCAAACGTGTACTCATGAAATTTTGAGAAGTGAATAAGTATCTAGCTGAAAGTTTAAAAGTATAAGTTGCAATTTCCCTTCATATATACACACGTATGATAACATACATTATTGCATGTAATCCGGAATCGTCCCATTTATCTAATCATTAAGTAGACAAATCAATTCCCATATTAAGTCTAGAAGGAGGTTCATTTTTTAGAAGTATCAGAACAAGTCAAATAGTTTTTATAAATTATAGATAGATCTTATTTAACTTATCCTCTTAGCTAGTAATTAGTTTAATAATATTTGTGTTGATTGCATGATTGTAAACTAATATGACAAAAACATGTAGCTGCTCTTGATTTATGAAACATGGTGAAGTCGAGGGAATTATTTAAGTATTAAGCGTCATCCGAGCTAATGTAGTTAAATACAGCAAGTTATGATTAAAATATAGTTAATAAAAGGGCATTGCTATAATATTTATGAAGCTGGGAGGTTTGACATTTTAATATATTTAATTTATAACCAAGGGAAAAAAAAAGGGGGCTAAAATCAGGGAAGAAATAATTATGCCTACTTGCAGACAATGATATAAGTAGGAAACTAAAGGAATTATTACTTACACATCTGAGTGAAAAGAATTTACATAACCAAGTGAATATTCTAATCCACTCCTCTTCATTCGATTAAAGCTTGTTGTAGACGATAATATAGACCACACTATTGGGATTTCGCAACATCCTACAAAATCATTTATTATGTTTGTAGTACGAGGATTTAGAAGTGTGTTGTTGCTTCGCTAATATGATTGTTGTCTTTAATTTGTAATTTATTTTGACTTTGATTGCATAATTGTGATTGGTTTAGTGAGGTAGACTAATATCACTATTATGTGGAAATGAGAAATGTGAAAATGAGAACGGGATTGGCTTAGTCATTTGTTTGATTTTTTTTAAATATGTATTTGACATGTTATCTATTTCTTTATGAGTTTAGTGTTTGAAATTATTTGTAACTTGTATGTCAAGGGAAGGTAGTGATGAGAAAGAATACTAATTCTAACTCAGAATACTGACCTTGAAATATTGAGAGAGTTAGGTTTTAAGTATTGTGCAATGAGTTTGGGGTTGATCTTGAATAGACTTAGTAAATATATGATAAAGATTGGTGAGTTGTGACAATCATGGGTTGTCAGAATAGTTAAATGTACATTTAATAAAGTATGTTAATTACGACAATTAGGTTGAATTGGTAACCTAGGTAAGTTAATAGTAATGAAATCAATTATAAGCAATTATACTATCTAATGAGCCACATCTAAGGATGATTCAATTCCAATACAAGGCTTACCAATTGGCAATCAATAGCTTAGAGGGAGATAGAGGAGAGCAACGCCATGTTAGGGGTTTCAATTGAACTATGCGGTAAAAGCTTACAAGTAAAAGTGAGTAAAGGATTCTCCTGAATTAAACCTTTAGTAGAGTTTGATACGTGATTAGCATGGGACAAAAGCACATAGAGTGCCTATACTATTATTTATTGAAAATTTTGTGCCTAATGTTTGATTTTGGCTAAAAAAGTATCAGTATTTTCAAGCTGATAGCATTTTAATACCTCTGCACTCTTAACATTGGACAAAAAAAATCAAACATTGGACATTAAATACCATTAGTTCGAAAGTACAGATACTTTTTCGTCCAAAATCAAGTATTGGATACCAAATTGCCATGAAATAATAGTATAGGCACTTCCCATACATTTATCCATGATTGGCATAGTAAGTTAAAAGAATAGGTCCATACACATCAACCATGTGTGTATAAGAATCATGATATAATATATATTTGTAGATGTAGGGTTCTTGCTGATAATGGCTATGCACATGTCGCGTGGATCTCGCGCTTGGAATGTGACTTTAGAGTGCTGCTAAGGAGATGACACTTGATGACAGGATGGCTTAGAGAGAATAATAGGGGAGGAGGAATAGACAGTCTCAGTGTCTCGAATGCATATGTGACAAGTGAGGAAGTTTGAGTAGACCTCGCGGGTCAACCATACGTTCTTAAGTAGTTGGAGTAAAAATCACTTGAGTTACTTTGTTTAATCTTCCTGAATAGAACCTCATTTACAGATTGTTGTTTGTCTTATCTCTCCAAAAGTTGGAAATGAGGAAGAGTGACTGAGTATTTATTGGCACTTGGCATAGATGACGACCGTCAGATCACCTTAGTGATTGATGAATGAGATGGAGCAAGCTTAATTCATGATTATCCTAAATGAGCTTCTCATGAACTAAGGCCAATAGTTATCTCCTGTATGCATGAGCCTGTCTGAGAAAGGTTGGATGCAGCAGACCGGTCCTACAATCCCTATTCCAAACCTACCGAGCCAAATCTTCTCAAGCCATTTCAATAGTTGAATTGGACTTGTGAGGTCTTGTCACCTAGCCCACGAGTCAAACCCAAATAAATAAATAATATTTATATTTATATTTTCAAAACCCTATTACATTTTGCCTCTTGATCAAAATTCTTGGACAGAGTTCGAGTATTTTGGGCATTGCTTGCATCTACACATGGCTTGATCAATACTAGACACATAATGCTGCCGAATGCTCTTATAGCATTGAATACTTCATTTGTTATTAATGAATAGTTGAGTAAAAGTCAAGCGCCAGCGTTGCAATTATCTCCATTGCATATGGTTGTATCGTAGTACGCAAACTTGCAATACCACTTTAGTTGCACACGTTGCATTATGTTTCTCTGAATAATCTGCTCCTCTGAGTGATCTTGCCTACATAAAATCGTCTGATATCTGTATCAAGCCAATGGGGCCATTTGACATTTGTATTATGAATACATGACCCTTTGCATGCTTATTGAAGTTGCTATAGTCCAGACCCATGCAAATCATTTTTCACATCCAATCTTCATTGCCTACAATAGAAGCTCCTTAACAATAGCTAAATCACAGTGCACACATTCATGGCATGATGGTGATCTCATGCACCATATATCATATAGCCAAAAAACTCCCAATGCTCGAATCATAGCGACCGAGTTTGTCCAAAATTGATACTGTCATTGTGATGAAGGGTTTCATACGCATACATAGTTGGTTCTGTGTAGTAACAAGACTTGAAATTTTGACATTGCATTTTTTTTTTTTTTGACCCATAGGAATCTCTTGATACCGCTTTCATCCACAAATTCCAATAGTAGTATATCCATCTTACATTGCTTTTGTATTACCAGGAAATAGCCATGCAGCTTGGACTAATCGCGTGACATTCTTAGTGAAATCTGAATCACTTAGACATATTCACACGTATCTCTTTTCACATTTTTGTTATTTTTATTACTTCTTTTTACCAATTAACCTTGATAATATTTTTACATGAAATCTTCCTCAAATACCATCAATATATTCAACTCCACCAAATCTTGACTTTCAAAGCTTTTGTGTTTATTTTCTTCTGTCAATCCTTTTAAATCCAGCTTGACCCTCTTTCGTCATCAACTCAATGGGGTTAATTGTTTTCGTGGGAGCTAATTCCATAAAGAGTGAAAAAAAAAAAAAAAAAGAGTCTGAAGTTAGCGGAGCTATCATTCATACTTGAACATATCAAATCTCCTCGTATGACCACAGTCCCACCACTTCAAATATTAGCACTTATACCTTCACCGTAATCTCTCTTTTTTTTTTTTTTTAATCCATCTTATCTATATATATGTATATACATACATACATTCCAATGGTAACAAAAGACAATCCAACCCATCTCAGTATCTATTTTGACAATTATAAATTCCAGCAAATATCTCTAACTTTCCTCTTTCAAATCTATCCTAGTTACTCGTATTTTCACAATATATCCAAATATAATCGAATGTGCCTCAACAATAATAAATCAATATTTCCAACTTTATGACTCTGAATCTCGTAATATATATCGTAATCTCTGGTCTTCATGTGAATCTTTTATATATATCATACATTGATATATATATATATCTAATCTACATACGGCCATCATATATATATAATATATATTTTTTTTTGTCTATCTACTTGCTGCTAAAGGGAAAAGACAAAAGCAACGAATCAACTATGAGAGATCGACCGACTTGAATACATCTGCCAGCACCTTGATCAATTTTTTTTCAATCAAAATCTGATTCAATAATCCTAGTTATCGTGGGACGCGGAGAAACTTTCTTGTGTCATCATATTTGGCATTGTCACGTCACCGTCAAGGTATAATTCCTTCTTTAAAAAAAAATAATAATAAATTCTCAATTTCCTCAAAGAAAGAGAAATCGGGTATGCAAGTTTGGAATCTTGTCAGTTAATTCTAATGAGGTGGGTGGGAAGTTGGCATTGGAGGCTGCTGCAAATTTTTGGAGTATGATCAGGAGTCTGGCAAGGTGTAGGATTGAGAAACCATTCAAGAAAGGAACGTCTCGATGTGAAAGTGGGCCTTGGATAGTGCTTCACCAAAATATTCATATGCCTCTGATGACAAAGTCTATAAGAATGAAAGAAAATTCATTGGGCACACACACAACACTTGTTAATATATATATTTTTATGTATCCTGCTTTCCGATGATCGCCGAGTTGAAGACATTTAATCCACCGCAGGTCATCTACTTTCATGTGATCATTAGAATATCAAATATTTTGCACCAACATGCATCTTTCTCTGGCTCTTTAATCTACCTCGTCGCTCTCAGGTATCTCTAATATCTTTCTCATATATCGGACTGAATGATAATAAGCTATTTTTGCATGATTTGACTGATGAAACTAGATCAATCAAGACAATATCTTTTGGTCATGAATCGAGAATCTATCCATGCCATGGTGTTATTGTATCCAACAACGGTTACTGTTCTACCACAATAGATACATAATGTCTATTAACGTCATCATGAATCCTTTCATAAACCAGTATAAGATGTTGCCTAAATTTGATGGCATATCGGGTCAATGCAGGTTCTTAGCATGTGGTTTCGAATTTGATCCAACCCCATGTCCGTTCTCTAACTTTTTTTTTTTTTAAAGTAAACACATGGTCGAGCTTTTATAGTTCCTGATTAAGCATCATAAGAAAAGAAAAAATCCATACACCATAGATCTTTGCTCGGATACATCAACATCCATCCTTAGTACTCTCTCATACCAACCATATATAGATATATGGTTGTCACCCTTTTATTCCTCATTTTTTTTTTCAAAACTATATCCCTTTTGTATTTTTATTTTTTGGGACAATAAGTCCAATGCCAACATCAAGGTGTAAAAGAAAATTGATCGATCAAGTTAATCAAACCGCTTGACAACGAACCAAAAGGCAAATATTCCCAAAAGCTTTGTTTGCTATACTTCACCTCATATCTCAGTGAACTTCAAAAAGTAAATCCAACATAGCAACTAAGCCAAAGTGATATATTAATCTCGTAACCAAGTCAAGATCTTTAACCACATGCTTTATCAAGTATCAACTATTTATATATATATATATATATATATTATTCATCTTCTGCACATCAATAATATATGTATAATTTTTTTGTTTAGGCATTGTCTGACCAAAGTGCCAATAGGGATTGGTCGCAAAAGAAGGGAAGAATAGCCGAATTCAACATACTGCAGTTGTCAAATCAAAGGAAACGAGAAGTATCCAAGGCTCCGATGTCTAAATGGCCAGATAGAAGGAGTCCAAAGCTAAGTAAGCACCAACTGTTGAAGTTATCAAACAAAGGAACTTGCCGATTGATAAATCATTTTTACTTTATATTTTTCATAGGATTTTAAGCTTATTTTGCTAACAATTTTTTTTTTTATCAAAATTAATGTTTTTGATGAATAATATTGTTTTAAAGCTCTTAGAATCAAATATGGAGTAATCGAGGGTTTTAATTCAGATTTGGAGCAAAAACAGCAATTAAAGTCAAGATTGCAGAAGTCGAGCCTGTAAGTCACAGCTAATGCCAAACTGAGAAAGAAAACAGTAAAACTTAGTCTATCGAGCCTCAACTGCGAGCCCTTGACATGACCCTCGACTTCAGTCGAAGTAATCGAGCATCATTTTGGAAGAAAATACATTGTCGAGCCTTAAAGTCGAGCCTCAAATTTTGACCCTCGACAAAAGCTTTTACAAACCAATTCTTTATCAGGATTACCTCGAGCCTCAACAATACGACCCTCAATTCTCTCAATTTTACGCTCGATAGAGTAATGGACAAAAACACACAATTTACTTCGGAAATTCATGAAGTTGAGCCTGATCTTACTTTCTATAAGCCTCGACTAATAGATCACACGCGACAATCGACGAATGTTTTCATAGATCATGTATGCGCGTGCAAAGTTATAAAATTCTGTTAGAAGAATCTGTCAAATTAGCCATGTGTCAATAAAGTATGCCATGCATTTTGAGCCTAGTAGCCTATAAATAAACGTGCAAGCATGCGTTGTAAAGTAGGTACCAACAGTGTAAATTAGTATTAATGTAGAGTAGATTTCTGAAGGATTCTAGGGGTAAAAGAATTTCCATTGCTTTTCACTTGAGAATTTCTTCTATTTTTTGGGTAAGTTCAATTGAACCCGATGTTTGTAATTTCTATGAATTTCTGAGGAATTAATTAATTAATCTTTCGACTTTATTTTATTTTTCTATTACGTACTTATTTTGATAAATCAATGGAGAAATAAACTTCTATAGCTTAGGGATTACGAATCAAATTCCTGATTCAGTTTGATTTCAAATGGGCTCTCAAGTTAATTTAATTGGGTGATTGTAATTAGTGACTTGAACTTAAACTTGTAGTTTTTAAAGGAGTGGTGCACCCTTTTAGATCCATAATTGATTTCAATTGAATAGATCAAGAAATCATTTAATTGAATAGATCTATGGTTGCTAATGGAGTCGATCCTAACTATCTCTTGCCGAGAAATAGGTGAAGACTTTCTGTCACTTGTTTTAAAAATTCATTGAGTTATCTTTTCGAAACAATAGATTCCTATTCTTTATGCAGGTCTAATTGAAACTTCAGATTACTGGTTTTAGCTAGATCTAGAACTACTGACTTCGAGAGAAGCTTTGGTTTAAATTAGAAAATCTGGCAGTATAGACACATAATTCAAACTGCTTTTAAGAAGTTCGTTGTTTTTAAGAAATCATTCTAATAAGGAATTGGTGAAGTAAACCTAAGCTGCTGTTTCATAGAAGTTACAGACTTATTTCTCATTTTACCCATTAAATATTTGTGAATATTTCTAACTTAGCATAGTTCATTTTTCTTTATGTTTTTGTAAACTTTTCTTTGGCTAGACAATTAATGAGGTTGAGAGTACACTAGCTGCTAACCATTCCCTTGGGACCAACCTAAATCATTATTTATGCTATATTTGATGGGTGCGCTTGCCTTATGAGACCGTAGTTATTGAACTTGATTTAGAAAACATCTATAAATTTGAAAAACTCGGTCAATGATCAGTGTGAATTGAAATTTATTTCATCTAAACAAAAAAACACAAACCAAGTTTTCTGGCACCGTTGCGGAAGACTAGTGTTGGATTCAATAATATTTTTGAGGCTCAACAGTGTAATAGTGGAAATTAATTTTCATTTGTTGTTCTAGCCGCTTTAACTTTGTAAGTATCTCTTGTATATATTTGTTGAGCTTCGTAAGTATCTTTTGTTGAGCTAACCTTCTTTTTGTTTCTGTATATATTTTTTGTTTGTTCTCTTTTATGTACATTTGTTGTATATATATTTATGTTCTTTGTCGGTTCTTTAATTCTTTTAATTCTTTTATTGTGTATTCTTGTTTCTTGCTTCTTGTTTTGTTGCTTCTTTATTCTTTTGTTCGTTATTCTTTAAATCATTCATTCTTTGTATATATTATTGTTTTCTTTTGATTTATTTTCAAATAAACATATAGGCATATAACTAAGAGTCAATCTAAATTCTTGTTTCCGTTTGATCTAGAACCACAGCATATAGGTCGAAAAAGCAAACAATAAAAAATGGCTGACCATAATGAAATTTAGGAAGATAGTGAACATCCTAGGGTAAACTAACCTAGAACTATGATTGATTTCCGTATACCCAACCTAGATGGAGCCAATACTAGCATCAACAGACCTGGGGTTGCTGCTAACAACTTTGAGATTAAACCTAATATCATCCAAATGGTCTAACAGATGGTTCAGTTCAATGGCTTACAGGATGAGGATCCTAATAGCCATCTACAGTAGTTTCTGGAGATTTGTGATACATTCAAGATAAATGGTGTGTCTAAGGATGCAATCAAGTTGAGGCTATTCCCGTTTTCCATCAGAGGAAATGCTAAAAAATGGTTGAATGGATTACCAAAGAACTCTATCTCCACTTGGCAACAAATGGCAAAGAATTTTATGAGAAAATATTTCCCACCTTCTAGAACAGCCAAGTTGAGAGCTAACATTGCTTCGTTCTACCAGATAGATTCTGAAACATTGTATGAAGCTTTTGAAAGATGGAAGGAGTTGCTGGCAAAATGCCTACATCATGGACTGCCTGAATGGACCCAGGCACAAACCCTTTATAATGGATTGAATTATGGGATTGGGTAATTAATAGATGCAATTGCTAGAGGAAGTCTGAATTATAAATCACCTAAGGAGTGTTTGAACATGTTTGAAGATATGGCTAACAACCATTATCAATGGTCATCTATGAGAGCCAAGAAGGTGAGATCAGGAGGAGTTTTTGAGATTGATGCTATGTCAAATTTGACTTCTAAGATTGAGGCTCTTGTTAGAAAATTTGAACACTTGTTTGTTGAGAGAAACTAAGTGAATATGGTTGTTGAGTTTCCTGACCAAAACATTGAAGGAAGGACCTCTGAGAGTTTTGAATTTATGAACAATTTTCTAACCAAAAGACCGACCCTTACAGTAACACTTACAATCTTGGTTGGAGGAACCATCCGAATTTCCTGTGGAATAATAGTAATTTTTAAAATCAATTGAACCCACCCAATTTTTAGAAACCACCAGTACAAGGGTCATGAGCTTATCAAGGAAACAACAAACCTCTTAAAGAATTAGTTTCCTATTTTATCAAAGCTTTTGAGAATAGGCAACATGGAATAGATGCTACCTTGAGATATCATACTGCTGCCACTCATAACTTAGAGAACTAGCTTGGCCAAATTTCCAAATTCTTTCAGAGAGACCTTCAGGATCATTACCTTTAAACATTGAGCCCAATCCGCATGATCAAACGAAGCAAGAATGATTTAGGATGATTATCCTGTATCTTTTGTTTTTGTTTGTTTTTTATAGAATGATTTGGTTGTTTTAAGGGATATGAAGGATGATAGAATGATTTATAGGATGGAAGTAGTCATAGGACAAAATCTATGTGTAAAACCCTTGTCTGATTAATACAATAGATTATTTTTGTTATATCATGTGCTTCAATGGAATGGTTGATGAATAAAGCTCTATATTATTTTGTGAAAATTTTGTGCAGATCCAAGTTTCAGCCTTGACAATTTTGAGGTGAATTATAAAAGTCGAGCCTCATTGTCGAGCCCTCTCATTTGAGCTTCGACAGTGTTAAATTCTTTTTGTGAATAAAATAAATGAATTTTCCCCCTCACATTCTTTAATTCGTTTCAAATAAGCCATGATTTTGTTTTTAAGTTGAGTGTCGTTTATTCTTTATTTCTATAGTCTTAAATAAATAAAATAACATGTTTTGTCGTTTTTTGATTTGGCTCTTAAAAACTTTTGAAAAGAAAAATATTGTTTATTCTACACTCAACACAAAGATTGTTCTTGCACTCGAAAATTTCTCTTACTTGCACTCACAAAATTTGTACTAAAATAAAAAAAAAAAAAAATCCTTCCAATATCTTAAAGCTATAATCATATCATGTATGTTCTCTACTTTCTTTCTTTTCTAATTTCTGCTGTTATTATAGAATGTGCTTTGTATTTTAAATTTTTAGGGTTTTTCAAAGATTTTTATATAAACTTGATAAAACTGATGAACTTTTATTTTTAAAGTAGTTTGTTAAGTAATGTTCTTCTTAAAACTTTGAGTAAGCAGTTACAAACTTTGTTTTCTTCTTGCACTAATTAATTCTGTCGAAATCCTAGTTTGTCTCTGATTACTCAAAATGATAATAGAAAAATAGAAATATGTATTTTGAGTATAATTAAGCATGAACTAATGTATATTATCTATTTTTGCAGAACAAATGGCATCAAAAAGACAACAAACCAAGTAAGTACCTAAGCTCTCGAAAACTTATCTGCTAAAGATAAGGATAGGTTTGATTTGTTTTTGTCCTATAAAAAGATAGTAGAAAATGCTCTAGTAAATTGGGGGTTATTAACAAATTTTGGGATGGAAGAAGAATTTTTGAAATATTTTAAAGGTATTGTATGGAGGAGAGTGTTTTAAATCAAGGAGGAAGTTTATGCTGTCACTACTTTAGCCTTTATGGCTAGTTTGAGAATGGAAGGAGAAGTGCCTAGCTTAGATAGTATAGTAAAGTTGTATGCTTTTAGAGAATACAAAAAGTCCCAATGAGGACATTCATCTATGCCATGGGGCTGTATGATGATGAAGGATATCTGAAGGAACCAGAATTTCAAGAATTGCCCTTAGAAATACCTGAAGGAGATTTCAAGAGATTCTTAGAAGAGGAGATTGAAGGAAGATTGGCTCCTTCAAGGACTACAGAGTCCAAGTTTAGGAATAAGAGTGTGCGGATGTTGCATTACATGCTAATTAAGAGCATTTTCTCTAAATTGGAAGGAGGGTCAACAATCTATGAAGTAGAGTTGCGTCCTATTATTAACATGGTAAGGGGGGTTAAGATAAATATAGGATTATTGGTAGCCTATAGGCTAAAGTATCAAGCCACATTGAATTGCAAAGGAATGTTGGCATGATCACCAAAATTTTGAGAAACTTAGGAATATGGCTAAGGTAGGGGCCAACTGATCTAGTTTGTAACTATAAAGAGCTTCAAAAGAAAGCTTTTAGAGATTGGATATTTGTGGAAGTGGGCACCACAGTAGAGCCAAGATTGGACCATGACCCACTAGTTGAGCCCCATCCTTTTCAAGAGTCAGCTACACTAGCTGAGTAGCAAGGTTATGAGCAACATGTTCCCTTTCCGCAAGAAATACCCCAATAATACCACCTGAAGCTTCTGCATCAAAAGCTACAACACAGCCCTCTTCAACAAGCTTCCATAGATTGGAAAATGAAGTCTTTGACATGAAGGGAAGGCTTGCTGATTTAGAAAGAAGTACTAAAATGGGTATGGGCGATCTAAAAAAGATGATGTCCAATATCTTTGAAGTAGTCTCAATGCTACTTCTACAACCCACCATATCCAAATCACCCTCTCTACAACCTATCTTAGTAGGGTCACATCCTGATGATGATGACAATGATGCCAAACTACCATCTCCATACATACATACATCACCTATACCATACATTGAAACCATATACACTGTAAACCTTGAACCCACAACCCAAATACACTCACCCCTTGTACATATAGAACCATACACATTACCACTAACACAAACCCTAAACATAGAACCATTACAATAGTTGGCTGAGTCACCTACTCAAAACATTTCTGAGGACAATGAAGCCATTGTTCAACCACAACCAATTCTTTTACTTCAACTACCAATAATGGAGACTATAGAATCAGCTCCAATTTTATATACTTCAATAAAGAAAAAGAGGACAAAGCAACCAGCCATAAAGAGAAGGAGAATGATCCTTCAAGAAGACTGAGAGTTGAATAAAGGTTTAACACGACCAATTATATCAGAGACAATAGTGGAGCCAGTTTTAGTAGATGCTCCAGCTGTTCCTTCAACAGAAGACTTTGATAGAGAGTACAACCTTAAGTTGTTAAGTGATTTGGTATAGAAGGTTGTACAGGAGGCTGGGTTGGAAGAGAGAATGGCAGTAGAGGATAGGCCTATTGATGAGGCATCCAGTGAAGCTGCCATAATAAGGCAAGAAATAATAGAAGAAGTAGCACCTCCAAAAGAAATGGCTATAGAGCCAGTTTTAGTAGATGCTCTAGGTGTTTCAGATGCTACACCTCTTCAGCAAGCACCACCTAGGTGTGCAATTTTGGAACTTGTAGAAAGAATGGCTGCTGCAAGAAGAAGGGAGGAAGAGATGGATAAAGTATGCTAAGATAGAATGTGTGCACTAGAGCGATGGCAGAAAAAATATAGAGAAAGAGAAGCTCAGAGGCAATATGAGGATGAAAGATGGTTCAAAGGAATCCCTGAGGAACACACTCCAACATGGGACAGACTTGAAACTTTCTATCCTCCACGCGTCCAAGAAGAAGTAGCCACAAATCATGAAGAGGGGAGTACTCAAATAGAAACCCCTATGACTCATGATGCTCCAAAACAACAGCAATAACCCCTTCTTGATATTCCCCAACAAGACAAGGAGGATTCCCTTACAATAAATCTATTGTTGGTGGCTAAAAGAGCAAAGAGAAAAAGAAAAATGAGGGACGACGTTGAGGTGAGATTTAAGGAATCTCATCAATGATCTGAGGATTAGACAAAAAGGATTTTGCATATAAGGTCTGCTATCATTGGAGTAGAGGTCAGATGATTAGAAAAAAGCCATAGAGGCTAAGAGGAAGAAAAGAGTAGAAGCCCGACTTCAAACTCAACCATAGCCAATAAATGAATCATCCCAGCCAAAAATAATTGAAGCTCTTCAAGGAATAGAGGAATTGGCTGTCGATAATGAAGACTTATATGATGATAGCCTCCTGTGTAGTGAAGATGAAGATGAAAGGAGGAGAGAAGAAGAAGCCAAACAAGAGAGATTGGTTCAACTAGAGAGTGATGTTGCCTATGCCCAAAGACTACAAGAAGAGCTTGGTAGAGAAGAAAGGGCAACATAAAAAAATAAAGAACTTAATCCTCCACCTGATCCTACCATTGAAGCCCCTAGATGTCAAGCCAGTAGAGATAGAGGCAGGGCCAATGAAAGAGGCAAAGGAAAGATTGGTAATAGAGGTAGAGACAAAATTTATAATGAGGGTAGAAGACAAGGAAGAGGAGGAAGGAGTAGAAACCCCTATGAAGGCCTTCTCAGGCCAAGAAGAGAAAGAGGAAATGAATTTAGCAGAAGCTTTAGATATTGGCTGGGAGTGGACCATTAAAGAATTTTGTTTTTGTTTATTCTTTATTTTTTTATTATTTTAATGTTTTTGTAATATATGTACAATATTTTGTATTTTGTATTCTTTTTAAATAAAGTGCAGATTCTTCATTTTCTTTTCATTTTTTTTATTATCTTTCTTTATGAATTACTTTCTATCCATAACTCTATCGAGTCTTTGATTGAGCCTCGATAATAACATATGTTTTTCCAAGATTTTTTATGTTAACAGACTTAAACAGGCCTCGACAAGCCAAGTTTGACCCTTGAGCGTACACAGAGAGAAGTTGTCTTCACTTCTCAATTCTTTTTAAAATTGTGCTTTAAATAAAAATTGCTTTGATAAAGTAAATCTCCTAACTATTTATATAGCTGATAAACATTGAGGACAATGTTTCACTTAAGTGTGGCGGAGGCTTAAGCAAAATAAGTGGGTCTAATAACTTAATTAATTGCATGAATAGAGTATGTACTGATGTAGATCAAGTTTCCCATGCAAATTCATAAGAACTCAATGAAATGGTTAAAATTTAACAAAATATTTTAGAAGAATCAATCAACTAAATGGATTATGAAGTTGTCTTGGAGCTGAACAATTTTTACTTTGTTTAAATCAATCAATAGTATCCATGTGAAGTAGTTTTACTTATTATTTAGTTTAGAATTTTAGAGATGGAATTAGCTTAAGGTCCTTAGTAAGGTTACTCAAATTGTCTTATAAAAGCTCAAATGATTTGTATGTTTTCCAAGTTATTCATTTTGAGAGCCGTTTTAATTTATGGTAAATGTTCAAATGATAATTATAACTCGATAATTTTTTTTTCCTTGTGCATTATAATTAGAAACAAAACAAAACAAAAATTAAATATAAAACCTATCCTTAAAATTGGAATGGGCTTGGGTTGGTTCCTCAGAAGAGCAACTTCTTGTCCCCCTATTTCAATTTCAAAAGCCATAAAAAAAGAGCAAAAAGATGCTGGCAACACCCCGTCCAAAGGTTAAAAATGAAGATGTAAGCAACACTTTGTCCCTCTGAAGCTTTAAATAATTAATAAAATTAAGGAATAAAAAGATTCAAGGGATAATCTGATGTACGTGCATTCACTTTAGATTACTCTGTTTAGAGAAATGATTAATAGACTATATACTTTTATATATAAGGGGATAAAAGATGATTGAGTTTCTTCTTACTCTGATTGATCTTTTTTGCTTAAGAATTCTTTATTAAATAATGAGGGTAAAAGCTAATTTTACATAGATAAGCCAATTGATTTTTTGCAAAAGTACATTTATTTCAGTTAGTAAAGATAATTAAATCTTTTAGAATGCTGAGATGATTTGCACTTAAAATATTTAAGTCAAATGAACCATTCATGATTTGTTTTCTTAAATAAGCCTTATGATCTTTAAATTGTTTTAATTTGCTTGAGGACAAGCAAAGGTTTAAGTGTGGGGGAATTTAATGAGTCATTTTTACTCTATATTTTTCATAGGATTCTAAGCTTATTTTGCTAAGAATTTTTTATGAAATCCTGTAAAACTTATGTTTTTTACGAATAATGTTGTTTTAAAGCTCTTAGAATCAACCAAGGAGTAATCAAGTGTTTTAATTTAGATTTAGGGCAAAAACAACAACTAAAGTCAAGATTGTAGAAGTCAAACCTTATAAAGTCACAGCCAAGGCCAAACAAAGAAAGAAGACAGCGAAAATTGGTCTATCGAGCCTCAACTACTCATAAGAAAGAAGACAGTGAAAATTGGTCTACCATTTCTACCACTAAACCTTGTAATGGCAAGACTATTCATGAGTATTTTCATCTTTAAGTCCCCATGAGCTTTTGCTAGGGACAAGAAAATACTACTACATGAATATCAAGCCATCATAAGAATAGATTTTGTATTTGAATGTGTTTTTATATGATGATCTTCATGTTCATGCATTTAGTAGTAAAGTAAAGTAAAGATCTTGCACAAAAATCTATTTTCATGTTTTCAAACTCCATTTCATGCATTCTAAGTGGTAGATCTAGCATTTAAATGCTCATATTATACTTGACATGCATGATCTCATGAATATTTTGTGTTTGGGTGCATTAATGATCATAAAGAACTTTGTCTTGTATATATAGATATTGCAGTTGTAGAAATTTAAGTAGATGAGACAAGAGACTCAAAAAGAAAAATTATTTATTTGAAATGATCATCAAGTGATGATTTTTATAAGTTGAGATGGGGTTTTCTAAGAAAAATATGTAAAGCAAGGAGTAGAAATGAAATAGGAAATTTTAAGTTGCTTGTTATTTTAAGAAATTCGTAATTAAGGAGTAATGGTATGAAAACACTTGTTTTCCAAACTCAAAATAGAAGTTTTATTAAAGAAATAAAGTCCTTAGGGGATAGGAATAATGGAGCTTGAAATTTTAAAGTATTAAACAAGTTTTTCTCAAAGAAATCACTTAAAAACTAATTTTACAAAATTTGGATTTGGGAATAGCCCCTATTTTAAAACATGCTTACAAAGTATAAAATGGGGATTTTTATGAAGAAATGAAGGCCTTAAGGAATAGATATAATAAAGACTCAATTTTAGCAAGGATAACTAGATTTTCCTAAGAAATAATTCTAAAACAAAAGAGAATGATCAAAGTCATGAAACTAGTCTTCTTAAGAGTAAGTATTCATGGAGTCTTACAAAATAAAGAGTTTCTAAAATTTTCTTTTAGTGAATATCGTCAAGAGCATGCATACATCAAGCTCATAACATTCCATTCATGATAGGAAATCATCAATGTTGCATGTATAGTTGATCTATATAGTAGAAACATTATAAACATTCACAAAACTATTTTTCGGTGCGCTATGGATCAGAACTGATCAGAATGTTTCAAGATCTAAATGTTTTCAAACTTTGAAATAATATTAGAACTAGATAGATATTTCGAAGTAGATAGAAATTGATATATAATTTGCAAAATTCTGAGTGAAAATGACCAAGTTATGACCGTTTTAAATCGGGACTTCCGCAAATGACGAGAATTATGGAAATGATAGTTTTGTTTAATAGTTTGGATTAGTTAAGTAATGAAATACTCATTAGGGTATTTCTTCCTTTTTAGGTGACCCCGATATTGACGACTCCCTTCCATCGGACTATTACTACTAGAGGACTGGTGTTTCAATATCTAAGTGAGTATTTCTTCCCGATTCCATTTATTGTATGTGATTGTAATGATAGTTGCATTAGAGTTTAGGCAAAGATAAATGAATATGTATGGTGAAGATAAATGGGAATTATGTATGTTTGCTGATGATATGAGAAATTGAAAATAAGAATATCAAGATCCGGTGATTAACTAATGGTTGTATAGATGAATTAGGATTGATTGTCTGTAATTATTGATTGATCACCTAAGGAAGTGGCATAATTGACTATTTAGAATTGATAAGTAATATGGACTCATTAATATCACAAATGGGGATGGAGCATTAGCATTGGTTGGTTGCCTGTGATCCAAAAACGAAGTAAAAGTTGGTTAATCGTGGTCTATAAACGAAATAATGAGTTGGTTAATCATGATCCACAAACGAAATTATAAGTTGATTGACCATGATCCAAAAAAGGCATATTTTAGTAGTACCGCGGTATTTGTTAATCTGCTAACTCGGAATGGAGGGAGAAATTCCATTCATATATGTTTTCTGGCTAGTCATATGTCTATTTCTTTCCATATGTTTGATGCATATCACTTGCCTAATTAATCACTTACTTGTATGATGTGTTATGAATATAATCTTGGAAGTTCTCACTCACTAAGCTGGTGTAGCTTACGTCCCTACAATTTTTATTTGTTGCAGCATTCATTTATCTAGCTTAAACAGAGGCACCCTACGGCTCCGATACAGGAGCTAGGCGTTTCCTTTAGAAGTTATTTTCATTTCTGTTTAGACTTTCATAGGAAACCGAAAGACTCTGGATGACTGTAATAGACCTCTTAACAATATTCTTTTGAGGGAGAATGCCCCTTAGTCTTTGCAACTATTTATATGTGTTTTGATTTATAGTCTAATGCTATTGAATGTTGATTTAAACTCTTTATCTCCATCGGTTTAAGTATTCTATTGTCATAAAGGAACGCCTTACATCTATAAAAGACTCTCGAAGGACTAAGGTAGTAATTCATGGGTCTTATATGGCATGTGGTGGACTGTTACGTTTAGGATATTTTATGGGGCGTGACAATTAGGCCTCAAAGTCGAGCCTCAAATCTCGAACCTCGACAAAAGCTTTTATAGACTAATTCTTTATCAGGATTGCCTCGAGCTTTAGAAATACGACCCTTGACTCTCTCAATTTTACCCTCGATAGAGCATTAGACAAAAATGCACAATTTACTTTGGAAATTCATGAAGTCGAGCCTGATCTTGCTTTATACAATCTTCGATTAACAGATCACACGTGACTCTCAATGAGTGTTTTCACAGATCATATGCGCGCATGTAAAGTTATCAAATTCTATTAGAAGAATCTACCACATCTGCTGCGTGTCAATAAAGTAGGCCATGCTTTCTGAGCCTAGTAGCCTATAAATAAATGCGCAAGCATGAGTTGTAAAGTAGGTACCAATAGTGTAAATTAGTATTAACATAGAGTAGATTTCTAAAGGATTCTAGGGTAAAAGAATTTCCATTTCTTTTTTACTTGAGAATTTCTTATATTTTCTAGGTAAAATCAATTTAACTTGATGCTTGTAATTTCTATGAATTTTTGAGTAATCAATTGATTAATGTTTCAACTTTGTTTTATTTCTTCTAATCTATGCTTATTTTGATAAATCCATGGAGAAATAAACTCCTATAGCTTAGGATTACGAATCCAATTCCTGATTCAGTCTGATTTCAAATGCTTTCAAGTTAATTTAATTGGGTGTTTGTAATTAGTGACTTGAAATTACACTTATGGTTTTTAAAGGAGTAGTGCACTCTTTTAGATCCATGATTGATTTTAATTGAATAGATCGAGACATCATTTAATTGAATAGATCTGTGGTTGCTAACGGAGTCGATCCTAACTACCTATTGCCAAGGAGTGGGTGAAGACTTTCTGTCACTTATTTTAAAAATTCATTGAGTTGTCTTTTCGAAACAATTGATTCCTATTCTTTATGCAGGTCTAATTGAAACTTCATATTACTGGTTTTAGCAAGATCTAGAACTACTGACTTCGAGAGAAGCTTTAGTTTAAATTAGAGAATCCGGCAGTATAAATACACAATTTAAACTATTTTTAAGAAGTTTGTTGTTTTTAGGAAATCATTCTGATAAGGAATTGGTGAAGTAAACCTAAGCTGCTGTTTCATAAAAGTTACAGGCTTATTTCTCATTTTACCCATTAAACGTTTATGAATATTTCTAACTTAGTATAATTTCTTTTTCTTTATGTTTTTTTAAACCTTTCTTTAGCTAGACAATTAACGAGGTTGAGAGTACACTAGCTGCCAACCATTTCCTTGGGACAGACTTAAATCATATCTATGCTACATTTGATGGGTGTGCTTACCATGTGAGAGCGTAGTTATTGAAATTGATTTAGAAAACATTTATAAATTTGAAAAACTTGGTCAAGGATCAGTGTGAATTGAAATTTATTTCATCCAAACACAAAAACATAAACCACCGGTGAGCCAGGATGGTAATCCACCACAAATTCAACTTCCGCGATACCAGTAGACAGACAATACTATTTCTGAAGATACATTTTGGGAAAAAGCTTCTTACACCCAGTTGTGTGCAACTCCCCCTACTGATCGTGACTTTTGATTATTCGAGCCCAAGCCATGTGTCAATTCCACGAGCACCATTAGAGGGGACTCATTGCTACATTTCAGGAACGAGCGAAAGGAGCTACCAGTTTCCAGTACATACTTCTCATTTCTCAAGGAGCCGCCACTTGGATCGAGTGACTGGATGGACTACATCACTAACTAGCTAGAATACATGAAGCTTCTAAAACAAGCCAATCTATTGCCATCATTACCTCTGCCTGCTTGTGGTTCATTAGCACAAACAAGAGGAAGTATGGCGTGCCATCATCTCTCATTGGAGTACCCAAACTCATACATTTATCACTGCATGGTGGGAGATATCACCAACTCTTGAAGACGTGGCCATGCTTCTGAACCTACATTGTTCTGAGGTGACTAATGCTACTGTAGTTGTGACTTCATGCGAAGAGCACCACCTCGAAGCATCTTTACTAGTGGCTCTAAAGCTCGCCCATGATGATAAGAAGAAACCATGTTTCTCTGCCTGGATAGCACACTTCTTTGAAGAGTAGAGAAAGAACATGCCTCAAGTAGTGGGACCAACTCATGGAAAAGAGTAAGTATATTTATATTATTTTCCTATACTCGACTTCTCTAACTAACATGTTTCTCTTTTGGTTCTTTGATGTACATGTATGAACTTACAGGCTTCATTGCATTTTAGTTGTCACTGTTCGTGTTCCCTGGTGGGCTAGAAGAAGGTGTAAGTCCTCGACTTTTTGCTTTGGCTATACGCACCGCATAAGGTCAATGCTTTGCACTAGCTCCCTTCTACTTAGGTCTATCAGGCACTGAAGGGTATCCTAAACGTGGCAGCCTACTACATATAATAACAAGACTTAAGAATGACTACCTTAGTCATGCGAAATTCTCCGTATCATATGTAAGGCGTCTAACACGTTAATAGGAGACGCTTTTGGGAAGTGTGGTTTAAGCAAGTAAAAATGAACATACAAGAATCTAGAAATAAAATAGATCATAACATTAATAATTAAAGGTCTATTACATGATTCTTAGGGGCATACCTTCGCTAAATTCCAAGGATTGAAATAACTAATAGTCCTTACAACAAGTTAAATACTACATCAAAAAATTTTAAAGGAATTATAATCTAATCCTTCAAGTAAATTCCCTTCAAAAGCTCCCAAAAGAAAACTTACGAAAATAAGAGGAGACCTCAGGTACAAAAACAGGTGCTCTTGTGAATGCAAATATCTATAAGGGCGTAAGCTTAAGGGCTTAATGAGTATAATCCCAAAATTCATACTTGAAAAAAAAAAAATATCAACCAAGTTTATTAAACAAGCAAATGGAATGCAACAAGCACGTGAGCATACAAGATATATGATTTTCCAAGAATCATATGTTGAATGAATTACGCCCTTCATTCAGGGTTGGGTATTCCGGCCCATTACAGCCACTACTTCTTTTAAAAACATTTTTTTATAGATCTTACCGACTCCTATACGCCATAAAAAATATGTAGTTATTACCAGCTCCTACTAACCATCAGTTTATATTGTTTTTACCGGCTCCTACTCGCCACATACATAATATATATCGATTATGCCTACCACCACTATCATACACTTGTCCTACCAATTGTATAATAGTTAATGTAATGTGACTCATCATATGGAGTGCATGTATCAACTTTTGTTTAAAGCTTAGCAGTTATATTTTAATTTTTTATAGGTGATCAACCAATTTCAGATACTTTAACATGCTAATAAACATATAATTTATTACAGAATTTCATGCTTCGATATACTTAATATTCTTTCAATATATTATCATACAACTTCTATTTTATCTTTCCTTAAATCTAATGCAACTAATTTTACAAGCACAAACATGAGCATAAAAAATAAGGAGAGTAGACTCATTCGGCCATGATAATACTTCTCTCGTATGGATGAGTCGATTGATAATTCTACTAATTGAAATAATCCTTCAAGTACGAACACTCCTCCTCGGGATCACCTAATCAAGAAGAATACCCATAATGAGCATTTCTTGTTGATTCTATGATACTTATCAAAAACTATGTTTATGAGATCGTCAAAATTCATATAGAAGGTAGTTTCAAATCAAAACGGCCATAACTTGGTCATTTTAATTCGGATTTGCGCATATGATATACCATTTTCTACCTATTCAAAAGATCTATCCATTTCTAAAACTATATTCATCAATATAAGTAGTTTGAGCTCCAAAACAGTGGTAATCAAATTCACCACGAATTTTGCAAAACTTAACTTTTATTCTTCTTACAAAAACTTGTATAAAAGATATAGATACTATAATGGTTGGAAAGACCTTTAAAAATGTATATGTGTTTTTATTGACTCATATCAAATGCATGAATTTGATGAAGTTGTCTCAATCATGAATTTTTGTAAAAGCAAATTCTTCTAAAAAAATTTGGAAAAGCAAAACTTTTGAGTATTTCTACTTTTAACTTGTTAGAAAATTTCTTAGGTTATTTTAGATGAGTATTTTCTCCTTCTTAATTCCACTTCCTTAGTCTTTTAAACTTCAAAAAGAAGAATTTTTGCTTTTCTAAGTTTCTTACCTTTTTAGGAATTGGGAGGGTAATATTTTTTGAAAGTAGTTTAAAAATCTATCAATCTCTATACTTTCTTAATCTTTCCTAAAGTTTATTTCACTTAAGAAGAAAATTATTTCCTAAGTTGTTTATTAATTTTTATACCATAAGATCACTCTATTCTTATGGAAGAAATTTTCTTGGTGTTTTGTTAAACTAGACTATTACTTTATATTCCAAAGTATTAGTCGAAAAGTGAAGTAAAAATTTCGTTAAACAAGAATTTGAAATTTTAATCTTAAAGAATACTTTTTCCATTTTATGACTTTGTAAAGTGTATGTATGTATTGTCTAAAAATTTCTATGTTCTTTATGATGAAATCCTCTAAATTTTTAGAAAAGATTTGTTAGGATAGATTCCTAAGTTTTTATGAAAAATCATTTCCTCATGACAACATTTTTTTGGAAAAGAGCTTCTATTTAAGAAAACCTTTCTTTCTTTATCTTGTTGAGACAAAAATCAATATGTTCATGCACGATCATGAATATGAAATTATGAAAACATAAGAAAGACATAATAAGTAATAAAATAAGTAAATAAAAATGTCAAGTATTGAGAACCTTAACTTCTTCAAAGTATCCCGAGACTAAGAATAGACTAGTCCCAAAAAAAAAAAAGAAAGAAAAGATTTTTTTGACTTGATGAGGACAAATCTAAGACTAGAGACTAGTCTTAAAACCACATGAAATAGGTAAATAAATTGCATAACTTGGAAGTAAATAAATAACAATGAGCTTATATGCTCTAAAAATTATGTATAAGTACATCATTATAGTTAGTTAAATATATATGAGATGTTAACATAATATCAACAATAATATGAACAAAATAAAATAACAACATAAAAATATGTAATTACATATTCATGAATAAGAACAATACATGAACATAGTATAGCATCTATAACATTAATTTTAGGAAACTCACTCCATGGTCATATAAAGTTACATGATATGGTAAGAAAGATTTGAGGAGATTTCTTACCTAAAGTAAGAATGGTAGTGGAAGAGGGTTTTGAGAAGAAATTTTGGAAGAGTTTTGGGAGAGGAATTGGAGGGAATTTTGGAGAGTAATTTTGCGGGTAGTAGATGTGTGAATGAAGTGAAAGAGGAGGACAATATTTATAGAAAAATGAGGAGTGAAATTAGATGTAATAAAATAAATTGAAAAAAAAATAGATAAATGAAAGAGAGAGGGGCGCCGGCCATGAACAGAGGGGGGGGGGGGGGGGGGGGGGGGGGTGGTGGGTGGTGGAGGGAGAGAGAGAGAGATGTAATTTTTTTGTATTAAAAGTAATAATATGTAAAGTAGATATGATATAAAATTATGCGAAAGGTAAAAAGTGAAGATAATAGATATATAGAGTGTAAGAGTAGGTGTTAGAAAAAGTAGAGATAAATGAATAGTAATTAATAGTATAATATAAAGTACATGTGACTAGTAAAATACCGGTAGTAAGAAAATACGTGTATAATTACGATATCTATTATTTTTAATTATCGAAAAATTACGAAACTGATATTTTTGAAATCCTTGTATTAAATTGTTCCTAAAGGTGTCATCGGAATATTTTTACTATTCTGAGCTCCGAGACACGTTTTTCGAGAACTGATCCCATTTAAGTCCGAAGGACACTCGAAATTCGCAAATATAATATTTTTATGTTTCCTCAAGTTATTTATGAACTATTATCACTAATTATTTCAACTTTGTTTTCTAGGGCTAAAGAATACAGGAATGTCAGATCTAACTTCTAGGGTTTATATTAGTCTTTTGTTAACCTTTAGGGTTTCTGGTTGACTTTTAATTCTAAGGTTAAACTCAAAATTAACCGAAATTTCATGGGTTTACAGGGTCCCTATATCGACGCCTCAACCTATATCACTATGCTTTTGTTCGTTCCAAGGGTAGATATGTGAACATGTCGCATGTGGACTTACTTTTCTTGTAGCTGTTATGTGAGCGGTTTCGAAACTACCTTACATAACCAACCATCAATAGGGATTCAAATCTTGTTGCTCCTTTAGCATGGGCTTAGATTGGAGTAGTGGTCAATCGGCCACTTTTTCAGCTCATCGATGTCGAAAAAGAGTTTACGTTTAGACCTTTCGTAGAGCCTCTTGAAGGTTATCAAAACGATGACGGGTTTTATCCTCTAGGATCTAAAGGTGAGGTTATATTAGTTGATAACCGTTATAAGCTAGATAAAAGTCAAGCTAGGTACATGCTTTGGTGCATCTTAGGGGGTGGTTCGTGTTGTTTAGATTAGATTGATTTAATTTCAGTTTATACCGATCATTGACTGAGTTTTTCAAATTTATAAATGTTTTCTAAATCAGTTTCAATAACTATGGTTTCACAAGGAAAGTGCACCCATCAAATGTAGTATAGATAGTGATTTAGGTCAGTCCCAAGGGAATAGTTAGCAGCTAGTATACTCCCAACCTCATTCATTGTCTAGCTAAAAAAAAGGTTTACAAAAACATAAAGAAAAAGCAACTATTCTAAGTTAGGAATATTCACAAACGTTTAACGGATAAAATAAGAAATAAGCCTGTAGCTTCTATGAAAGAGCAGCTTAGGGTTACTTCACCAATTCCTTATAACAATGATTTCTTAAAAAGATCAAACTTCTTAAAAGCTGTTTGAATTGTGTGTTTATATCGCTGGATTCTCTAATTTAAACTAAAGCTTCTCTAGAAGTCATTGGTTCTAGATCTAGTTATAACCAATAATCTAAAATTCCAATTAGACCCGCATAAAGAATAGGAATCCTTTATTTTGAAAAAAAACAACTCAATGAATTTTTAAAACAAGTGACAGAAAGTGTTACCCATTCCTTGGCAAGAGGTAGTTAGGATTGACTCTATTAGTAACCATAGGTCTATTTAATTGAATGATCTCTCCATCTATCCAATTGAAATCAATCATAAATCTAAAAGAGTGCACCACTCCTTTAAAAAACCACAAGTTTAAGTTCAAGTCACTAAGTATAAACACCCAATCAAATTAACTTGAAAGCGCATTTGAAATCAAACTAAATCAGGAATTGGATTAGTAATCCCTAAGCTGTAGGAGTTTTTTTCTCCATGGATTTATCAAAATAAGCATGAATTAGAAGAAATAAAACAAATTCGAAAGATTAATCAATTAATTGCTCAGAAATTCATAGAAATTACAAACATCGGGTCAAATTGATTTTACCTAGAAAACAAAAGAAATTCTCAAGTAAGAAGAAATGGAAATTCTTTTACCCAAGAATCCTTCAGAAAACTACTCTACGTTAATGTTGATTTACATTGTTGGTACATACTTTACAATGCATGCTTGCACGTTTATTTATAGGTTACTAGGCACAGAATGCATGGCCTACTTTATTGACACTTGGTAGATTCTCTCTAATAGAATTTATGATATTTTCCACACGTGCATATGATATGTGAAAACACTCATTGAGGGTCGCATGTGGTCTGTTGGTCGAAGCTCATATTAAGCAAAATCAGGCTTGACTTCAGGAATTTCTAAAGCAAGCTCTGTGTTTTTATCTATTGCTCTAGCGAGGGTAAAATTGAGAAAGTTGAGGCTCGTATTGCTGAGGTTTGAGGTAATTTTGATGAAAAATTGGTCTGTCAAAACAATTGTAGAGGGTCGAGATTTGAGGGTCAAGATTTGAGGCTCGACTTTGAGGCTCGACAATGTATTCTCTTTAGAATGATGCTCGATTACTTCGACTGAAGTCGAGGATCATGTCAAGGGCTCGTAGTTAAGGCTCGATGACCAACTTTTGTTGTTTTCTTCTTTTGTTTGACATTGGCTATGACTTTTCAAGGCTCGATTTCTACAATCTTGACTTTACTTATTGTTTTTGCTCTAAATCTGATTTAAAACACTTTGATTATTCCTCATTGGATTCTAAGAGCTCAAAAACAACAATATTTATTAAAAACATAAATTTTACAGGATTTTATCTGAAATTCTTAGCAAAATGAGCTCAAAATCTTATGAAAAATATAGAGTAAAAATGACTTATCACGGGGCCTACCATCTTTGCTTGACAAAGGAGATTTGAATTGGTGATTCCTGGAGCAAAGGGTAATGGTATACTCCCCTCACAATGTGGCGTGCCAGTTTGGCTTTGATCAATGCGTGCAGAATCTTCTCAACATTGCGTAGAGCTTCGATTCATGTTGCCAGTCAATCTCATCAAGTGACTTTAAGTGCATCTATCTTACGGTATGATAGCTATTCTTTCCTTTTGTGGAGCATTATAGAGTTGCTTCTGCTGGTTGGCTGACACATTGGTCGAATTGTATATTCATCTTCTGTGACTATGCCTTTGCATTCGTAGATGATACATTGTAAGCCTCACTCATATATCATTATGAGTTCTATCTTAGACTACCAAGGAGCAGGTATCATAGGCCAATTGGTAATATTCAAGTGGCTGAGGAGTCCACGTCGAGCAAATTAGAACTTTCTTCTAATGCACCTCTTTCAAAACCGAAGGGTTACCATCCACTGCCTCAACTAGTAGATTCTAGGGCAGCAAAGCGTGCACTCATCGAGGAGGTAATAAGTCTTCTTGTGTATAACCTACTATTGTTACTCTTCTTTTATTGTCTAATGTTTTCTTTATTTTCCTTTTTTAGGTTGACATAAGCTCTTTTCTGAGTTCGCATCGCTCTAGTGGTGTTATTACACTAATGATGGCACCAGATGATGAGGATGACGGCTTGGACAAAATTGATTATGAACCATGTCCAAATCCCTATGATGACAATGGAAGTGATGTTGACAAGACTGAAAAGCTCAATTATGAGGATGATGAGCATACTATTGATGAAGGCATCACGAGTTCACCTGTTGTCAATACGCCTATTAAGCTCTTTCCTCCCTCAGTTGCTGACGTGTCTTGTGAAGACATGGTGACAACTTTAAAGGATCATGTTGCATTAAAGGAGATGACTTCCTTTCATGGCTTTACCATACCATCTCATTTGATAGAACCTTTAGAGAGTTTAGATGCCATGGCTAGGGAATTCTAGGCCAGTTCTCCTATGATGGGAACCAAGGTAGCTATTGCAATGGTAAAAATGATTGGTGAAGCTATATTATTGATGGACATATGTTGGAGCTCCTTATCAACGATAGAGCTGAAGCAACTTGTCAAATGTGTTTAGGGGGCTCGTATGTTGCGGTTCAATGTCAATAGCTTATGGCCTGTTGCTAACAAAGCCAAGACTAAAATGGAGACTTCTTCAAGAGATGATGACTTGGAATCTATAGTAGGCTTAGATTGCAAGCCTTAGTTTAGACTTGCTATCACTATCTTGCTTCCATTTTTTGTTGAATAATATGCTGACACATCTTATTTTGAGATGAATAGACTACTTTTCTTGATTTTTCCAATTTGTTTTTTTGTGTTGTCATTTATTTACCTAGTTGCTCATATTTGTGTATAATGCCACTTAAGCTATTAATAGTATGTGCTTACGCTTAGGAAGTTTTGTTTTCACTTAGCAATAACAATTCATGAAGTGGAAATGTAGGACTCTCGTGTCGCATATCGGAGCAGTGCTCTCACTTGCTAGCAATAGTATTATTATTATTATTAGGGTAATAGATCGATTGCGCTTTGAGTAACAATAGTATTACATGTCTTATAGGCTTGCTACCCTATTGGTTAAGAGAGTATTTCCCAATACTTAACCATTTATTGCATGTTTCTAAATCATTTGCACTATGTTTATATGTGACATCATATTATCATGTATAGGTATGACACCATGCTATCATGGTGTCATGCGCCTAGGTTACAATGCTTCTACCAATCAGCACTATAAGTAAAGCATGTCATCGCGTGCTTGGGAGACAATGCTCTTACCAAGCAGCTGTGATGTTTAGGATATTTTGACTATAACTGAATATCACGAATGTAAGGCATGCTTAGACTCAATTATCTAAGGGACCTCTTAAAGTGTTTTAATGCATTGGAGTAAGGCACTTACTTGCCGATGATAGTATTTAAATGATCCCTTTTATGAAGGTATTCAATTGCGCTTAAGCAGCAATCGTGGCATTTGTTGCCTACGATCAAAATCTTTGGTTTTGTTAGTTAATGTGGTATTTCCTAATACTTGACTGCCTAATATGAATTACTAAGGAAGTTGCCTCTATTAATTGCAATGGCATGTAAAGCACCTGGGAGTTAATACTGTTACTAGTCAACGATACATAAGCTTAACATATTGTCATGCTCTTGGGAGTCAATGCTCTAACCAATCAGCATGTTGCATGTCGTCATGCACCTAGGAGACTATGCTCTTACTAAACGACGGCAATGTATATAGCTAATAGTTTATTTATTTATTTATTTTTGTATGAAATATCTTTGTACACTAAGGAGACGAATCTCTAACTTTATAGCAACAAAAGAAAATTAATATTGTAATAAGAACAAGATAGAAAATTTTGCTGAAAAGGCTTTAAGAATGCAAGCCATAATTTTATTCAAAACATGATGAAAATACATCGAATGCAATTACATATGAAGGTTCTTGATATACTAAAGATGACATGAGGCCTTCCTTAGATCTCGTAGACCTGTCCTAAATAATATACCCTTTTCCCTTCTAGTCTTACAAAACTTTCAACTTCATTAACTTGCTTCTGCTTCTTCCTACCTCCACTAGAGCTACGTCTCCTCTTTCTGTTTTGTTTCTCTTTAGTCTCCCCCCAGCTAGGTAGTGGTATGCTAGAGGGTTTCGTGATAGTTGTTTCTTCTTCCTCAGCATACTCATCAAAGATGCTAGCTTTAACAAGGTGTGACTTGTTATATTCAAAGGGGTTCTTTGCAGTAGGAATGAATACATCTTTCCCTTTCCAATAACCCTTCATATACTGATGCAGTGTTGAAGGTATAAGGTTGTGATCTCACAGCCATTTCCTTCCAACAAGCAAGTGGTAGGATACGAGCATGTCGATCACATAGAATCATGTAGAACCCTGAATTGGCCCAACTTTGAAGTCAACATTAACATACCTTAGTGTATGTGTAGTTGAATCGGTGAAACTATTAATGGGAATAGGTTGCTTCACGAGTCGTCTCATATCTATATTTGCAACCTTGAATGTAGACATTGGCTTGATATTTATAAAGGCACCATTATCTATGAACGTTCTCTTGACGTGATATTCGTTGAGTATGCTTTCAAGGTATAGCAGGTGACTGTAGTTGGGATTCCTCATGCACATGTTTGCTTCTATAAATAGAATTGTAATCTCGTGTGCATGTGCCATTCTTCGTACAGGTTGCACAACACTATACTCCTCATATTGTCTTTCATAAATTTACATAGGTGCAGTTGTCACCGCAAGCCGTGCCTCTTCATCAAATTCCAACAAGTCGTAGAACTTCTTGAAGTTGGCAGTTTTCATTAAGGCAGCAACCACTGTAGAACCTACACCTTGATCATCTTTTACTGGCATTTCCTTTTCTTCTTATGCCTCGGTCTGTGGCACTTCTCTCTTCATTCCTTAGATCAGTATTGAGAACTGATCATTGTGTGTAAGGAGTGGATTATTACGTACATCATTACCTTCAATGACAAGCTCACCATTGTTGACTCGTTCATTGAATATCTTCTTAAGTGTCCAATCCTCTTTAGTGGGATGACCCATGATCTTGTGATATCTATAAAACTTAGGATTATTCTTCTCAATTGCATCAGGAAGACGTTCAATCCTTGGGAGCTTGATGTTTCCATCTTTTAACCATTGGTCGAGTACAACATGAACCTTCCCCATGAGACAAGGGAATAAGAGTGCTGGTGGAGCGCTCCTTGACTTATCATTCCTTGGTTTCTTGGAACTTTCTCCTTGGATTGAGCTAACATTTGTAGCTCTCTCTCTAAAACTTCCACCTTCTCTACATTGTCTGCATACGAAGTTGTTGGTCCTTTGTGTATTCTCAACGAGAGCAACAAAGGGACATAGATTGAGATTCTTAAGGTAGACAGCGTATTTAGTGAACAACTATTGGATGCAAATCTTCACTAGTTCTTTCTCATTGCAAGCGTCTTGAATATCCAAAGAGTGTTCTCTAAAATGCTCAATGTAGTCCATAAGGTCTTCCTTTTGCTTTTGCCTTGTTCTTTCCATATCAATGATGGTGACCCATTCTTGAATAGAGAAGAAGTTCTTTAGGAACAACTTGCACATTATTCCCCATGAGTCAATGAACCCTGGGGGGAGATTGACATACTAGATGTATGCTTTCTTAATTAGAGACTTAGAAAACTCTTTCAACTTTAAATCATCCGCAAACCCATAAACCTCTAATGTCTCAATGAATTTCAGTAGATGTTCCTTAGCACTACCCTTCTTGCCATGAAAAAACATAAATTTACGACTAACATAGTCCTTTGGATAAGGCTTCGTAGCAATCTGGTGGTGGTATGAAAACTTTAAGTACAGTACTCCCGCAGAAGACTTAGCTTGAATTTCCTTCAAATAAATATTAAAGTCTTCCTTTATTATAAAGGATTCCTTCGGTGCAGACACTGATGGAGCAACTGGTGCGGCTAGTATAGTTGGTGCAACAGGTAGAGTTGATACAACTAGTGAAACTATTGCATGGTCACTACTAGGCGGGGAAGCAGTCTCACTTGGGTTGGTACTGTAGCATACACATGAGAATGATGACCCGCCAAGTTGAGATTTAATATTTTCTGCTTCAGAGGCTGGTTGTTGCTCAATTGCAACATGTGGTGATAGGGTCTGCACACTCACTCCTTGAGGCATATTTGTCTGAATGGCAGGAGTAGTGGCAGGCTATGTTAAAGAGGGGACATTTTGATGTGCAAATGTGGTGGGCCCTGGCAAGGCTACACCTTGGAGTGCATCAGCATTAGCGGCCATATCTGATACGAGATGGGTGAATGCAGTTGAGAATTGGCTCAGAGCCTGAGTGCTCTCTTATATGGTTCGTGTTGTGTCAGCGTTGCTTTCTTGTATAGCACGTATGGCTTGTGCATTGTCAACAATGATGCCTTGCATTTTAATAGTAGGATTGGCATTGACATTAGGGTTTACATCTTCCAATGCTGGCATGTCAGGATCTGGTGTTAGGGTTAGAGTTGCTAACGTCTTGATTCACATTGTCATAAGTGTTAGTTAGCTTTCTTCTTGGAGGTGCAATCACGTCTCTGTCAAAATCTTCAGCTCCATAGTGGAGTCACCAAAATATAGATGTAGGGTTATTGTTGATAATAGTAACGCATGCATCGTATAGAACTCACACTTAGCATGTGATTTTAGTGCTGCTGAGAAGATGATACTTGATGACGGAATGGCTTGGAAAGAATGAAAGGGGAAGTGGAACAGGCAGTCTTGGTGTCTTGAATGCAGAAGTGACATGTAAGAGAGCTTGAGTAAACCTCGCACATCAACCTTACAGTTCTTAAGTAGTTGGAGTAGAAATCACTTGAGTTGCCTTCTTAATCTTCCTAAATAGAACTTCATTTATAGATTGTTGTTTGTCTTCTCTCTCCAAAAGTTGAAAATGAGGAGGAGTAACTGAGTATTTATAGGCACTTGGCATAGATGGCGACCATTAAATCACCTTAGTGATTGACGGATGAGATAGAGCAAGCTCAATTCATGATTATCCTGAATGAGCTTCTTATAGGCCAAGGTCAATAGTCATCTCCAATGTACATGAGCCTGTCTGAGAGAGGTTGAATGTAGCAGACCGGTCCAACGATTCCTGTTCCAAGCCCACCAACCAAATATCCCCAAGCCATCCCAATAGTTGAACAGGAGTCGTGAGGCCCTGTCACCTAGTCCACGAGTCAAGTCCACATAAATAAATAATATTTATATTTATATTTTTAAAGCCCCATTACCATATCTATATGTTTTAATATTTATTTTAGGTTAGGTAATTAGTTAGAGTCAAATCACTTTACTCAACAATGAGTCAAGAGGTTAATTTTTTTAGCTGACATTATGTATATGTAATGAAGATTAGTATGGCTAATTGAGAAAGGAAGAAGAGAATGATAGCTATTTTTAGCTATTTTTTGTTTAGATAAGCTGCACACTTTTGTTAGTTTTTGTTTTAGTTAAATTTAATATTGAGTATATAATACAAGTGGATCGTAAATGATTTAGGTAGTCAATCGAGACTGGTAGCAGTTTTTGAGGGTTGCATCTAGCTGTGGGGTTTAATGAAGACCCTTAGGTTGCGTTTGGTTATCAACTTTTTATAGGATAAGACAAGACAAATCCTTTTGTCCTTTGTTTGGTTTTTTTAATAAGCAATGTGACTGGACAAAAGAAATGTTATGGGACAGGACAAATTTCTTAAAAATTGTCCCATATATTCCATGGGACAAAAATTATATTCACAGCACAAGTAATTCGGAATTTTTAAAATTACAAAAATACCCTTATTATTATTATCGTCCTCTTTCTTTCTTCTATTGCTAATGGTTCTTCTTCCTTGTTCTAGAAGCACCATAACCTTAGCAGCTCTCTCTCTCTCTCTCCCCGTATGTGTGTGGTAATCTCTTTGCTTTGTTCTTCGGTAGGTCTAGATTGTAGCATCTTCCACTATATTGGTCACATTGGAAACCCTAACTCAGTGAGTCACTCTTATGCTCCATTAGCAGTGAGTGATGCATCTTTATTTAATTTGTACATATCTTGCTCTAATTTCCTCCAAATGACTACTTTAATCTCGTTTTTTTATTTTTATTTGTCTATACTTGCTATAATATTTATTTCTATCTACATTGAAGCTGTTGGGGTTTTTAAGGAACTAGTGAGAAACAATAACAGCTCATGTTTAAGACCTTATGGTTACACATACCCAAGTGTTCTCAAGGGTTGGCGTCAGATTTGGTTGGGGAAGTTGATTATGCGGTGAAGCTATCGGATAAAATATGTGTGAGAGATGTGGCATCGTGGAATAGTATCTTTCTTGTTATTATCAACATTTGGAAGCCGAGAAATTAATTTTAAATTTTTTTGTATGGTGTATTTGCTTGTTTGAATGGGTATTAGCTAACTTGAACACATACGATCATCTTCTTGCTATGGTAGTGACTCAGATTATTCCAGCTATTTTTCTGAAAAAGTGAAAATAAAGGACAAACCCGATACTATGGCTCAGTCATTTGATTCTGAAACTCAAATGCTTCATATGTGTTATAACCAAATAGGTACAGTTAGTACTTTGAGAAATGGAGATGGGAATATTTTAAGCGTTTGATATTATATCCCCCAGGTCATCGTATGATTATAAGAAACAGACACCAGTATTAGAATGTACTTGCTGCAGAGGAGAGGTAGACTATTATCCAACCCTCTTAGCGAGTATTGAAGAGCTAGAAGTGAAGTTGAACTGTTTTTCCAGAATTCTTGGTGTTAAAAAAAAGTTGAAAGGGGCTACAAATAATATAAGATTTATTTCCCAGTGTCCCTATGCCTGTTTCCCCTCTGATAGTAATAATATGCATTATGATTCATATTGACCATTCTTCCTACTTGACAGCATGTGATCTGCATGGATGGTGTAGTGAAGTTGATGCTCTAAAAAAATGTATATAGCATCTTTTGCTCTAGTAATCTGTTATATTTAGATATTGGAATGAATTAGTCAACCCATTGATGGGAAAAGGTGAATCTTTGAGAGAGTTGATTTATGAATTTTGGCATGTTAGACCTCTTATCAGGATTTCCACCAAAGCTTATAAGTGCCCACTTTTCTAACTATAACTTCAGTTGTCTAGGTAAGGGAAGGCCTAGGAGGTGCAGCCTTAGAGAAAGACTTGGAATATGAAAGTTCAAAATGATCCATCAGATTCCATATGAATCAGTCCTAAGCCTAATGGAGGCTACTAAAGCTGGTCTGCTAAAATGGTTGGGCTTCAGTCGACCGAACTCTTATACCCTAGTCTCGTGCTAGTTCCTTTCATGTTTGAATAAAATTTTATTGTGGTATGCTTGTAAGGATTTATGCCAATGTGGATTAACGTCTTACTTATCTTATGACCCAATCCAATGGCTACTGCAGGTATGTGCTATAGCATGGTAATGGAGTGTGAGCCAATTTATTAACATGATTGTTCTAATACTAGAAGTATATATAACCAATTACCGAAAATTTCATCATTTTATTGATCAAAACCTACAAATATTGACCAATAAATATAAAGCGATACTGAATTTAAGAAGTCTAAACTATTAAATCAATTGCTAATAGAGTAAAAAATTTTCAGACGGAACAGAATTCGCGGTGATAATTGAAACTGAATCATATACATAATTTCATCTTCCTTCATTTATAGAGGATACGGAAATAGAATTGTGAGATTAATCATCATAAAAACTACTGGCTACTGAGAATCTGGGAATATCAGTATGTGTACTAGCTTTACCACTTGTGAAACCGCAAGTGTATTAGAGTTATAGGTCTTTTGCAAACAACATATGTATCCTGCTAAGTGTATTGGGTAATGATGACAGGGTAGAAAATTCTAGGGTTTCCTATTTCTATATAATTATGAGAAAACCAAATACTATTTTTGTTACATTAGTGAATCTATAAAATCTATCAAATGGTTTCCTATTTCTATATAATTATGAAATAGATGGGGATCATCGTCAAGTTGCTTAACTTTATTTTTGGGGTAACTAGGCTCATTCTTACTGACATTAATTGTTGCTTCATTATCTTGCCCATTGCTGATTGGTTAAGTCATATGTTTCTGTTGTCACCAGCTGAGACAAAAAACAAAAACCTTGTTTCTATTTATGAATCTGTTCTGTAGTAACAAAGACCTGTCACTATGTTGGTACTATTTTCTTTAGAGTTCCCTAGCTAAAGTGTAATAACAGATGTTATAAGTATGGCTTGTGAGACTGGGGACACAGGACAATGATGTAATTAAGTTGTGTTATGGATTGCTGATTGGCAGCCAGTAAAAACGTGAGATGGGTATTTTGAAATAAGCATAAAACAGAACCGAGTATAATATACTTTGAAGTGACAAAGGCAAATGACCCAAGATTTCTAACATCGTTGTTGTAAAGTTTCAAATAGATTTATTGTATGATTTTACCATATCTAATCTCACTGTTAAGTTTCCACCCTTCTTTTTTATAGAATGAGTAAAATCCTATTCAATTAAAATATTTTCCATATAAGTATTGTATGATTTTGTTTATTATGTATTTTATGATTTACCTGCTTGCTGATAGAACTTTTAATAGAATTGATTGCCAAAGTTGATGTTTCACTTGCTATTGAAGTGATACTTTGGCAAAGTACTTCTTTATTTTGTGTGTGTGACTCTTTTTAATGTTTTAATGTCTTGGTGAATTTACAGCATGGATAGTAAGGATAAGAAATGCAAGCGTAATTGGAGCAAGGTTGAAGAAGAAACATTGCTTTCAGTGTTAGAAGAGTTGGTTGCTGAAGGTTATAAGGGAGAGTGTAAACCCCTGGATTTTTAAAAAATGGTTTTGGAATGTCAAATCGAAACCCTAAAGCCTGACCCAAGTTGAAACCGAATCTTAAACAATTGCAATCACGGGATTTCATAAGAGAAGATTCATTAATCTTTCGGCACAAAATTTGAGAATGAGAAAGTCCATCTAGTCAATCCCTGAGGTCAACCCCCTCAATTTCTAGGGTAAAATTGGATTAAACCCAAACCCTAGTCAAACCTGAGTTTCAAAAGTCAACAAAGATCAAGACAATCAACAATTTCAACTCCGACAATCCCGCGCTCTCAAACCCAAGAAAATGAAATTGAGTTAATACTTATAAGAGTTCGTAATAATATGGGGTTAGATAAAAATATTAGATTCGTGAATTTCGAGTATCATTTGGACTCAAACGAGATCAGTTCTGGAAAAGTGTGTCCCGGAAATTGGAATATAAAAAATATTCCAAAAACACCAAAAGACTCGTAATTAAATAAGGATTTCAAAAATATCAGTTTTAGAATTTTTCGATAACTAAAAATAACAGATATAGCTCGTTTACGTGTATTTTTATTACTACCGGTATTTTATATGTCTAGTCTACTATTCATAATACTATTTCTACTATTCATTACTATTTCACTGTCTTTACTTTTTCTTACACTTATTTTTTACTACCTACATACCTATTTTCTTACTTTTTATATTTCCAATACATCTTATATCAAATCATTTTTTATATATTAATTATTTTCTTACAAAATACAAACAAAAAATCAACTCATTCTCTCTTCTTTCCTCCATGGCCGGTGCTTCTATAAACCTCGGTATTCTCAGTAGCTAGGAAACCCCGGGAGTTGGAAGCAAAACCCTAATCCGATCCAGGTTGAGTCTAGTGAGTGAAGCCTAGGAACCCTAAATCCGGCTTTCCTTTGGTTTTATAATAAAATAATTATTATGAAGTAAATGAATTTGAATTATTGTTTTAAAGTACATTTCCAACTTTTGAAAGTTTTAAATTCGGAAATTTTTCAATTCCAAGCCTTCCCGAGCTCAATTACGGAAAAGCGTGCCCCGGACCACGGATTAAGAAAAATGTTCCGGAATATTCATTAGAACCGTAATTTTATAAGGATTCCAAAAAATATCAATTTCGTAATTTTTCGAACTATAAAATTTACAGTTATAGCTTTTCCCGTGTTTTCGGAACAACTCAATTATTTTTACTTCATTTTATTCATCTAAACCCTAATGCACTTCATATATAAACCTATTTTTCTCTCTCTCTATTCATTTCTTCTTGTTCAAAATTTCACAAAAGAGAAAAACTCTCTCTTTCTCCTCTTCATATTGCTGTGAGCCCCCCTCCCTCTCCATCTTACATTTTCAACTCAAAATTTCTCCATTTCCACCTTAGATCCTCCTTTGGTATGTTGATTTTAGACCTTGTTCATCCTAGATCTTGTAATGGCAAGACTATATCTTGGTGTTTTCTCATTTAAATCCCACTGAGCTCTTGTTAGGGACATGAAAACACATGAACAAGAATATCAAGCCATCACAAGACATGGATCTAGTGTTTAGATGTGTTTATGTTAAGATCTCCTCTTGTTCATGCATGTAAAGTAGAGATCTTATATATATATTAATGTTCATGCCATGATATTTATGATTCATGCATTGTAGTTAGTAGATCTAAAGTTTAGACACTCACATTGTCATTTACATGTATGATCATAGAGTTATTTTTATTTCCATGCATTGATGATCATAAAAATGTAGTCTTGATCATGTATAGAGGTGTTAGATAGTGGATCTTTAAATATAGGAAGCAAGAACATTGAAAAAGGAAGGACCTTGTCACATAGGAAATGTTGAAAATTCGGAAGAAATGGAAACCCTACTTTAAAGACCACCAAAACCACTTTTGAACTCATATTTTATAAGAAAAACGAAGGGTATGTGTAATAGGTATATTGAAGGAATGATTTTTATAAATTTAGGAGAGTTTAGGCATGATAGAAATGTAAAAATAAGGAATGAAGTTAGAATGGAAAATATTGAAATATGGATGTGTAGTCAAATTCGTAACTTAGGTTCATGCATACAAGAACACTTAGAATTTAAGTCCAAATCGGATGTTTTATAAGCTAAATGAAGTCCTTAGATAATATATATAATGGAGCTTCAAATTTTAATGCATTAGACAAGTTTTTCCATAAGAAAAATGCATGGAAATGAGATTTATGAAATTCGGATTTGTACAAGTAGCTAGTTTAAAAGATGTTTATCAAATGAAAAATATGGATTTTTATGCATGAATGAAGGCCATGACTACTATAGACCTTGAGGACTTATTTTTAGATAAATAACAAGTGGATTACAAGATTAAAAGTCAAAGAAACCCTAAGGAGCATTAAGTGGAAGAATAGCTTCTTAGAAATAACCTTTATGGGATTTTCCAACACTTAAGAGTTCATAAGAGTTTATTATCACAAAATCATCATAACTATGCATATATTAAGTTCATGTCATGGCATTCGTGTTAGTGATTCATTCCTATACCATTCATGCATGAATCATCAACTAGGAACATTTCTTAACAAAAGCAAAACAAATTGTCGGAATTGGAAAAATTGTGGAACATAACTGATCCTACTGTTCCGTGACTTTACTATTTTCAAAACTTGAATTTAATATTAGAAATAGATAGATCTTTCGAAGTAGATAGAGATCGATATAAAGTTTACGAAATTCTGAGTTGAAATGATCAAGTTATGGCCATTTTAAGTCGGAACTTCCGCAAATAGCGAGAAATCCGAATTCATCTAGTTTAGATGTATAGTTTGATTTGGTTACATAATGAGAATCTCATTAGGATTATTCTTGCTTGGTAGGTGATCCCAAGCAGGACGACACCCTACCTCCCGATTACTACTATTAGAAAGACCGGTGTCCAATGGTCGAGTGAGTTTTACTTCCACTCTCAATAAATGAATGTGATTGTAATGTAGTGGCAGTAGTGGTATAGGCAAAGATAAAAAGAAATTGTATATGCATGATGGGGTATATGGGAATTATATATGTTGTCTACCATTGATATGTGAAATGGAACTTAAGGAATATCGAAACCGGGTGTTAAGCTATTGACTGATTAGCTAGTATCTTATGATGAATGTCTGCGAATACTTGTTGGTCAGCTAAAAGAATTGGACTAATGTATATCCGACTTCAATTGTAAATTGGATTCATTCATATCACGATGGGGATGGAGCATTCGCATTGGTTGGTTTTTCGTGACCCATAAAACGAATATGTTGGTTAATCGTGATCCATAAAACGAATTTGTTAGTTAATCGTGATCCATAAAACGAAATATTGTTAGTTGACCGTGAGTTTAAACGGCGTCGTACCACAGGATTCGTTAATCTGCTAACCCGGGATGGAGGGCGCAAATCCATCCACATATGATTTCCGGTTGGTCATATGTTTGTTGATCACATCTGTTTGATGCATACACTTGTTTGAATAATCACTTGCTTGAATGATTTGTATCTAATTGTGATTATGGAAGTTATTACTCACTAAGCTAGTTAGCTTACGCCCCCATAGTTTTTATCTATTGCAGCACGAGTTTATATGGCTTAGGCCGAGGCAAGCCACAGCGCAGGTAACGGAGATAGGAGTTTCCCGTAGAAGTTTAAATCCATTTATTTTTGTATAGACTTCCATTGGAAACTAAGGACTCTGGATGACTGTAATGGACTTGTTATTATTTGTGGGGGAATGCCCCTTAGATTTTGTAAACTATAATTATGCGTTTTGATTTATTATCTATGGCTATTGAATGCCACGCTAAACTGTTTAACTCCATTTGTCGAAGTATTCTATTGTCGTAAAGGAACGCTTTACATCTATTTAAGACTCCCGAAGGGCTCGGGTAGAGAACTCAAGAGTCTTACTTAGTATGTGGCGGGCTGTTACGTTTTGGATACCCTACGGGGCGTGACAGCTTCCTTCTCTCTCTCGCTCTCATTTATTTATTTTTTCAATTATTTTATTCCATTTAAATTTCCTCTCCAAATTTCTATAAATACCTCCTTCCTCCATCATTCTTTTGCACATCCACTTTACATAACACAAAAATTTACCAAAATTTCCTCTCAAAACCTCTCTCCAACCATTCCCTCTCAAAACACTCATATCAATTTTTACTCTTCAAGAAAATTAACAAAAACACTCTACCCATTAATCTCTTTTCAAATCCTCCATTAAACCTTAGATAAAAATCATACCTATATTCTTTATCATGTTCATACAACTTAGCATGACCTTAGTGTATGTTTCTTAGACTCATATGAGCTAAAGAAGCAACAATATGTTCATGTTTTGTTTTTGTTCATATCATATTTTACATTATGTTATTATGTTGTTGTTATTATTGTTATTATTGTTTTTGCTCTAATCTAACTTCTATATAGAATTATGTATATATATATTTCTTTATAGCATATAAGCTCACTTGTTATTTATTTATTTTCATACTTTTCAATTTATTTATTTCATGCAATTTATTAAGACTAGTCTTTCTAGTCTTAGACTTATCCATATCAAATCAAAACAATTTTCTTTCTTTTCTTTTCTTTTGGGACTAGTCTATTCTTAGTCCCGGGTTGCCTTGATGAAGCTAAGGCTCCCAATACATGATCGGGAAACCTTGATGAAGTTAAGGTTCCCAATGCTTGACCATATTTTTATTATGTTTATTTGCTTACAAGTATTTCTTTTTATCTTATTATGTATTATATTTACTTTTACATTGCTACATAATCATATTCATTCATGATTAGAATGTTGTTGTCTTAAATAAAAATAAAAATGGGTTCTTTCTTAAATAAAGAAAAGTAAACTAGATTTCTTAACAAAAAGAATTTTCAACAAAAATATCTAAGTTTTCTTTTTAATAAACTCTTTTCAAGGGATAAGCTAATCATAAATTCTAGAAGAAGTAGTAATGTAGATTTCTTCAAAATAATAAAAGGAACCCATTTCTTTTATAAATCAAAACTTAATACTCCATAAAGGAAGAATTTTTAGCATTGAAGGATTTTAGCGTAATCATATCTTTTATAAAACTTAAATAGGTTCACCATAGAGTTCGAAAATCACATACTAAGAAAGTTCTTCAAAATTTAAATTTTATATGTTATTATTCTCTTTTCAAAAATTAAAATGAAATTTTGCTAAGATCTAATATTCACAAATCTTTATTAAGAAAGCTTTTCTTATAAACTTGTCTAAAAAGAATTATTCTACCACTTGACAAATATTAAGAATAAAACAAGTTTTTCAAATCAAGGTAAAATCAACTCACTATTTTAGAAACCAACTTAGAAAAACAAATTTGCCAAGAAAGTAAAGTTTTAAAGGTACACTTATTTCCTAAAGAATAAAAAGGATATAAAAATAAGATGGAAACATACATTTAACACAACTCCAAATATTAAATATTTGAACACATTAAAAACTTAAAAGATATTTTGAAAAGCTTATATTTCAATCACTAGAAATAAAGTTAGTAGATAACTTAAAGAACAAAATTTTTGGAAGGAATTTACTTTTGGAAAGTGAGAAAATGAAATTATAATCGAAAAACATTTACTCATAACAACTCAAATATATTTTAGTTTTCCTTCTAACAATCCAAAAAGAATAAATTTTCAAAAGTTTTATTTTTTAAAACCCTTAAAGATAAATTGTTTATGAAATTTCAATAATTAAGACAACACTATAAAAATCATGCATGCAATATGAGTATATATATACGTTCAAAGGATTTTCCACTATATATGTACCCATATATTTTGCTTAAAGATTTTTGAGTAAAGAGAAGTTTGGAAAAAATCATATTTTGCGAACTATAAATTCGTAACTATTCTATACCGTAGTAGTTTGCAACCCAAATGGCTTTTTATGACAAAAATAACCTTAGATCTTTTCAAGTAGGTAGAAAACGGTATATTATTTGAGCAATTCCTAGTTAAAATGACCAAGTTATGGCCATTTTAAGTTGAAATTACATTTTATACAAATTTTAACAATCTTATGACATAGTTTTTTATAAGTACTATAGAATCAATAATAAATACTCATTATGGGTATTCATCTTGATTAGATGATTCCGAGGAGGAGTATTCATATCCAGAGGATTATTTTGATTAGTGGATTTACCGATCGACTCATCCGTAAGAAAGATATATTCTCATGGCTGAGTGAGTTTATTTCCTACCTTTTTCGTACTTGGTTGTGTTTGTAGCTAGAGGCACTAGAATTAGGAAAAGATGAAAATGAATTATGTATGATAATATTGGTTGAAAGAATGCTAAGCAAACCAAGACATGAATCGTTGTTAATTAACTTATTTTTTACTATTATTATGCTGGGGTATATGCAAATTTTGTGATCACCTTTAAATTACTCTAATAATATATTATGAGTTATATTAATTGATTCATGCATATCACGTAGTTAGTTTCATCTCATGAGCTACTGTACTCGATGGGACAAGAGTATAGTAGCTGGGTTTGCAGTAGCTATAAATCTGTAAGATGGGCGATTAGGAGCCTGAAAGAACTATTTTAAGATGTGCGAGTAAGCACCTGGAATAAACTACATAAGTTAGATTTTAATATGGGTTTTAAAGAGCTTGAAACACCTAACCTTGAATGAAGGGGTAAATCCATTTAAACATGTGATTTCCAGTAGATCATATATATTGCGTGATCACTTGCTTGATGCATCCATATGTTTGTTTGAAATTATTTATACAAGTACGTCAATTCAGGAATAATCTCACTAAGCTAGTTATGCTTATACTCCGATAGACCTTTTTTGTAACAGGACTATATCTTTTATGCCCGAAGACTTCACATACTCGAGTGGGATTATGTTTTGGAAAAGTTTATGGAAATCCTTTGAAGATCTTAGGCTAAATATCCTTTAATATATTTTGGTGTTAGTATTGTTTTCTTATGAGAAAGATTAAGTTTGTATTATGATCATTTGGAGATTTATAGGGGAAAAACCCCTAAGGTGATGTAAGGATTATATTCTCTTAATGATAAATTAGATGGTTATCTAGATTTCTTGTACCTTGTATTTACTATCTCGAACTACACATCCCACCTGTGTCTCCTATTATTGTGATAGACGCCTTACATATGATGTTGAAGCTTTCGCATGACTTCGGGAACTTATTCTTAAGTTTTAATACCGTATGTGGTGGACTGCCACGTTTAGAGTATCCTTTGGGGCGTGATAGAGAGAATGGAACTTTCAAATGCAGGACTCATGAAGAAATATTGAAGAGGATGAAACAAGGTATTTCGGAAATAAATCTTAATGTGAAGCAAATTACTAACAAGAGGAAGAGATGGTCAGTTAATCTTAATGTGGAGCGCCTCCCCGCAAGCGTCGCAAGGTGGAATATGCAGCTGGCTTTGTTTCTGTATTTGAGAAGAGTATTAGAGATGTTAGAAATGATTTTGCCACACTCGCAAAGAAAATAGCAAATCCTCCAAGAGACAACATGGTAAAAGAATTAAAAACTTTGGGTTTAACTGAAAATGAAGAGTTGGATGTAGTTATGAAAATGGCTTCAAATCCATAGTATGAAAAATTTTTTTGGAGGCTTCAAGGAGAACAAAGGGTAGCATTTGTTAGGCAACTAATCGATTGAGTTGAGTAGTTGATGGATATATTTGAAGAGGAGAAACTCTAGTAGAGGATTTGTTAATATTATTAGATATTATACGAGTTGCATATTATGTCAAATCATCTTATATAGGAAAGTTTGAAGTTTGAATCTTGTATTTTGAATCTGTGTGCATCATTTCAATTTCAATTGTTTTATGGTGTCTCTTTAATTGTGAAAGTAGCTTAATTTTTGGAATGGACATTTACGAAGTTCTTGCTTTCATAACACAAATGAAATGTGTCTTTGTTTTGAGTTTTTATACATAACCATTTAGCATAGGATTTTGATCCTGACAAATCCATTGTATGTAAATTTAAAAGGTTGCACTTATTTGTAGGTTCATATTATCTTATGAAAGATAATATAAATACAACTGGAATAGTAGAGGCTAGTGTGGAATGGACTCAAATGAGAGATAATATGATGAATTGAGGGCATGCTGCAAAAACTAGAAAGTAGTTTTTTTTTTTTTTTTTTTTTTTGTTATTAAAATTTCAAGTGTTGAAAATTGCTTAACATTGCAAATTAGATTATGATGGTAATTGTAAATGTATATTATTTTTAATGATTTACTATTAATTTAACAATAAGTTAATATTGTTTAATATTAATATTCACTACTAATGTAATAATTAATATTGATCTAGATATAATTATATTGCTATGTAATTAATTAGCTTGATATTGATAGTATTAATTTAATTAATTTTGTGTTTAGTAAATATTAACATAATTAATTTATTATATTAATATTTAATATTTTAATTAGGTAGCAAATTTTTGCAAAAAAAATTAATTATGGCTTTTTATTTTATATAGTATGTAATTAATTTAATTGTATGTATAAATTAATCTTTTTAAATTGTATTTATTAAATAATATAATAAATTAATTAAATAAATATATTACAACAAAAAGGTATAATGGTCAATGTATAATGTCATGTCTTATACTTATACATACCAAACATTGGACAACACAAAAATTCTTATCCAGTATCATACATTCCAAACAATAGGACAAAAAAATTGTTCTATGTAGTACTTCTTGTACTGTGCTGTCCAGTTCCTCTTATTTTGTCCTATCCTTGTAACCAAATGCAACCTTACATATAATGGACCTACCAAAAATGAAACTTAATAACAGGCCTAAGTTTGGGCCTATTGCGGATTAATAGCTTTGGGCCTTTCATAAACAATAATGCAATTAGTAGTTGTAATCGCCAATGCATGTGTCTATAAGTATAAGATAAATATTAGATGGTGTCTTAACTTTAGATAAAAATTTGATTTAATATCTAAATTTAAAAGTAGTCAATTTATACCAAAATATTTACGGAAATCGTACTGTTATATTCTAGGAAAAATCTAATGAAAATGGAAAGTTGGATACTACATTCAGTGTAATGTTTATTTTCTTACACCTGTTTACAATTGATTTCATTAAAAAAAAAAAGAAAAAAAAATCTTAAACAACCATTACATAATTTTGACCACACTTTAACTTATTGAGCAATGTTCATGGAAATGGTCGGTTATTCGATTCCTCTATGCAATTGAATTTTCCCTTAAAAGAGTCATGAATCAACTCTTAAGAACTTGTCTAAGACTATCAAAAACGAGAATCATGCCAAACACAGTTTCAAAACCGAATCGAACTAGAATCAGAAGAGTCGGTTCTAGATTTGAAAATGAGGAACCAAAACTAGAACTATCCCTCATTATTTTGTTTGATTCTATGGAATCCACGATTCTCGGTTCTGGTTCTGAAACCATGGAACTGACTTTTTTCATGTAAAAATTTAAAAAATTAATTTTTAATTTGTTAATAAAATAAATTTTAAACTTATAATAATTAATCATTGGGTCTTAGGGTGTCAAATTCTTTAACCAAAATTTTAAAAAAAAATTTTAGAATGTATATTTATTTATATATAAACATAAACAATATCAATTGTAATTAGTAGCATAAGATTGCAAAATACTCTAGAGAATAAAAAAAATTATAATACAAAAAATAGTCTCATGTTATCAATGATTTGACCGGAAATGTGTATATAAATTTAGATACTACCAGCAAGTGTACTAGGTCTTGATCAAGTAACATAGAATGAGTAGAGTATCGTTCCCACAGAGACTAAATTAACTACTAGATTGGTATTAGCTTATACTAATATTTAGGCAATCAGAATTTATCAATTAACTAACTAATTCTACCTGTTATGAATGCAATGAGATTGTGAGAAGTAATATAAGATGAATGTGGGAAGGAACCGAATCCATCCTAATCTTTACTAATCATGCTGAATTTATATTATATGAAAAATTACGATTATGGATATTTGTAAGAAATTGTAAAGACCTAAAACTATCAAGTTTTAGTGAATCATAAAATAATCTATTAGCTTCCGCTATACAAATTATCAATGGAATCTAATTCACAATTATAAATCTTCCAATTCTATAATTGTCTAATATCCTAGATTAACTTCTCCTAATTCTTTAGTGAGAAATTAAAATAAAATATTGCATGAAGTACATGGAACAATTTCTAAATTAATATTAAACTTAATTGTTTCCACAATTGTTGTTTAATTTTAATTCATGAATTCCTATGAATTGTAATTCTTTTTCGAAATCATCAAAATTCTTATCAATTCAATTTCAATCAGAAATAAAATAGATAATTAGGATTCAATACAAATATTCTATAATTCTAACAATCCTATAATATAAATTCAAGGATCATTTTAGTAAAAATTAGGATTTCATCACTTCCCACAAAGAAACGTTTAGCTACTCATGGATGTTGATTCAATAATCAAATAAGAATATGTAATTGATAACATTATGAACAAATAATTCAGATAAATGAATTGCATAAGAAAGAGATTAGATATCACCAATTCAAATATCGCAATCTTCAATTACAATCCTTGAAAGCTCAAATTCTCTCACAAATCTCTATGAAAATGCTAAGACTATTTTGTATACTGAAGTATTCTACTTTGCTTCTGCTTGTTGATGAATATTGGAGAGGGGAGAACCCCTATTTATAGGAAAAATTTCGTGCAAGGCATTAAATGAAAATTTGCAGTTTCACAATGTACGCCGGCAGTTTTAGATCTTACGTCGGCGGCTTACAGACGGCGTAAATCCATTTTCTTCTTTGCGCAGGCAGTGCACTAGCAGCTTTCAACTTCGGTTACAAATGTAGGCCGCTTCTACACCGGTGGTTTAGATATAGATCTAGTCGGCGTAGATGATGAGAAATGAATGGTTGGGCCGATTTATAACAAAAGCTGTCTCAAAGCCGGCAGCTTTAATACCGGCTTAGGCACTCCAGCATATTTGGTCTCTTCAATATTCCTCCAAGCATGTGTGGTCTTCATGTCGCTTTAGATCTATGGTCTATACTGCCTCAACGCTGGTGGCTTAATAGCCGGCGTATGATGTAAGTCCTTTTACGTTGGTGACTTTTCAACTCTGAGCTGCCGGCCTTTCGTGTACGCTAACCTCTGCATCTTCTACGCCGGCAGCTTTGAGGCGGCGTAAGTTTGGTTGAGTCAATATCTTGCAAAGTTGGCCGTATAAGCAACGGCCTTTGGTGAGTGCATCATGTAAGCCGTCTGAACGCCGGCGGCTTTGAAGTCTGAAATGCCGGGGTATCTTTGAATTTTTCCATTTTTCACTCCAAAGTTTCTTGTTTTGATTTTTTTGTCCAAATTAGACTTGAAACATGAATTTTAATCAAAACAAATATCCATTCTAGCTCTTGTGAACATCAACAAGTTGTATAAAATATGATCTTATCAATCAACGAAATGAATTTTACTTTTAGGAGAAATTTATATAGACTAAATTATATATGATTTTAAGTTATATTTATTTATGCTGTTAATAGTAACATATTAAAAATTATAAACATGTAATAAATTTTATTATTAGTATAAACATTAATAATTATATATTTAATATAATTTTTCTTTATTTTTTTCAATAGAACCAATTGAAACTACCGATTCCATCTGGTTCTAGATCATAAAACCGCCTAGGAACCAAAAAATCAGTAATTCCTTAGTCGGTTCTAGAATCCATCAATTGGTCCAGTTCTAATTCTTGAAACACCGGTGATGGTTACGATTTTGTTCTTAGTTTGGAACCAAACTGTATCTATGTCTAGATCATAAAGTAGCTCTTTCATTCAACATGAGGCTAACCAATATAATCTTTTTAATGTTTTGTTAACAAGTACTCATTGACTAATTGTTAAATGTTTAAAATGAAACTTTATTACATTTTTTTAAACATCCTATATATTGTGAAAAAAATTAAAGGTAAATCAAATTTGGTACCTAGCTCGATTTTAGAATAGACAATTTAATACCCAATCAAATATTTTATGGCTATAAACCTCCAAAGTTTTGTGATCAATTTAAGCTTAAACCCTAATTAGAAAGTCAACCAGAAATCTTAAAGTCAATAAAACCCTAGTCAACCATAACCTTTCAAGTTCGGCATTCCTGTTTATGCAACCCCAAGAAAGTAAGTAAGAGATTAGTATATAGAATAGTTTGTAATAACCTGAGAAAGCTTAAAAGTATCAGATTAGTTAAATCGAGATTCGTTTTGAGCACGATCAGACACAATTTTCGAAAAGAGTATCCTAGGGCTTAGAATAGTAAAAATATTCCGGATATACCATTAGACTCGTAAAAATATAAGGTTTTTGAAAATATCAGTTTCATAATTTTTCGATGACTAAAAATATTAGATATCGTAATTATACGCGTATTTTCTTACTACCGGTACTTAAATTGTTATGTCTACTTTACATTACACTATTTATTACTATTATAAACTATTTATCTATCTCTACTTTTTCTTACAACCTACTCTTACAAATCATACCTCTATTTTCTTACAATTTTCATTTCCAATACAACTTCACATCTTTCATATCTTATTTTTCGTTAACAAAAATACAAAAAAATAAATTTTTTCTCTCCCTTTTCTTTATGAATTGCACCGGCCCCCTCTCTCTCCTCCTCAATTTGTTTCAATTTCCATTTATTTAATTAACATAATTTTCCTCCCATATTTACCTATAAATACTTCCTCTTCCTTCCACTTCCTTCACACCTTCTATATGCTAAAATTACTCTCCAAAAATTTCTCCAAAAGTTCTCTCCAAGTTCTCTCAAGTTTAGATTTCATAGGTAATACTCCTTTAGAGTTTCCTTTATATGCATTTACTTAGTGTGAGCTTAGTGTGTGTTTTCTAAACCATGAAGGTTAAAGAAAGAAACAATATGTTCATACTTTGTTTTTGTTCATAAATCTATTTTTCTTTTATGTTGCTTTCATATATATTTAACTAAATATATTTATATAGTTATATATATCTTTTAGAGCATATAAGCTCATTTGTTTTGCAATTTATTTACTTTCCTTGCAATTTCTCTATTACCTTGCAATTTATTTACTTCCAATGTTATCTTAAGACTAGTTTTTCTAGTCTTAGACTTGTCCTCATCAAGTCAAAACAATTTTCTTTTTCTTTTTCTTTTGGGACTAGTCTATTCTTAGTCCAGGGATACCTTGATGAAGCTAAGGCTCCAATACTTGACAAGTTTTTTACTAGCTTGTTTCTTTACTAGCTTGTTTCTTTAATTATTATATTTTTCTTATGTTTTCATAATTTTATGTTTCATATTCATGATCATGCATGAACATATTGATTTTGTCTCAACAAGATAGAAGAGGAAAAAGTTTTCTTAAAATAGAAGTTCTTATCAAAAAATAAAAGTTGTTATGAAAGAAGTAATTTTTCATGAAAACTTAGGAATTTAACTTAAACAAACTTTTTCTAAAAATTTAGAAGAGTTCATTATAAATTTTAAGAACATAGGAATTTTTTTAAAACAAAATATACATACACTTTACAAGTCATGAAATGGAAGGAAATTCTTGATAGAACAAAAGATTTACTAAATTCCACTTTTCATCAATACTAGTTTAACAAACACCAAGGTATTTTCTTTCATAAAAGAAGAATGATCTTAAGAAATAAGAAAGTTATTTCTATAAAATATAGAACTATTACTTTCAAAAGGTATTAGAAACTAAGCTTAGAAAATAAAAATCATTCTTTAGAAAATCTAAAAAGACTAAGGAAATGAAATTAAGAGAAAAGAAAAATACTCATTTAAAATGACTTAAGATATTTTCTAGCAGAATAAAAGGAAATTTTCAAAAGTATCACTTTCCAAAATCCTTAGAAAAAACTTTACTTTTACCGAAGGTTCATTGTTTGAGACAACTTCATGAATTTCATGCATTTGATATGAGTCAATAGATACATATATATATTTCAAAGGTTTTACAAACTATTATAATATTTATCTCTTTGATATGAGCTTTTGTAAAAAGAAGGAATACAAGTTTTGTGAAAATTCGTGGTAACTCCGATCATCACTATTTCGGAGCTCAAATGACTTAGTTTGATGAAAATAGTTTTAGAAATAGATAGATCTTTTTGAGTAGATAGAAAACGGTATATAATATGTAAAATTACGAGTTAAAATGAGCAAGTTATGACCATTTTAAGTTGGAATTTCTTTCTATCCGATTTTACCACGAATTCAAAATAGATTTAAGATCTTCAAAAATAGAAATTCTATGAAAGACTCATTTTGGGTATTTCATTTTGTTTAGGTGAAGAAGGAACCAAAATCGCATTTGCAAAAATTACTTTGACTAGGAGCGATCATCATAGAGTGAGTTAATTTGAACTTAACATTATTTGGTTAAACCTTTAATGAAAACAATTCATGCATATCATATTTATGAGTCACATTTATTTTCACTACTATTATTCGTGTGGGGACACGAGGAGTTGTAGTGGTGGCTAGTAGGAGCCAGAAAGTCTACATGGGCAAGTAGGAGCCGGAAAGTTTACAGAGCAAGTAGAAGCAAATAAGTCTGCAAATATTGATGGTCATATGGGCCTGTAACCACTCAACCCTCGACATGGAGGGCGTAAAATCCATGCTACACATGGTTTCCGATTAATCTTGTGTATTTTGTTTGTTCATGTGATTTGTGCATTCTCATATGATTGTTTAAATACTTGTTTGAATTATGAAAATGTTATGTAGATTGGAGTTTTCTCACTAAGCTAGTTTTGCTTATACTCCTATAGCTTTTTGTTACAGTATGATTACTTGTGGTTGGTACCAAGGAGCCCCGTTTGTCAGGTATGAGCCAAAGCTACTAGGAGCTTTTGGGAGAAGTTTATATGTATTTAGTTTTGAATATAGACTTCTAAGAAAAATCTCTATAGTAGACTTATGGTATATTTATGTATATTTTGATGATGACTTAGTTGAATAAGACTATTAGAATGGAAGAATGCCCCTAAGAAGTTGTACGAGACTATTATTCCAATGAATATTACATATTTATCTATATAAGTTTTTGCATGCTTTTATTATTTGCTTAAACATAATATCCCTGTGAGTCTCCTACTATCTTGGAAGCACACCTGACATATAATAATGAAGCTCCTACGTGACAAAGATTGTTATTCATAAATAATGAAGCTACCACGTTGAGGGTACCATCTAAGGCGTGACAATGGCTGATTTTACTTCATTCTTCACACTATTTGCTATGTGTTGACACGAAAGAAACGATTTGTTATTGAAATTTTACTTCCTTATTTTCTAATATCATATAATACTAATAGACAATCTCTTCCACATTAGTAAAGAGAGCAAATGATATTAGAAAAATAGTAAAAATAATCATAAAATATTTTATTAGATATTAAACTAATCACTTCAAATTTCATATACCAAATTAAATTTTTGTATAAAATTCGTATATCAATTTGACATTTTATAAAAAATAAATACATAACAATTATAAGTTTCCCCATCCGGTATATTAATAAAATTATCGGATTTTTATTTATATTGGATCTATATCGATAACTTATTAGTATCATATCAGTATTAGTTCAGTATCGGTTTGATATAGTCAGTTTATGAGTAAAACTATCAGTTTTTTATTAGTATCATATTAGTATCGGTTCAATTTAAAAACGATGATAGAATGATACCAAACCAATATACCTATACAGAAAAAGATAAATTTTCTCTCTATAGTCAAGAGCTGTTGTCATTTCCTCTTAATATCTTTCGACCGTTCCATCTTACCATCATTCCCTTCCAATACTAACAATATTCTTATCATCATTACTAAAATCCTGTCCCCACACACGTATTTGTTTCCATCTGATCACTCTTCTTTCCACCCATGATGGCTCCTTCTTCACTGAGGATTCTTTGATGCCTTTACAGAAGATACTGGAAGAAACCCAAAGACATTAATGATTGAGGATACCATCTCTATTTTATAGGGGCTTTGTTGTGATCTAAGTTCTAACGATGCATATGCTATCATCATCCTGTTGGAAAGGATTTAGCTATAATGTGTCATTTATTTATCAAGGAAACTCAAACAATAGCATCAAAATCCTCTGGACACTCTAAAATGACAATACATTGTAATCAAAGATAAAGTTAAAGCTATCAAATATATCGCAGTAATCAAACGTTACAAAATTCACGCGATTATATTGGTTCGACAGTCATCCTTATTCGTACTTAATAATGTTCTTTTGTTAAATGAATTAAGCCTAGTAATATTTCTATTGTATTTGAAGCTAATTATTTGAATTAGTAAAGGATGAAAATAGTCCAATGCATGTAGATTATCTTATGAAGTTTTTGATTGGCGAATATAGGCTCGTTAGGATTGATTGTAGGTCAATTCCATTTATTATTACCAAAAAAAAAAGGGATTTTTTAAAAAATAAGTATTGTGCCTGATTAAAAAAGAAACAAGGAAAACTAGTTCTTGTGAAATTGGCAAGATGCGTCTTCTACCATGTTCATCTATCTTAAAAATTGGTGTTGGTCTTGAACATGAATAGAGACCTGTAAAAATATTATATAATATAGTCCTCATGAGTTTAATATCTCTAAAATATGTGCTAATATTCTTCCATACCTATTATATGGTTCTTTTCTTTACCTATATTTGTATTTAATCTATATTTATATTAGTAGTGGGATATGCATCTGTGCTATGTGTAATTTTAGGAGAGTGACGTAGAAGCACATGCAAGGGATAACTAAAAATAAGAAGGTAGAGAGGAGCATGCAATCTTAATGAGCTTAAAGCATACTAAGAATAGGTAAAGAAGCTACATAACATTAAGCATATTGTTCTTGAAGAGATACAATGTGTTATTTGTTTTGAGCTTTATTTGATCTTCAGTGAAAGTATTCTAGAAGTATGATGACATTTCTTTTAATTTTTAAAAAATTGCAAATGAGGAGGAGTTCCCAGTAATTATAGAATTTGGATCTTAATGATGTCCATTGAATCGCACTAACAATCGATGGTGAGAATTGCTCTTCTTTTTGATGGATCATTGCATGGGCTCCTTGTCCCATGGAAAGCCTCTTCAAATACATGAATAGGGACGTTACTGGGCAGCTTAATATAGAGTACCCGACCCACTAAAAATCCTATAAGGTTTGACAATATAAGGTCGTAGCTTGGGTTTGGGCCATAAGTTATTACAATGATCCAATGGGAAATCTAACCCGCCAAAATTAATAAATGTAAATTATAAATGAAAAAAAAATTCTAAATGCATATGTGTTGCTCCACTTCTCCTAATCTTCCTCTCGCCTGGCTCCTGACTCTCATCAATTCATATACACATAGGCAAGGTTTGGTTTCAAATCGGAAACCGAACCTAAACCATCATTAGTGGTTCCTGAATCAGAATTGGATTGGTTGGTTGGTTTTAGAACCGGTTAAGAAATTGCCGGTTTCTTGATTCCTAAATGGTTCTTTAGCTTAGAACCGATGGTTCTAGCCGGTTCCATTGAAAAAAATAAAATAAAAATAAAAAATAGCATTAAATATATAATTATTAATATTTAGACTATTTTATAAAAATAGTAAAATCTATTACCTATTCACAATATTTAATATGTTATTATCAACACAAATAAATATAACCTAAAATCATATATAATTAGTTTAAATAAAATTCTCCTAAAAGTAAGATCCATTTCCTTAATAATAAGAAACTATTTTTGGCATCGTTATTTTCTTTTTACTCTCTAGAGTAGTTTGCGATATCATATTACTAACTACAATTGATATTAGATATGTTTGTATACAAACAAATGTGTATTCTAAACATTTTTTTAAAATTGATTAAATAATCTAACACTTTTAGATCTAATAATTATTTTCAGTTTAAAATTTATTTTATTAAAAATTAAATTCATTTTATTTTTACTTTAAAAAATGCGATCCACAGTTCTAAAACCAGAACTAGGAATCAACAATTCCATAGTATCAAACCGAAACTGCGAGAGACTATTCTGATTTCGGTTTCGACTCAATTGAGTTCTAGAACCATGCGCATATCTAAATCTATACACATCATATCCATAGTCTATTTAGTTTGCCAGGGACACCATTGTGGCTAACAAACTTGGATCACTGTATACATACGAAGCCATTAATGAGTGATGGTAATTTTTACTACTATGCGATGTCCAATTATATAGGAAATCATTATTCCCGGTTTTGGTAGGAAAATTTTATTATAATGGAAAATGCTTTTCTTTGTCCAGTGTAGTTTTGACTCTTTGTATTTGGAGATATGTTTTCCATATAAGAAACTCACCTTTGTTAAACCATGATTCTGCAGTCGATACATGGATAATGGGATATTATTTTTAACTACTGGGCACTCTAGGCTATAGACAGTATCGAACCTTATGTTAAAAACTCTCCAAGTCTTGTTAGGTACAACTCAAGGATTTAATTTACATGCTAGCTGAACTTTGAATTGCAGAAATGTGCTTGCTGGGCTCTTTAAGCTTTTACGGAAAAATGGAAAAACAAAAAGATTGAAAATGGAAAAAAAAAAAATGAGTATAGATAAAAATGGATCAAGAAGGGAAGGTGGGTCAGAACCACCAACCTATAATGGTGTATTTGGGTATTATACAAAAAACTCTATAGCATCGCGGAATCCGATTTGGATTTAAAATAAATCATCCCAAACCCACCTCAGTTACATCCCTATGTATGGGTTTCTAAGAAAGGTTGAGAGTGGATGGATCTATTCAATCCAACAATCTCTACTCTAAAGCATTGTGGGGTTTAAAACCCATAATTCAAATTTAGTTCATTTATAGTACCTAATTTGTATTTGATTTGTATGCTATGAATTTAGCTAAATAAGTTTTTAATTATATATATTTTATATACCTCCAGATTCAAATGACTAGCGTACAAATTAGAAGAAAGGCTGCCAAATATAGTTATAAATTGATTAATACTAAACTGATAATGATATGATATCGATAAAAAATTAATAATTTTATTTATAAATTGATTAAATCGAACTGATACTGAACTGAAATAAATATAATATAAATAAATTAAAAATATTATTATAATACAAATCTAATATCGATAAAAATCTGATAATCCAAGCAAACCCTAGTATGCCAGGCATTTTCCTCATTTATGCTTTTGTAATATAGTTGTTATTTTTATTCGCTTATTATTTATATATACATTTTTTCACTCACGTCCGGACCGATCGTCATGTTTTCACTGCACATTTGAAATTATGATCTAAATATAGCCTTTAATGAAGAGAGACTTTAGTGATCTGGAAGTCGAAACGAAGTGAAAGTCAAAAAGGTAAAATGACAAGAACTCCATGATTTCCGACTGATTACCTGATCGGCAGAAACGACAAAATCCTCGATGGTCTTTTCCATACAAGTGCACGTGCCTAATACTATTTTTTTTGTTACAAGGAGAACAATAGTCGAGTAAAGTAATAGATATTAACTGAAGCTCGAAAGTTCTTTCTAAATTTTCAACGATGGCTGCGCCATTCTCACCTCCTCATTTTTTCTTTTTTTTCTCTTTACAAATTTATACATGTACACATAAAAATTATTACTCATAATTCGTATTGTCATATCATGTCTCGTATTTATATCTAATAGATTCATATCTAAAAAATTTTAATCCCTGATTCAACTCATTTATTAATCGTATATGAAAACCTAAGCTCATAGCCCAATCTGTTTATATGAATATTGACTCATTTATTGATTCTAAAACATAAAAATATATAGATTCTTTTAGATTTTAAATATCTTATATTATATTGGAAAGTTATGATATTGTCCTCGAAAGATTTATTATATATTTTGCTGCAAACATATATACATATAACATACTCAATCGATGTAACAAATGAAGTATACTATATATTATACATTTATAATGTGTAGATATGTATATATATATAATGTAAAAATATGTTGTATAAATACAAATATAGATAATAAATATCATATATATATTATGTGATATAAATATATATATTATGAATATATCTTTATATGATATATATAATATTTAATGTAGATAAATAATCGATATATTAATATATATTCATATACTATGTTATATATGATAGATATCTTATAACACATTGAAATATCCTAAACTTCCATGCTTAATTAAATTTCATTTGTGTATATATATATATATCTTGATTGATATATGAAATTGTGGTGAATATGTAGTTAATAAAAATTGAATGTGTTAGTGTAATTTAGCAATGGTCTTGTGTTATCTGTTTTATGGTAGAAATCCATAATTTTTTTTTTCTTTTAAAGAAAATCAAACCTAAACCCCAAACAGATTTTGAAACAAACCAAGCCTCAATCCCAAATTTATATCAAAATGCAAGCCTAAGCTTTGTAAACAAAATAAGCGTTAATCTTTTAGCTCAAGCCCTTTCCAATTTTTGCTAATTACCTAAAAAGTCAAAAGCAAATTATAAGATAATTAAAAGTAAAAACCTTTGCAAATATTACAATCCAAAACAGACCTTAAATATCGATCCTCTAAAAGAAGAAGAAGAAGATACAAAACTTACCATCAACTTCCTACAAACCAATCACCTAAAACTCTTTTCAAGACTTCATCTTCAAGTAAAAGTTATATAAGGTAAAGTTTTCCATGCTTATATGATCATTTAGTTATTTATTTCCTTCATGAAGATAAATTTTTGTTTTAATGGTTATCGAGTGAGTTGACTATAATATTGATGAGGTAAGTTGATTTAGATAACTAAATAAATCTTTGAAGTCATGATAGAGGAGTGGTGAAAGTTGTTATAGTTGTTTTGATAGATAAGTGAAGTGGAGTAGTTGGTGTGATGTTTCAATGAAGTTGTAGGAGTTGTTTGATGAAGTAAATGTAAAGTTTATGTGTGTATGAAGTTGTTAAGTGTCTAAGTATACATGCCTTATTCTTCAAAGATGAACATGAGTGAAACACGCGCTAAGGTTTTTGGTTGTATATCTCATCGAGCATTGGAAATAAGACCACTCGAGAAGAAACACAAGGAGAACATGATGACCTCGTGCTTCTCTTTGTGTGTTTTACGATTACAAAGGGAAAAAGTGTGACAGCACAGGTGGAATACAGTCACACATACTCAACCGCGATTCTCTCTAATTGCATCAGAAATTAGTTTTTCAATAATACACAACTGTGCTTCTTTCTGATCTTCGAAACACTTGAGTGTAAATGAAACAAGGGACAAACAATTCATTTTAAATCGTCATGCTTTCACTCTTCTCTCTAAGACAAAACACGACTCATTCTTTTCATTGTGTTTCTCTTTTATTTTAACTTAAGGAGAAGTACAACTGGAACACGGCGTATCCTATCATGTCGTGCTTCTCTCTGAGTAAAATTTTCGCATGAAGTACAATGAGATACACATTGTTTTGTTCTAGGCATGTTTCTATTATGAAGAAACATAAGGCAAAATACGACCATGTATATGTTTTGTTCTTTCAAAAAATAATAAAATAAATAAATATTTAATTTTCAAAATTTAAAATAATGAAACGTATTGTATAGATATGTGTATAAATGTTGAGTTATGATTTGATATGAGTTTTATCTAAGTTTTATATAGGATGAGAACTTAATTTTTACTTATTATTGATATTGAATGTTATGTGAATTGAATTTCTTTATCTTACAGATTCCCCTACCCAATTGTATTTGTTTGTTGATCCTTTGCCAGATATAATTGTAAACCCCTAATTTTTAGGGTAATTTCAAGCTTAAACCCTAAACTGGGAAGTCAACCGGAGACCTTAAGTCAACAAGTCCCTAGGAAACCCTAGCAGTTTAAATCTAGTAACTCCGTGTTCTTAAACAAAGAAGTCGAAATATGAGTGGAGAGAGTAGATTGGTTCGTAATAATATTAGGATGCTTAAAAATATCAGATTAGTGAAGATCTGTTTCAAACCCAATCGTATATAGACTTGGAAAAGCGTGTCTTGGGGCTCGAGATACTAAAAACATGATATTAGTACCGTTAAACTCGTAATTTCATAAGATTTTCAAATATATCAGTTATATAATTTTTCGGATTATAAAAGTTACAGTTATAGCTTTTTATCGTATTTTCATTACTATTGGTAATTTAATTGTCTAATCTACTTTTTGATTTCTAATCACACTATTCATAAGTACAACCACCCATACCCTATTCTTACATCCTTACTACCTATTCTTATAATATTAAATTATTTTTCTTACATTTATTTTTCCAATACTTTTATTGCTTAAAATACTTTTAAATTTTGAATTTTATTACACAAAAATATCAGACATCTCTCTCTCTCTCTCTTCCTTATTGAACCGGTGCCCCTCCTTCTTTTTCTCCCTCTTAATTTATTTTATTTATTCATTCTTTTATTACACAAACCTTAATCCACTTTTCTATATATACTCCTTTATACCTTTCACTTTTCATTTTCTCTCTTTTCTCTATAAAACAAACCTTTACAATTTTTTTTTTTCTCTCCCTCTCTTCCTCTCATTGCCATGAGCCTTCCCCCCCCCCCCCCCCCCCCACCCAACACACACACACACACACACACACACATATTTTTCTTCTTTAAGTTTTCTTGTTTCAAACCATTAATAGGTAATAGATTTACACCTTACCATAATAAAATATATTATGGCAAGATCCTACATGTGTGATTCCACTCAAAATCCCCATGAGCTTTATGCTAGGGATGTGGAAACACTTAAACATAAGATCCTTGCCACCACAATGTTGTGGATCTTGTTATCTAAATTATTTTGCTTTATTATTGATTTATGTTGTTATTAATGATATTTAGTGCATGTATTCATCATTTAACCTTATCTACATAATGATCATAGTGCATTTGCATTTATGACTTGCATAATAAACTAGATCTAGTTGTTTTGAGTACATAAATACCTTAGGTTTTTGCATTATGTACATAAAGACTTGTAGTAGCATGATAATAGTGGAAAAATGTTAGAAAGCTTAATATATATTTTAGTTTCAACAAAAATAATTTTTGAAAATTCGGATCTAAAAAGAACCCTATATAGAAAAGCTATTTTTCAACTTCAAAATGAGTATTTTACATTAAAAATGAAAGGCTTGGGGAATTGGTATCATAAATGAGTGGTTTTGATGAGTAAAACTTAGATCTACTAAGGGATATTTTTAAAACAAGAAAAGTTTACAAAAGTTAAGTTAGCATTATGTTTCAATCCCAACAACAACCTTAAAATTCGTAATAAGGAAAGCTTGATATGTGAGCACCTATTTTTTAACCTCAAAACAAGATTTTTTTTAAAGAAATGGAAGCCTTAAGGAGTAGGTTTGATTTGGAATTGATTTTAGAAAGATTAAATGAGATTTACACAAGAAACAATCTCAAATATAAATTTCAAAATTCGAATTTAGAAATGACCTCTATTTAAACATCTATTTCCAATTGCCAAAATGAGGATTTTAATGGAAAAATAGAAGTCCTACAAAATACATGTAATAAAGACCTAATTTTGACAAGGATAAATGAAATTTATCAAAGTATAATCTTAAAACAAGGAAATGTTTCAAAGTATAGATTAAACAATGTTTTCATTTCTCAAAATTTTGTAAAATTCGTAACTAGGTAAACCCCCTATTTAAACATCTATTTTCCAACCCCAAAATGAAGAATTTTATTAAAATAATGAAGGTGTTAGGCATATAGGTCATTTAGGTTGAGTTTTGATACAAGCAAGTGTGATTTTGTAAGGAGTAAAACTAGTTTTCTTACATCTAGTAATTTCAAAAGTTTCTAAAAAATTCTTGATATCATATATCATTGAGGATATAGCCCATCTCATGACATTCATGATAATAACTTGTAGGTATTGCATGTACACATAATGCACCTGGTAGAAACAAAGCTAGGAAAATAATGTTTTACATATCTCATAAAGCATTGTCTAAGTACATGGAGAAATAGATTGACCAACACTCATGAATCATGCATGATATTGAGTTATTTATGTATATAAAAGATTCTTTCAAGATATAATAATAGCTAATTATCTATCAAAGCTTGTGATTGATGCTTGGATTGAAATTAGAAATTGATTTATAGGTTGGGAATCTTGTATAACATTTTGTACCCTACTGTTCATGGACCAAACGACCTTGTTCGATGAAAATAACTTTATAAATAAATAGCTCTCATCGAATAGGTAGAAATCAGTATATGATATGCGAAATTCTAAGTTAAAATGACTAAGTTATGACCGTTTTGAGTTGGAATTTCCTCTTAAACAAACTTTGAGAAACTTGTTAGAATAGAATTTATAAGTTCATTCAAACTTTATAGAAATACTCATTTGAGTTGTTTCTTTTGAATAGGAGACTTGGGAGACGGACTAGACCTTCCAAAGGACTATTACGATTAAGTGGATTTTCGCGCCATGGCAAAGTGAGTTCACTATCCTTAAATTACATGCTCTTGATTGTGCTTGTAATAATAGTGGCATTAGAACTAGGCCAAGATATAATTGAAATGTGCATGTGAGTTTTGTTTGATTGAATGATGATAAGAATATCGAAATTAGAGTTGTTAATAATGTTTGTATGATTTAGTATAGCATTGAAGTGTCTAAAATATCTATGATCGCCTATAATTTGCTTAAATAATATGCCATGATCTTATAATTAAATTGACCATGCATACCATATGTTGAGTCACATTACATTTGTTATTATACCTTTATAGGAAAAAGGCATAATAGCTAGGCAACGAGTAGGCCTGAAAACTCGAATGTTGGCGTGGAAAGGCTTGAATTAAAATGGAAGAGGAATAGGCACTTAAATCAACTAAAAAATTTGTGAGTGGGTGGGCACTTGAATCAACGACTATATAAATGAGAAAAATTGAAATCTATGGTCGTATGGGCCCGAAACACCTAACCCCGAATGGAGGGCGTAAATCCATTCAACATAGGACTCTCAGAAAGTCTTATGTATTGTATGTTCATATGCTTGTGTATTTCATATGATTGTTTAATATAACTTGCTTGCTCTATTGTTTGATGAAGTATTTAATTTGGAAGTAGAACTCACTAATCTTGTAAGCTTATACCCCTATAATTTCCTATTACAGTATGATTATTTATGGCTATCTCCAAAAGGTCATTTTCCTCAGGTACAGCTTTTGGAATTTAAGGAGCTTTTTGAAGAAGTCGGGACCTAGATGTTAGGTATAGAATTCCAGTTTAATCTCCTTACTCTTATGTATATGTGTTGATGTAAGAGACTTTTATGGACCTAAGGACTCTTAATATTTTGCCGGGGGTATGCCCCTTACATCTTTGTAATAGCTTAATCTGATTAAAACTGTTATGATTTATATTCTTGTCGCTATGTATGTCTTCTTAAGCTGTTTTGATTCAAAGTAAGGTCCCCTAAATGGTGAATGTAAGCCTTATACCCAGTGTCTAAACTCACGAGATGACTAAGGATGTCATACTTGAGTTTAAATATCACGGCGTGACAATAATTACTTGTTCAGATATACAGTACTTGATTATTGAGTGATAGGATAAGCATATTTAAAATTGACCGTAAACAAAGATGACCTAAAAGTGTTTGAATTATTTGTGCATTTGTGGTTTGATTTGGTCCGAGGAGCAGCAATCTTGTTGACGATTTTGACATGGTAGTTTGGTGCTTAGGCCATCCCTTATCATGATATAATGACACTTTATAAGTGGCTCAATGGGTAGTCGATATGAGTAACGGTATCTGCATAACGTTTACTTATTCTTAAAGGAAAATGGTATGATTTAGTTTATGTTTATGGGACCAGTTGAATTAAGTGATATTTTAGATTAAGTAAAGATGAAAAAACGACTATGAACCCTAGATGAAAGTAATATCTTTGTGAATGTTTCTATAGGAGATATAGGTATTCAGACTACCTATATCAACTCTCTAAGCAGCTACTGTTAATCAGGACCCCTAAGTTCCCCAAAGGATTGTTCCCGGAGTTTGAACACTCCAATGTTGATTGTTGAACTTAATTATAAATAAATAACTTAATGATTGTTGTATTGCATTAGATTAAGAATGTCAGCCACTTTGTATTTTCTTATGTTACTGTGTACTAGGCCTTTGGCTCATGTTTTCTTTTACAGGTGTTGTTGATGATGAATTCTATGATGATTGGGGATATGGGACTGACTAGGAAGCATTTATAGATGAATGGGATGATTGGAGACCTTATGCACGAGAAATTCTATTGGAAAAGATTTTACCAATATTATTAAAGTTGAATGTAATTTTTGTTAAATGTTTAATGGTTAAGTCTTTGATTTGTAATATGAGACTTAAAGCTTTTCTCTTATGTTTTTGAAACGATCAAGTTTTGTAATCTTTTAAAGTACCTATCTGTTGGTACTAATGATGTATATAAATGTAATGATGATCTACATATTTTGAGTTTCTTTTGCAGAGATTTGTTTTATAAGACAAGTTAAACAAATAGTGAACATGAACATTTTCTTTATAGATAGCCTTATGTGTAATACTTAAGTATTATACGTGGTTGGGTAGACTAGGCATGCCTAATCATACGACAGGGCTAAGCTAGGTCATTACACACATATAGCATATTCATTTCATATAACAAATGAATTATAACATATATAATATAAATTATATATTTATAATGTATAGATCTTATATATGTAAACCCCTTAATTTTAGGATAGAATCTGAGTAAACCCTAACCTTAGTCAAACCGGAATTTCAAAAGTCAATAATAATCAAGACATACTAGTAGTTTTAACTCTGGCAATCCCATGCTGAAACTTGAGAACAATATAAATGAGCTAATGATAGATTATAGTTTGGAATTGTATGAGATAGCTTAAAAAGATCAAATTCGTCTAAAAATCAATTGTTTCAAACCCGAACGGGATCAGTTCTTGAAAAACGTGCCTCGATAAATGGGATAATAAAAATAATCTAAAAATATATTTATACTCATAATTTAACAAGGATTCGTAAAATATCAGTTTTGTAATTTTTCGGCTTTAAAAAATATCAAATATAGACTTTTATGCATATATTATTTACTACTAGTAATTCAATTATCTAGTCTACTATTCATTATACATATCTACTATTCACCTATCTTTACTTTTTCTTACTACCTATTCCTACAACCTATGCACATATCTCTTATAATTTTCTTTTCTCATAAAACTTTATACATAACTTCTCTTACACTTTATTACTTTTTATTACAATAAATACAAAACAAATCAAGTATCTTTCTTTCTCTCTCATTCATGTTGGCTTGCCCCCTCTCTCTCATCTATTTATTTTTTCTTTTTTAATTTATTTTATTACATCTAATTTCCCTCCACAAATCTCTATAAATACCACATCTCCCTCCATTTCTTTCACACACTTTATTTACATGACAAAACTCTCTCAAATTCTCTCCAAAATTCTCTTCCCAACACTCTCTTCTTTTCATATCATGACTATCTCTCTACAACAACCAACACCAAATATTCTTCCATCACCTAACTTTAAGTGGAAGTTCTAAACCCATTCTTATCTTCATGTTAACATAACATGAACATGTTGTGTGTTTGATTTCTAAATCCCCATGAGCATTATGCTAGGGATGAAATCATGAAAACAATAATTTGTTCATGTCTTGTTTAACACTATGTTCATATTTAATTATTGTTGTTATATTGTTATTTTGTTCACGTTTCTAATCTAACTTTTTATATGTATTATGTATATGTATATATATGATTTTAGAGACTAAAAGCTTACTAACCTAACTTGTTATTACCTTGTTATCATGCTCTTATTATTATGCTCTTTTCTTATATTGCTCATAATAATAATAAGACTAGTCTTTCTAGTCTTAGACTTATCCTCATCAAGTCAAAATAATTTTTCTTCTTTCTTTTTGGTCTTGTCCATAATCTAAGTCCAAGGAGCCTTGACATAAATCTAAGACTCCCAAGATTTTTTTTCGTTTGTTTTCCTTTTTTTTTCTTTTTTAAAGATTTGCCCATGTCTAAGTCGGGAAAGACTTGAATAAGAATCTAAGACTTTTGAATTTTCTTTTTTTTTTTTTCTTTTCCTTTGCTTTTCATTTCTTTTCTTTTTGGAACTTATCTATTCTCAATTCTAGAAAGCCTTAATATAAGCTAAGACTTCCCAATACTTGACTTTACATATATGCTTAATTGATTTTATATGTCTCTTATATTTTATGTGAACTTTTTTTTTATTATATATCATAACTACAAGTCATATTCATGCATGATATAATGTTGTCATCTTGACGAAATTTTTGAAAGAAGTAAAAAGGAGCTCTTTTCTTTTATTTAACAACTAAACTCTCTATAAAAGAAGTTAGTAAATCTTGTCACTTAGGAAAAATTTCCACTAAAAGTTTAGGAACAAGATTCAACAACATCCTTTTCAAAAAGCTTAATTATGTTCATCATAAATTTTTAATGTTGTTATTATACAAAGCTTCTTAAAAAAAAATAATAATTATGTGATTCCATTATTTTCCTTCAAAATACTAAAATAATTTTTTAGTAAACATTAATGTTGATAATTCTTTGCTATGCAAAATTTTCTTAAAAACTTACTTATAAGATTTTTACTCATACTTTGATAAACACTAAGAACAAAACGAACTTTTCTAGATAAGCTGAAATCAACTTATTAGTTAAAAATCCACTTTGGAAATAAAATTTGTGGATAACTTAAAGAGCAAAATTTTTGAAAGTAAATTTATTTTTGGAAAATTTAAGTTGTAATAAGGAACCCACAATTATAGTAACTTAAGAATTTTTAGCTTTCTTTCCAACAACTTAAAAGGAAATTTTGCAAACTTCAACTTTTCAAACTTTTAAAATAAATTGTTTTATGAAGTTCTTTGTTAGGACAACACCACTAGGATCATGCATATAATATGAGTATACATGTATCTTCAAAGGATTTTTCAATCATACAAATATTTATGTGTTTGCCATGAAGTTTTTGGGTGAAATAGAATTTAGGAAAAAATTACATTTTGAGGTTAGAATTTTCGTGCTAGAACTATACCAAACTGTTTTCGAACCTAAATGACTTTAAAAGTAAAAAAATAAACTTATAAATAGGTAGATCTTTTAGAATAGGTAGAAAATGACTACTTATACGCACAATTCCAAGTTAAAATGAGCAAGTTGGAATTTCCACAAATCCGATTTTTATCGTAACTAGAAGATAGAATTAGCAAATTTAAGTAGAAATTCTACAAAATACTCATTTTGGATATTTCTTTTGTTTAAGTAATGAGGATGATGATACCTACTATCCAGAAGACTACTTTGATTAGGGAAGCCATTATCGCAAGTTGGCCGAGTGAGTTTACTTAATTTTTTTTTTCATGCTCATGTTTGTACTTATAGATCAGTGATAGTAGAAATAGGAAAATATAAAAATGGGAAGTGCATGTGCCTTATAATGTTTAGTGAATTTATGATAAGCATATTGAGTCTTGAATTGCTTATAATCAAATTGATGCTTCATTATTATGTTGAGATGTCTAAAATTGTATTATCACCCTTAAGATATGTTAATTATATGCTAAAGATTTAATTAAATTGATTCATGCACTTCATGTTGTGAGTCTCATTGCATTCGCTATTATATATTTGGTGGGACAAGTACATAATAGTGGTGGTTGGCATAACTGGTAATATCTGCAAGTGGCGAGTAGTAGCCAATATGATCTACATTGGCAAGTAGTAGCTAGTGTCATCTATGTGAAGACTTTGGCGAGTAGTAGCCGGTAAGAACTGAAAAACGTAACCTTGAATGAAGGCATAAATTCATTCAACATATGGTTTCCAAAAAACCATGTGTCTTGTTTGCTCATGTGATTGTTTGCATACTGTCACGCCCCAATGGGTACCCTAAACGTGACAGTCCGCCACACTCAATATTAAAGCTTAAGTATGACAACCTTAGTCATTTCCAAAAGCTTTTATATTAAGTGTAAGGCTTACTTTCACAATTTTAGAGGACTATATATGGAATAATGAAGCTTAAGGAGATATAAAAACATATTAAAAAAAGAAGAATCACAATAATTATTTGTTCATGGCAAAAACTTTACAAACTTAGGGACAACTTCCTAAATTACTAATCTATTATATATATATTAACATGCTAATACTGAGCTATACTTTATCCAGATTTCTAATATTCAAAAGGGATTACCTGCCCGCATGGTCCATGTGGCCTTAACCATAAGTACAGGAACTGCAAAAGATATCTGTTGGGGTATAAGCTAATAGGCTTAGTGAGAACTATTTCCATAAATAACTTATTGTAACAAGATTCAAACAAGTTGATTTAATCAAACAAATGTAATGCACAAGCACGTGGCCAAACAAGCATATAGCTTTCCGGGAACTATATGTTGAATGGATTTACGCCCTCCATTCGGGGTTTGGTGATACTTATCCTCAAAGCAAGTAGTTTTAATAACAGAAAATTTAAGCTTGCGAGCACTCATCGCCAAGCATTCATTAAAATGTTTTAAACTTGCGAGCACTCATCGCCAAGTATTCATTAAAAAGTTTTAAACTTGCGAGCACTCATCGCCAAGTATTCCGAATCTACTTGATTTGACCTTGCTTTCGGATCAACCGCCAAGCAATCGCTTTCGGATCTCCCGCTAAGTGTCGCTTTCGACATGAGCTTACTATCCTTCTCACCCAAGGATAATAACCCAACCATGCAATGTGACTCACTTCGTGGTATGCATGAGTTCATTAATTTATAAAGTCATAACATAATTATTTTCAACTTTATGGCGATCAAGGAATTTCACACAAATCAATATTAAACTAAAGCAATCACTTAGAACAATTCTGACTTCGATGTTCTTAGGATTCTTTCAAAGAGTTATTTTACATTCATATCGGTTTATCTTTTCCTAACTCTAGTGCAACTATTTTACAAGCACAACAAGTATAGCATTTAATGGAAATAAACTCACGATGCTATTGTCGTCTATTCCTCTAAACGGATGAGTCGTTCACACACTCCACTTAATCGTGATAGTTCTCTGGGTAAAGGAATCCTTCCTCGAGGTCACCTAACTAAAGAAAATATCCACAATGAGTTTTTCTTGATGATTTTCTTAAATTTTGACAAAACAATGTCAAAGAACGTTAAAGTTTGTATAGAAGAATGTTCCAACTTAAAATGGCCATAACTTGGTCATTTTAACTCGGAATCGCGCATATAATATACCGATTTCTATTTACTCGAAAGGATCTACCCATTTCTAAAATTATTTCCGACAAACAAAGCCATATAGGTTCCGAAAAAAGTGGCGATAAAATTCACCACGGATTTCCAAGTAAAAACAACTTTGGTTCAAGAAATCAAAATTTGTTTGATAAATACTTAGTTATCTATATAGTTGAAAAATTATCTTTTTATAACTATATAACTCATATTTAAGCATGCTCAAGTGTTTTGTTGTCCAATTTATTTTTCTTAGGTAAAATAATGTCGGGTTGAAGCTTTTCGGAAATTGTTTTTGTAAATTTCTTTGAAATGAATACCTTGTTTTCTTTATTTTCTAAAAACGTTTCATGTTGGTTTTATTTATTCCTTTCTTAGTGACCTTTGAAAATAAAGTTTTCCACTTTCTAAGTTATATTAATACTATACTTGAAGTTTTCTAGGAAATATGCTATTCTTCATTTTTTTTTTGTGTGTAAATTCCTTTGTTTGTTTTGAAAAAAATTCTTACTTGATATTTCTTTTTCTCTTGTATCCTATTTTTTCAAAAATAATCATCCATGCATGAAAATTTGTTTTCTTCATAAAAACAATGTGAAACAATTAAGGACTCTTTGTAGAAAAACTAATTTCTATAATCTTATTAACTTCTTCTTGTAAAAGAAATAACTTTATTATTTTCAAACCGTAAATTTTCTTTGTCTATTTGTTTGTAAAGGTCTTTTACTTGAAATTTCTTAATCATTCATCTTCTTATAAAAAGAACCATTTTTTTTTGTATCAGCAAATATTTTCTTTTGTAAACAAGGTAGAATAACAAAGATTTAAGTAGCTTTTTAAGTAAAAATAGTTTCTAAATTCATAGTGAATTCTTTTTGTAACTTGAAAATGAATGAGTTTATTTTTGTTATCTTATATTTTTACGTTTCACATAAACTTATTCCTAAGTGACAAAAGCCTCTTTTATTTAATTAATAAATAAAACTTTGGACAACAATCTAAATGAACATGATTATGAGAATAATAATAAACAAAATAACATAAAGTATAAATAATAAAGTCAAGTATTGGAGTCTTAGCTTTTTCAAGGCTCCCGGGACTAAGGAATAGACTAGTCCCATAATGAAATAAAATGAAAGGAAGAAAAACTTGTTTTGACTTGATGAGGACAAGTCTAAGACTAGAGACTAGTCTTAAAAACAACTTGAAATAAATAAATTGCATTGAAGTAAATAAATTGCATGAAAAGTAAATAAATTGCAAGATCATGAGCTTATATGCTCTAAATATTATGTATAGCTATATAGATATAGTAGATAGTTATAAACATAAAAGAAGCATAAATGAACATAAGAGAAACATAAATGAATATAAAGGAAACATGAACATAAAGGAATTATGATTATGAACAAAAACAAAGTATGAACCTATTGTTGCTTTCTTAACCTTCATGGTTTTAGAAAACACACATTAAGCTCATACTAAGTAGATGAACATGAAGAAAGCTTGGAGGATTTTTCTTGAAGAAAGCTTACTTAAAGAAAGACTAAGAGAGCTTTTCTTGTAAGAAATTCTTGGAGAGAATTCTTGAGAGATTTTGAGAGAGTAATTTTAGTGTAGAAGTGGTGTGAAAGAAGTGAAAGAGAAGGGGGGTATTTATAGGAAAATGTGGAGTGATTTTTATGTGATTTAAATAAAGCAAAATTAAAACAAATTGATGGGCATTAAGAGAGGGGGGGGGGGGGGGGGGGCGCCGGCCATGTCCTTGAAGGGGGGAAATTGATTTTTTTTTTTTACTTTTTGGAAAATAAAAGATGTAATATGTAAGGTAGATGTGATATAAAGTTATGGGAAATGAAAAAAGTTAAGATTATAGGTTATGTAGAGTGTAAGAATAGGTGTAAGAAAAAGTAGAGATAAAAGAATAGTGTAGAATAGTAATGAATAGTATAATGTAAAGTAGATATGACAATTAAAGTACCGGTAGTAAGCAAATACATGTATAATAGCTATATCTGTTATTTTTACTTACCGAAAAATTACAAAACTGATATTTTTGGAAAACTTATATTTTTACGAGTCTAACGGTGTATTCGGAATATTTTCACTATTCCGGGCTTCCGGACACGTTTTTCGAGAACTGTATTCGATCGGGTTCGAAGGACACCCGAATTTCGCGAAACTGAAATTTTTATAAAACCTATGGTTATTACGAACTATTTTAGCTAATTATCCCAACTTCGTTTTCTAGGGCTAAGGAAAACAGTAATGCCGGATTTAGATGGATACGGTAAACTAGGGTTTTGTTGACCTTTAGGGTTTCGTTTGACTTCCGGTTTATGGTCTTATGCTAAACCGATTCCGAAAATTTAGGGGTTTACACATACCATATGATTGTTAATAATAATTTGTTTGATATTGCTGTTCGAGTATGAGGACTCATGAATATTCTCACTAAGCCTGTAAGCCCCCATTTTCTTAGCAAACTAAACTCGGTTTCGGAAATCGAAACCGAAAATCGAAACCTTAAAAAAATACCCTAGGGCTAGTTTGAACCACAGATAATGAAACCCTAGATCAATAAAAATGAGTTAGCCTTAGAATATAGGCCTAAATAATATATCAAAACATAAAAAGATCAAATTTCATAGAAATTCATTCGTTTCGAACCCAATCGGGATCTACTCTCGAAAACCGATCATCGGGACTTGAAAATAGAAAAATATTATATAGGACTCTTTAGAACCTGAATTTAATAAGGAATTCAAAAATATAATTATAAGAATTTTTTAGTTTATAAAAATTACGGTTATAGTCTTTTTATCATATTTTTATTATTACTAGTAATTTAATGTCTAATCTACTTTTTGATTTCTAATCACTATTCACAAGTACAACCAACCATACCTATTCTTACATCCTTATAATATAACCTTATCTCATTACATCATATTTCTTACATTTACTTTTCCAATACATTTTATTACTTAAATTACTTATTTAAATTTGAAAATAATACACAAAACAAATCTCACATCTCTCTCTCTCTCCCTAGGCCCCAAAACCGGTACCCCTTCCCCCTTTTACATGCTCTCTCAATCTAATTTATTTTCCTTCTTTTATTCTACACCAACCTTAATCCAATTCCCTATATAAACCCTTTTATACCTATCTCATTTCACTTTTTCTCTTTTTCACTAAACAAACTCTTGCAAAATATTTTCTCTCCTCTCTTCCCCTCCCCTTTTGTGCCGTGACCCCCTCCCTTCACACATACACACACTTCTTTTTCTTCAAGTTTTCTTACTCTACACATTTCATAGGTAATAGATCTTGACTCTACCACAAATAAAACATGTAATGGCAAGATCATAAATGTGTGGTTCCACTAAAATCACCATGAGCTTTATGCTAGGGTGTGAAAACACTAAAGTATGATATTTCTGCCATCACAATGTTGTGGATCTCTATATTTAAGTTGTTCTACTATTATTTTGCTCTATTATTACTTTATGTTGTTCTTATTGATATTTTGTGCATATATTCTTTATTAACCTTATCTTCACAATGTTCATCTTGCATTTACATTCATAACTTGCATGATATCATAGATCTATTTTGTTTTGAGTTCATAAATGTCATAAATATTTGTTTTGTGTACATACAAGACTCGTAGTAGTATAATAATAATGAGAACATGCCAAAAGTTCAAGATCTATTTTAGTTTCAACAAAAATGATTTTTGGAAATTCGGATGGAAAAAGACACCTATTTAGAAAACCTATTTTCCAACTCCAAAATGAAGTTTTTACATTAAATATGAAGGGCTTAGGGAATAGGTATCATAAAGGGATGATTTTGATGAGTAAAGCTTAGATTTACTAAGAGATATTTTCAAAGTAAGAAAAGTTACAAAAGTTAAGTTACAACTTGTCTCAACCCCAACAAGAAACTTAAAATTCGTAAGTAGGAAAAGATGCTAAATAAACACCTATTTTCTAACCCCAAGACAAGAGTTTTATTAAGGAAATGAAGTTCTTAAGGAGTAGGTTTGGTCAAGACTTAATTTTAGAAAGATTAAATGAGTTTTACCAAGAAATAATCTCAACCACAAATTTCAAAATTCGGATTTAGAGATGACCCTCACTCAAACACCTATTTTCAAATGCCAAAATGAGGATTTTAATAGAAAAATAAAAGCCTAGAGAATATAGGTAGTAAAGACTTAATTTTGACAATAATAAATGGATTTTGTCAAAGGAAAGGTTTCAAAACATAGATTAAACAATATTTTCATTCCTTAAAATTTTTTAAAATTCATAACTAGGCAAAACCCCTACTTAAACATCTATTTTCCAACTCATGAATGAAGAAATTTGTTAAAATAATGAAGGTATTAGGCATATAGGTCAAGGCTTTATCTCGGTAAAAATAAGGATGATTTCAAAGAAATAAAGCTAGTTTTTCTCAACCAAGTGTTCTTGAAATTCTTGCAAAGTAAAAATTTTCAAAAATTCTTTTTAATCAAATATCATCAAGAATATACATATAGATAACTCATATCATGTCATTCATGATAATAACTTGTTGATATTGCATGCACATATAATATACTTGGTAGAAACAATGCAGATTTCACAAAACAATTTTGGAAATATGATTTTTAGCTACTAATTGGACCTGATCTGAGCTTTCCAAGACCTAAAAGTTTTCAAAGCTTAGGAATAACATCATAAATAGATAGATCGTTCAAAGTAGATAGAAATTAATAGCTTATTTGCAAAATTCAAAGTTAAAATGATCAAGTTATGGCCGTTTTAAGTTGAAATTTTCATTTACCACGAAAATTGAGAACTTAAAAGTTTTATTTAATAAGGTTGGAATTAGTTATGGTTTGAAATACTCATTTTGGTATTTATTTCGTTTAGGTGACTTTGAATCGGAAGAATTCTTGCCCTCGGACTACTACGACTAGAGATCGGTATCCATGGTTGAGTGAGTCTTACTTCCTACTTACTATTCCATATTGTGCTTGTAAATTATAGTTGTACTAGAATGATAGGCTAAGATAAAAATTGGAAATGCATTATGGGTAAATATGGATTATGTATGCTATCTTGATGTATTGAGTTCTAAGAATATCGAAACTGGATGATAAATGTTTATATAACATGATTATGAGTGTCTGCTAATTGATTGGTCACGTATGAAATTGAATTAATGATTATTCAGACTAACAAGTAATACGGACATAATCACTTCACGATGGGATGGTGCATTTAACCATGATTGGTTCTCCATGATCCATAAATGGTATGAATGAGATGGGTTACCCATGAGCCATAAAACGGTACAGTTGATGGGTTGCTCGTAAGCCATAAAACGGAACAGCAATTCAACGTAGTATCGCATGATTCGTTAATCTACTAACCCCAAATGGAGGGTGTAAATCCATTCAACATATCATTTCCGATTGATCATATTTCTTGTTTGCCTATGTGGTTGTTATATTTCATATGGATGATTAAATCAACTTGTTTGTATATATGTATGTAATTGTGGGATATGTGTATTCTAAAAGTATTTACTCACTAAGCTAGCGTAGCTTATACCCCCACAGCTTCTTTTTTATGCAGTTCCCGTACCTATGGTTGCGTCCCCAAACTTAGCCAACTCAGGTAATGCAAAGTTAGGAGTTTCCCCTAGAAGTTTATGATTAGCTTTGTATAAACTTCCATGGGGAACCTTAAACACATGGGTTGTTATTAAAAACTAATACCTGAACTGATTATTATTTTGCGGGGGAATGCCCCTAGTATTTTGTAAATGACCTAAGATATTTATGGTTTATATTTTTATGTTTATTCTATTAAGTTAAACTATCAATCTCCAATTGGATATGTATTTTATTGTTGTAAGGGAACACCTTGCATCTAATACAAGACTTTTGAATAATTGTGGTAGTGATTCCTAAGTCTTGTTTGGTATGCAGCGGACTATTACGTTTAGGGTATCCTTTGGGGCGTGATAAAGCCAGTAAAGCTTATACCCGTGCAGATTTTTGTATTCGCAGGACCACTTGCTCTTATATCCACGATTACCATATATCTAAGTAAGGATTCTTTTGGGGAAAATTCAATTGTGAACTTAGATCAGACTTCCTTTAAAATCTTTGGTGATAGTATTTATTTTTGCTGTAAGACTAAGTTTAATTTACGATCCTTGGAGAACCTTCGCAGGGGAATGCCCCTAAGATGATGTATAAGAACCATGACCTTATATTATGTGGGTTAATATTTATCTAGATTCTTACGTGCTATATATTATCTGCTCAAACTACACTTCCCACTAATGTTACCTTTTGCCATGTTATATGTTTACATATAATATCGAAACTTTTGCATGACTAAGGGAGTCATTCCTAAGTCTTAATATTGCATGTAGCAAACTTCCATGTTTTGATATCTTTTCGGTTGTCTATATATGCACACATATACATTATATATATATTTGTTATATATATGTTATGTCACATATATGTTATATGCAATTTCTATTTTAATATAGATGCTTACATAATATATTACACACACACACACACACACACACACACACACACACACACACATACATTTAAATATTTGTTATATATATTATGTCACATATATATTTTTATATATAGTTAATGATATATGTTATATATAATTTATTCTTTATATGTACTATATAAGATATATATACGTGTTATATACAATCTATCCACTTTATGAATGTTTTATATGCAATATCTATTTTAATATAGATACTCACATAATATGTTATATTCATAATCTCAACAAACATATAGATCATATATGAATTTTTGGTTTCCTTTCCTAAAGTACAATCCTTTACCAAGGGTCCTCTTTAAATATCTCAAGACTTTGTATACTGCCTTTAGATGTCTCTCCTTAGGATAATGCATAAACTAACTTATAACACTGACAATGAATGCAATGTCTAGTCACGTATGAGAGAGGTAGATCAGTTTACCAACTAACCTCTGATATGTCTCCTTATCTCCTTTGCGGCCATCATCCATAATCCCTAACTTTTGATAAAGGTTCATAAGTGACTATACTGTTCTGCATCCCATCATATCCATTTCTTCCAATAGGTTTAGTATGTACTTCCTTTGTGAAATGGAAATTCCAGTATTGTTTCTTGCTATCTGCATACCTAGGAAATATTTGAGAGTTCCTAGATCTTTTAACTCAAATTCCGAACTGAGATAAGTCTTTAATTTATCAATTTCATCTTGATCATCACATGTTATTATGATGTCATCAACACATACAATGAGAATTGTGATCTTACTAATATCCAAGTGTTTGAAGAAAACAGTGTGGTTAGCTTGTCCCTGATTGTACCCTTTGATTCTTATTGTCTTTGTGAATCGATTGAACCAGGCCTTAGGAGTCTACTTTAGTCCATAGAGGGACTATTTCAATCTATACACCTTACCTTTTTGTCCTTTAAACCTAGGAGGCATGTCCATATAGACTTCTTCACTTAGGTCGCCATTTAAGAATACATTCTTTACATCTAATTACATTAATGGCCAATATAAATTTACAACTAAGGAGATTAAAAATCTTATAGTATTGAGCTTTGCAACTGGGGCGAATGTTTTTTGATAATCCAAGCCATAGGTTTGAGAGTAGCCCTTAACAACAAGTCTTGCCTTGTGTTTGCTGATACTGCCATCTACATAGTAGCAAAAATCCATTTGCACCCAACTATGCATTTTCCTTTTGGAAGATCTTTGAGCTCCTAGGTTTTATTATTTTCAAAAGCCTTCATTTCTTCAAATACTGCATGTTTCAATTTAGAAGATCAAAGAGCTTTTTGTATGTCTCTTAGAGGCTTAGTCTGATTCATATTGATGACAAAGGCCTAATATAAAGGAGACAACCTTTCATATGACACAAACCTGGAAATTAGATGTTGAGTACATGATCTAGTTCCTTTACGAAGAGCAATAGAAAGGTCTTCTTCTTTTGGAGAATCTAAGATGGATATAGATTCAGTTGGTAGGTCAGACTTAGAACAATTGTCAGTCATAGATTCTTGGCAACCTTGGACATTGGATTCGTCTAATATGAAAGAATTATACCTTATTGAATCAACAAGCAATTCAGGAGCCTGATGTGATTTTGATTCATGTATTTCAAGGTCATCTTTATGATACTTCTCATCAACAGGAATGTTAGGTACATTAGGATACAGATTTAGATTGATTGGAATGGTAGGAATGGTAGGAACAGTAGGTTTGTCATTTGATAATTTTGGTTTTGGTTTATGTTCTACAAGACAATTTAATGACTCATCTTCATCAAATTCTCCCCCCTGAAGATGACTTTAGGGAAAATAAAGCTCAGATTCAAAAAACGGTGACATCTTTAGACACAAAGAGTTGTCTAAGAGTAGGAGAGAAATATTTGTATCCCTTTTGAGTAGGTGAGCAAGCAACAAAGACACATTTATGTGCTCGAGGATCAAGTTTAGATTAGCCTTGGTGTGAACGTGAACAAAGACTTTGCAGCCGAAGAGTTTCAAAGGAAGAGATGAGACAAAAAGCATAGAAAAAGATAGTTTTAGGACTGACAGAGGTGATTGAAAGTTTAGGACCTTTGAAGGCATTTGGTTGATCAAGAAACAAGCAGTCAATATTGCTTTAGCTCAAAGATACTTAGGAACACTCATGGTAAACATAAGAGCTTGAGCTACCTCCAATAGATGTCGATTTTTTTTTTTGAGACACCATTTTGTTGAAGGGTATCCAGACATGAACTTTGGTGAATTGTACCATCATTGGCTTGATATTGTCATAAGGTGGAATTGAAACATTCTTGGCCATTATTAGTTCTAAAAGTGTGTATGGTAGCTTGGAACTGATTTTTAACCATAGAATGACAATTTTGGAAAGTTTGTGATGCTTTAGATTTATCCTTTAGGAGATATACCCAATGAACCATCGTGATCTCGTTATGTAACGAGAATGATCTAGATTCTACATATGGTTTAAGAGCATATGGAATCCGAGTATGTTTTGAAAATTGACATATCTCACATTTAAAGGAACAAATATTTTTATTGTGAAATAGACTAAGAAACGAGCATTTTAAATACAAGAAGTTTAGATGTCCTAATCTAAGATGCCACGTAATAATTGCATCATTATTTGAATAAGGAAGAGCAGTGCAGTGACATGCTTGTTTATTCTTGAATGCATGATTCTCATATATATAGAGTCCATCCTTAATTTTAGCATTGTCAATCATCTTCCCCGATTCCTGTTCTTAGATAAGACAACTAGTAGAGGAGAATTTAGCAAGGCAGTGATTATCATGAGTCAATTTACTAATTGAAAACTGTAGACACCTAATTTTTGCCCAATTAATTAAGGCTTAAATTTATAATAAAAATTAGTATTATATTGAGCTCATAAAAAATGAGAGAGTGAAAATAATAAAAAAAAGGGAGTGAGAAATAGAGAGAAAAGAAAAGAATAAAAATAAAAAAGAGAATAAAAAAGAGAGAAAATAAAAAAAAAAGAGAGAATAAAAATAGAAAGAAAAAATAATAAAATGAGAGATAATTATATAGAAAATTATTTGAGCTCAATATAGTATATAGTTTTATTATAAATCATTTTTAAAGTTAATTAAACAAAATTTTCATTTTTGTTTAATTAAACTCATTTTCGAAAAACCTTAATTAGTGATGAGTTAGCTACATGACAAAGGCACATGCCAACGGCCTAACGGTTCAAAACATTGACACATGAGCTCAGGTGCGAGAGGAGACCTAAGTTCAATCCTAGCTAAAGGCAAAAATTTTGCTATTTTTGCCTTTTTTTTTGGATTGTCCAACCAAAAGTCATGTTGGTTCACATACTTGGGGTTACAATTCCATCAATAAATCTTCATTAATTTTTTTAAAAAAATAGATACACTCAAGAGGCATAGGATTACATAATTTTGGACCAAATTCGTGCATCAAAGTAAGCCAAAAGACACTTCAATCAAAGCTTCAAAATTGGAAAAATATGAAAAGTTGTGACTCTTCAAATTTGATTCATGGCAAAATTGAATGAATTAATTCAATTAAACTCATCCAAACGAAGAGTCATGAAGTTTAAACACTCGAATAGTGTCTAATTCGAAGGATTAATCATGAATCGACTCCCAAATTCCCAAACGTTTTGATGAAAGAACACAACGATTCGTAATCCAATAATTGAGCATTAATGGATTCACGAAACGATAATTAATCTTAGCACTATAAATAGGATCACCACACAAGGCAAATGACAATTCAATTTCAAGAAAAACACACTAAGAGAGTGAGATCTAAAAATTCGAGAGTTTGTGCAAAATTCGCAAATTCGAAGCTTGTTTGGAGTTTTTGATCCAACTGAAGTGTTTGGGAAGTGTTTAGGAAGTGTTCCTGAGGTTCTAGGGTGCTTGGATTGGATCGAAATTGAGTTGCAAAGCTTTGAAATTTTTTTCCTAAATTGCCGTCGTACAACCGCCGAGAAGCACCACCGGAGCCGCCCCTTGCCACCGTTCTGGGTGCACGCCACCACCTTCAGAAGCTCCGCTGTCGCACCAAAAGTCGGGCCGACAAACTCTCAGCCGCCGCAGACCACTAGAGCCGCCGGAATCCTCCCCGAAGTGCCGCGACTTCATCTTCTTTGTCCGACTGGTCAGATCCGACCTGAAATTCGACCCGAAAATCAGAAGTCCAACCTGCCCCCTGGTCAACGGTCAACGGTCATCCCAGATCAGACGGCCCAGATTCGATCATCCAAATCCAACGGCCCATATTTGATCAAGGTGATCAACGCTCCAGATTGGAAGTCAAGAGATCAGACGGTCCAGATCAAGCAAACGCGACCGACGCTCCAGATCTGATCCGAGAGATCTAACGGCCCAGGTCAGTCCGCATTATTTTATTATTATATAATTAATTTTAGAAAATAGGAAAAAATAGTAAAAAATTCATAAAAATTCAGAAAAATTCAGAAAAATCCAGAAAAATCAAAATAATTATTTTTCATATAAATTTATTTGTTTTAGTAATTTTTGACATTTTTGAATACTTTATGTACATGGATTGATTTTGAAATATGTAGATAATGCATAAAAAAATAATTTTAATATATGTATTTGTAATATAATGTTGATATAATACATTTTGAACATGTTGTGAATGTATGTGATGATTATTGAAAAATAAATAAAATAAATAAAAATGACAAAAATGGGTTTTTTCAAAACCAAAATTGTTTTTTTAAAAAATGATTGAATTTTCTTTTTTAAAAAAAAATGAAAATGAATTTGTTTTCAAAAATACTTTAATGAATGATGAATGAGATGAATGAAAATGAATGAATCGTTGTTAAATATAATTTTTTGAGAATCATATTAATCAATCAAGTTTTTCACCAAACTATCTTCATAAATTTGCTATGAAGATATTAATCAATTTTTTCATCAAGTTATCTTCATAAATTTGCTATGAAGATAATAATTCAAGTTTTTAATCAAATTGTTTTCATAAATTGTCTATGAAAATAATTAAAAGTTTCAATCAAGTTATCTTCATAAATTTGCTATGAAGATAATGAAGTTTTTCCTCAATATTATTTTCATAAATTTACTATGAAGATAATAATCATTAAAGTTATCATCAAATTGTTTTCATAAATTTGCTATGAAAATAATTAAAGTTTTCACCAAAAATATTTTCATATAGCATTCAATTAGCTATGAAAATATTCAATCAAGTTTAATCAAAATTGATTTTTCATGTAGCATTAAATTAGCCATGAATTATCATGAAATGATTTTAGAAAAAATGATTTTGGACTTAGAAAAATTGCATTTTCATGAAATGAAAATCAATTGATTAGATCATAGGATCATCAAAAATGGTTTCATAAAAATTCAAAAATTAATGAATTTAAAGTGGAAATAGTTCAAAAATTAAAATTGATCAACAAACTAAGGTTCTTTTCAAAAGAACTACGTTTTGTCTGATCTTGATTAGCGAGTACGTAGGCACCTACGGGGCGACAATAAAAAATGAAAAAATATTTTTTGTTTATCGTTTTGGTTATTTTTGTGTAATTTTTGAGAAATAAAAAATGAAAAAATATTTTTTGTTTATCATTTTGGTTATTTTTGTGTAATTTTTGAGAAATAAAAAATATAAAAATATAAAAAGAAAAACAAAAAATGTGACTTGTAAATATTTTTATTTGAATTTTTGAGCATAAAAAGGATAAATTATAAATTTGAAATTCCAAAAGTGGTAACCAATTTGGTTTTAATAGGTTAGTCCCCGAATCCATGATATCTGGTTTTAAAAGTTTGATTTTTAAAATCAAATTTTTTCGCAGACTGGTAGCTAAGTTAGGATCAACTGACCCATTGATCCTAGCTTTTATTTTTTTCCCGATTTATATCGGGTGGCAACTCTAAATCATTTTCAAAAATTGAAATTTCTTTTAACCCCTAGTCGAGAATTCATGTTAAATGGATTCGGGTTTAATGTGAATCGGGTTAGGAGAAATGAACCAGATAGTAGAAAAATCCAGGCTCGACAAAAACAAATTACATGATAATTTTGGAACATGAAGCACAAATTTTAGGGTAAGATGATTTATAAGATGGTTTGACCTAAAACCAGTAATAAGGGAGAGAGATCCATAAGCTATTCTTACTCTAAACTGATTATGGCAAGGAGTATATGAGTAAAATAGGAAAGAGTCACTTGTCATATGGTATGATGCCCCATAATAAGAAATCCAGGGAGAAGAGGTATTAGAATCGTATTTGACATTGAGGACATTACATTGGACAGCTAGAGTGCAAGATGGAATAAGTGTTTTGTTGAGAAGTTGATGAAGAGTCTCTAGTTGTGTTTTGGTTTGACGAACATTCAACATATCATCTATGGTAGATGGTGTTTCTACTATGGTTGAAAAAAAATAAAAATAAAAATTTCAAGCAAGCTCTAATACCATGAAATTTTGGAGAGAATTTTTCTATATATTATTTGCACATATAAGTATGTACATATATAGTAGAAGATACAAGGGTCAAATCCCACAAGAAAAGGAAACTAACTTAATTAAGGAGATTGACTAAACCAAAAAGAAATAATAATCTACACAAAAATTACAACAATAAATTACAATAATTTCATTCATTCCAAAAATTCCTGATTTCTAGCATTTATAACATATAGATTTGTATATATATTATGTATATATAAGTATATATGTTGTATATGTATCAAGTAAATAAATTATCGATTAATATATAAATTATACATACTTTATTTGTTAAAGAAGATCCATATTTTATATATGTTATATGTATGCTCTATATATAATTTACAATAGGCTATAACTATATATAAATAATTCGTTTCTTATATAGACAACTTTGTAATTTTATGATTTATTTAGATATTAGAATATATATTTTAACCAAATAAGTGCACGAAACAATAATAATACATTTTAACAGGTTCGTGTGTTTGAAACGTGTTTTACTCCTAAATCTAAACCAGGACACATTTAAAGTGTTGCTTTCTAGGCTTGACTTGTTTAATATTCTTGTCGACTTTACTTACTCAAAACTTTTTGCAATCGCATTGTATCGTGTTGTGTCATGTCTGGTTCACGGATCGAGTCTTAATTTGCTAGCTCTAATATAAATATAACATATTCTCTTTCCTTTTTATGTGTTTAATTCTTTTATATTTGAAATCAAACATTGGTATCCTAGTTTTATAAATAGAAATGTTATGAACCCTATCTTTTTTTTTTCTTTTGAAAAAAATTAAATTAAAGCATTTATAATTAAATAAATGTAAAAATTAAGGATGAGGAAAGGAGCCCATATTTATTTATTTTTTAAATTAGAGATTCTGACTCTCAATTTTAAAGATAAAAAAAGATAAGACATAAAAATAAACATAGAAGTGTATATTACTAGACTAATTTGGGATTATTTTTCCAATATACGTTTGAGTAAATGTCAAATTTAGTATGTGAACTTTACATGAAAATCCAATTTTGTATCTAAAATTTGAAGTAATCAATTTAATACCCAATCAAACTTTTTATGGCTACTTTCACTACCTTGGATTTTTACTATTGCTCCTATTACTATCTAGCATTAATATATTAGTTTTTTCTATGTCATGAAAGAAAGTAAGTGATGTTAGTGAGGTAGTAAAAATTAAGTGATGTTAGTGAAGTAGTAAAAATAACTATGAAAAGTTTGATTGGATATTAAATTGACCACTTTAAAATTTAGATACCAAGTTAATTTTTTTACAAAATTCATTTATAGAATTTGAAATTTTTAAAGGAAATTTCAAAAAAATTGTATTTTAGAAAAATAATTTCCAAAATACCATATTTTAGAAAGATATTAGTAATATAACTATCAAAGGCACATCCAGTGGGTGCACCTTTGACCATTGTAAAGAAGGTGCTCATGTGTTATTTTACAAAAGTCACATCTAGTTAAATTAGTGGCTTGCATTTCTTCCTTGCTTTTGTATGCTCGTGTGCTTTACTTGGAGTTTGAAATTTGAATTTGGTCATCTCCAATTTTGCTACTTTACTTGACCTATAGGTTGTAATATGCTATTATAGCTTGCACTTTCTATCTACACTCAAAAGAAAAGATGTGTTACTATTGATTATATATTGCAATTTAGTTAGATAAATTTTGAAAAGAAATTTATTTTGAGATTATTAACAAGAAGGTAGCTCTAGTTTTATTTTGTTTAAAGTTATTATATTGCTAGAGTTAAAATTGCGATGCTTGGATTGAAATATTGAATATCTTGGTATGATTATCAAGGCTTGTGTTGGGTGCTCAACTTATATGCTTTTGGCCTCTCAGTTAGATTCCATGATAAGCTCTTTAAATAGTTGATCGATGCTAGTACAATTGTTTGGTAGGTTGCTTTTAAGCACTCCGATGACATCTTGCAAGAGCTCCATTTACTTTACTTAGTTGTTACCGCACTCAACATGGACTTGGTTTGAGGAGCTCGTCTTAGGTTGTAAAACCCTAAAATTTTCAGTTAATTTTAGGTTTGATCTTAGAATTAAAAGTCAACCGGAACCTTACAGGTTAACAAAAGTCTAGTACAAACCCTAGAATTTAAATCTGGCATTCCCGTGTTCTTTAGCCCTAGAAAACGAAGTTGAGTTAATTAGTGATTATAGTTCGTAATATCTTGAGGAAACATAAAAATATCCGATTCGCCAATTTCGAGTGTCCTTAGGACTCAAACGGGATCCGTTCTCAAAAAGCGTGTCTCGGAGTCTGGAATAGTAAAAATATTCCGATAACACTGTTAGGATCGATTTAATGCAAGAATTTCAAAAATATCAGTTTTGTAATTTTTTGGTAACTAAAAATATCAGATATTGTATTTATACGTGTATTTTCTTACTACCGGTATTTTTCTAGTCACATCTACTTTACATTACACTATTCATTATTATTTTACACTATTCTTTTATCTTTACTTTTTCTAATACCTACTCTTACAATACCATAACCTATTATCTTTACTTTTTACCTTTCTCATAATTTTATATCATATCTATCTTACATATTATTACTTTTAATACACAAAAATCTAAAATATTACATCTCCCTCTCTCTTCCCTCTCCTTGGCCGCGCACATCCCTCTCTCTCTTCCTCATATTTTTTTTAATTTTTTCTAATTTAAATCATTTAAAAATATCTCCCCCCCCCCCCCCCCCCCCCACACACACCACACACAACACACACATTTTCCTCTAAATACCCCCCTCCTCTTTCACTTCATTCACATATCTTCTACTCACAAATTCACTCCCAAAACTCTCTCCAATTCCCTTTTCAATTATTATCCCAAAACTCTCTCAAAATCTCCTCTCAAAACCCTCTCATACTACAAACACTACCATAATTCTTACTATAGGTAAGAATTTTCTTTAAAACTTTCTTACCATGTCATGTAACTTTACATGACCATGGTGTGAGTTTCTTAAACTTAATGTTATGGAAGCTACACTATATTCATGTATTGTCCTTGTTCATGAATATGTATTCATATATTTCTATGTTGTTATCTTACTTTTGCTCACATTATTATTGATTTTATGTTAATCTCTTATATATATGTAACTAGATATAATTATGTACTTATATATAATCTTTAGAGCATATAAGTTCATTGTTATTTATTTACTTCCAAGTTATGCAATTTATTTATTTCATATTATTTTAAGACTAGTCTTTAGTCTTAGACTTGTCCTCATCAAGTCAAAACAATTTTTGCTTTCTTTTCCTTATTTCTTTTGGGACTAGTCCATTCTTAGTCCTAGGATACCTTGATGAAGCTATGATTCCCAATGCTTGACATATTTCCTTACTTGCTTAGTTTATTACTTATTATATCTTTCTTATATTTTCATAATTTTATGATTTCATATTCATGATCATGCATAAACATATTGATTTTGTCTCAATAAGATAAAGAAGGAAACGTTTTCTTAAAATAGAAGTTCTTATCCAAAAATAAATGTTGTCATGAAGGAAATAATTTTTTATGAAAACTTAGGAATTTATCTTAACAAATCTTTTCTAGAATTCTAGATGAATTCATCATAAATTGTAATAACCGAGGGACATAGATAATTTTTTTCAATACATACATACATTTTACAAAGTCATAAAATGAAAAAGAATTCTTGTTTAAATAAAAATTTTACTAAACTTCATTTTTTCACCAACACTTTGGAATATAAAGGAATAGTCTAGCTTAGCAAACACCAAGAAATTTCCTTTCATAAAAATAGAATAATCTTAAAGATTAAGATTAATGAACAACTTAGGAAATCATTTCTTTAAAATATAGAATTGTTACTATTTTCAAAAAGTATTAAAAATTAAGCTATAAGAAATTTTAAAAAATGAAAATCATTCTTTTGAAATTAAAAAGACTAAGGAAATTGTATTAAGGAAAAATACTCATTCAAATAACTTGAGAAATTTTCTATCAAAGCTGAGAAGAAATTTTCAAAAGTTTTACTTTTCCAAAGTTTTTAGAAGACTTTACTTTTACCAAAAATTCATGGTTGAGACAATTTCATTAATTTCATGCATTTAATATGAGTCAATAAATATTATATATATATACATATTTCAAAGGTCTTACAAATTATTATAATATCTATCTCTTTGATATAAGTTTTTGTAAAAAAGAAGAAAGTAAGTTTTATAAAATTCGTGGAGAATCTAATCACCACTATTTTGGAGCTCAAACAACTTAGTTTGATGAAAATAGTTTTAGAATTGGATTGATCTTTTCAAATAGGTAGAAAACGGTATATTATATACGCAATTCTGAGTTAAAATGATCAAGTTATGACCATTTTAAGTTGGAATTTCTCTTTATACGAATTTTAACGATCTTATGACATATTTTTTGAAAAGTACCATAGAATCAACAAGAAATACTCATTAAGGGTATTCTTCTTAATTAGGTGATCTCGAGGAGGAGTGTACGTATCCAAAGGATTATTACGATTAGTGGAATTCTTGATAAACTCATCCATCAGGAAAAATTGTCATCATGGCCGAATGAGTCTATTCTCCTTTATTTCTCATACTTACGATTGTGCTTGTAAATTTAGTTGCATTAGAATTTAAGCAAGATAAAATGGAAGTTGTATGATAATATGTTGAAAGAATATTAAGTATATCAAAGCATGAATTGCTTTTAATAAAGTTATATGTGTATTATTACATTGAAGTGTTTGAAATTGGCTGCTCACTTGAAAAAAATTAAAATATAACGACTAAACTTTAATTAAGAATTTATGCATGAACTTCATATGTTAAGTCACATTGCATTCGCTATTATACAATTGGTGCGACAAGTGTATGATAGTGGTGGTAGGCATAACCGGTATATCATGTATGTGCCAAGTAGGAGCCGGTAAAAACTACATAAATTGGTAGCTAGTAGGAGCTTGTAATAATTACATGTTTTTTATGGCGTATAGGAGCTGGTAAGATCTATAAATGTGTTTTTAAAAGAAGTAGTGGCTGTAATGGGCCGAAATACCTAACCCCGAATGAAGGGCGTAATTCATTCCACATATGATTCCCAGAAAGTCATATGTCTTGTTTGCTCACGTGTTTGTTCCATCTCATCTGCTTGATTAATAAACTTGGTTGATATTTAGTTTCAAGTATGAATTTTTGGGATTTACTCACAAAGCCCGTAAGCTTACACCCCTATAGATATTTGCATTCTTATGAACACTTGTTTTTATACCCGAGGTCTCTTCATATCCACGTAAGTTTTCTTTTGGAGCTTTTGAAGGAAATCTACTTGAAGAATTAAATTAGAATTCTTTTGAAATTTTTTGATGTAGCATTCAAGTGTTGTAAAGACTATTAGCTATTTCGATATTTGGGTTTTAGCAGGGGTATGCCCCGAAGAATCACGTAGCAGATCTTTGATTATAACACTATGATCTATTTTATTTATGGATTCTTGTATGTTCATTATTACTTGCTTAAACCACACTTCCCAAAAGCATCTCCTATTATTGTGCTAGACACCTTACATGTAATACTAAGACTTTCGCATGACTATGGTGGTCATTCGTAAGTCTTGATATTATATGTGGCAGGCTGCCACGTTTAAGGTACCATTCGGGTCGTGACATGGGTGCTCTTCTTGGCTTTTATGAGAGCTCGGTGATACAGCTAAGGTTGCTTGGCATGTGACATGGGTAGTCTATCAAGACTCTAGGGGAACTTAGATTCACATGTGTAGAGGCATGGGCACTTAGAACAAGGCACATTGTAGCTTAGTATAACTGCATTTAAGTTTGACTTAGGCATTTTCAGTTGGACTGTGGTTGTTCCCTAAAGTCCTTGTATACTAAGTTGTGATGTGAAACTCAATTTGCTTTGTCTAAATTAATTATGATAGCTAAAATATTTGGAGTTCACAATTCAACATAAAAGAAACAACAATGGATTACTAAAATTTCTAAGCTACAATTTAACGAAATTTGATAAAGAGGTCATTTTGATTCAAGTTTGCATAGTGATTGAATTTAATGTTATCATCCATTGCAATTCTTAGTCTCGAACTTAGCAATCCTAAATTGTTGAAGATCTAGCTTGACATTTTGCAATTCATCATATGGATTTTGTAGTTAGTAGTTTTAGGTGCTCCTTACCTAGTTTCACTAGACGCTTGGCTTATGTGGCAAGGGCACTCCAATGACTAGGCTTGGGTACTCATTGGCATATTGGCAACTCTATTTAGGTGCTATAGTAGACGGTGCTTAGGTGCTCCAAAGCTATGCATGGGTACTCCAGTTTTATATATGTAAGCTCAGTTGAATGCTCAACTAGTCTTATAATTCTACTCTTGCAATTGATAGCTACTACTAAACACTCTATACTCATGTTTTGCTATAATAATGTAGTTGTAAACCTCAAAAGTTTTACGATCGGTTAAGCTTAAACCTTCATTAGAAGGTCAACTGAAAACCCTAAAATCAACAAAACCTTAGTCAGATGTAACCGTTTAAGTCCGGTAAACCCGTGTTTGTAACCTTAAGTGAGTAAGTAAGAGATTAATATGTAGAATAGTTCGTAATAACATGAGAAAGCTTAAAAATATCAAATTAGCTAAACTGCGATTAGATACAGTTTTTAAAAAACGTGGCTCGCGGCTCGGAATAGAAAAAATATTCTGAATATACCGTTAGACTTGTAAAAATATAATATTTTCAAAAATATTAGTTTCATAATTTTTCGGTAACTAAAAATATCAGATATCGCAATTTTACGCGTATTTTCTTACTACCGGTGCTTTATTTGTTATATTTACTTTACATTACACTATTCATTACTATTCTACACTATTCATCTATCTCTACATTTCCTTATAACCTACTCTTACAACCATACACCTATTTTCTTACAAATTTCATACAAACTCACATCTCTCATATCTTACTTTTTATTAACAAAAATACAAAAAAAATAATTTTTTTCTCTCTCTCCCTCTCAAGTTGCGCCGGCCCCTTCCCTTTTTCCCTCAATCTATTTTATTTTTCATTTATTTTATTAACACAATTTACCCTCCACTTTTTTCTATAAATACCACCTCTTCCTTCTATTTCCTTCACACCTTTCATACGCTAAAATTACTCTCTCAAAATCTCTCCAAAAGCTATCTTAAAGTTTCTCTAGTTTTTCTTCTTTTATAGGTAATACTCTTAAGCTTTCCTTATGTTCATTTGCTTAGTATGAACATAGTGTGTGTTTTCTAAACCCATGGAGGTTAGGAAAGCAACAATATGTTCATACTTTGTTCTTGTTCATGAATCTATTTTCTTTTATGTTGTTTTTATGTTTATCTAACTAAATATATCTATGTAGTTATGTATATCTTTTAGAGTATATAAGCTCATTTGTTATTGCAATTTATTTACTTTCCTTGCAATTTATTTATTTACCTTGCAATTTATTTACTTTCAAGTTATTTTAAGACTAGTCTTTCTAGTCTTAGACTTATCCTTATCAAGTCAAAACAATTTTCTTTTTTCTTTTCGGACTAGTCTATTCTTAGTCATGGGAAGCCTTGAGAAACTAAGGCTTCCAATACTTAACAATTATTATTAATTTGCTTATTTATTTCTTATATTCTTTATTATTTTATCTTGTGATATTTTTATCTTTTATAAATTACATGATCATATTTATGCATCGCTAATAAGTTGTTGTCCAAATAAAAAGGGAATCTTTTGATGAAAGAATAAAATTTGATCACTAGATAAATGTTTTCCCCAAAGGCTTAGAAAAATATTTTCAAATAAATTCTTTTAAAGATTTATATAAACTCATCATGAAATTTCAAACTAATAATAGAAGAAGTTTCTTCAAAGTCTAAAGAGACTTCCTTTTCAAATGACAAAAGAAATCTTGATAATAACTTGATACTATTTTACCAAACCAAGACCGAAATGAGTTTTCAAGAAAAATCAACTTACAAGGAAAATGAAAATAAATAAACTCCTCAAATACTACTAAAGAAAACTTTTGAAAACTATATTTTTCAATTCCTAGAAATAAAATTGATAGATATCCTCAAAAGACCAAACCTTATTTTCAACTCACTTTTGATAAACTAAAGAATCAATATATAGAATATTAAATTTTGATCAAACAAAAATTTATAAGTTATTTCAACCACATAAAGTAAAGTTTAACAAATCCAAATTTTTTCAAAACACTAGAAAATGTTGTTTTAAGGTAATTAATTAGATAAGACAACACCTATAGCTTCATGCATAAATTATGAGTCTATTTATATACATGAGAAAATATTTTCAAGTATATACATATTTGGGTTTTACTTAAACAAGTCTTAGTAAATGAAGAATTAGAGAATGTTGTTTTTTTTGAGAAAAGAATTTTCGTGTTAGATCTATACCCTTCTAAACCATGACCCAATAACCTTTTATAGTGAAAGTAACCTTAGAAATGGATAGAGCTTTTTGAGTAGGTAGAAAACGACATATAATATGCGAAATTCTGAGTTAAAATGAGTAAGTTACGACCATTTTAAGTTGGAACTTCCTTCAATCCGATTTTACCGCAATTTAGAGATAAATTTAGAATCTTTAAAGTATAAATTTTATGAAAGACTCATTTTGGATATTTCATCTTTTTTAGGTGAAGAAGGAACCGATATCGCCTTCTTGGGAGATTATTTCGACTAGGAGCGATCGACATGGAGTGAGTTAATCCCTTACTAATTACATTTCCTTGATTGTGCTTGTAAATAGTAGCACTAGAGAGTAAGGGAAAAAAGATAAATGAATAAATGTTGTGAATTGGATTCATGATTGAATGATGTAGTTATTGAATAAAAACTAAGTATATTGAAAGAAGAATTGTTGAATAATTTATGTTTTCTTGCAATAGGTATGATGAATATTGTTTTGGTCACCTTTAATTTGAAATCAACAATATTTGAATAAACCAATATCAAGAACAATTCATGCATAACATATTGTGAGTCACATTTATTTTTTGCTACTATTCTTCATGTGGGGAAACGAGGAATTGTAGTCGTGGCTAGTAGGAGCCGGAAAGTCTACATGAGTTAGTAGGAGTCGGAAAGTCTACATGGGCAAGTAAGAGCCGATAAGTCTACAATCATTGATGGTCGTATGGGCCGATAACAACCCAACCCCTAACATGGAGGGCGTAAAATCCATGCTACACATGGTTTCCTGTTAGTCGTATGTATTTTGTTTACTCATATGATTGATGCATTCTCATATGATTGTCTAAATACTTGTATGTTTTATTGAAATGCTTTGAACAAGGGAGTTATCTCACTAAGTTAGTTTTACTTATACCCCTATAGCTTTTTGTTACAGTTTGATTACTTGTGGTTGTGTAAAGACCCGACATGCTTAATTCTCAAATTAAGCACACCAAGTCCCCAACCACGTATAACTCTTACGAATTATACATAAGGTTGTCTTAAAAGAAGGTGTTTATGTTGAACATTGCTAAACCAATTTTAGAATTTATGAAATCGTTTAGTTAAATTTCTAAATAACTGGATTCAGCAATGGAAAATCAAATTTTATAAAACAACTTATAAACTTCTACTCCCTACAGAGCAAACCAGTTTTCTAAGAAACTAACTTTATAAAAACACTTTATGATCTACTCTTAGGGGTAGATAATCATTTATAATCAATTGGGCATTAACAAGCCCTTAAAAGAAAATATAATTTATAAATAAATCCGGTCTTCATAAAACAAAGCAAAGAAGAAACAAAATACAAGTAATATCTTGATCCTATCACACTTCACTCATTCTCCCATATCTTCAGAATCGCTCAAAACCTGGGACAAACATCATCACATCAATCATCATCACCATCACCATCCTCATCAACAACATTAACAACATCAACAACAACAATACCTGTAAAAAGAATAACAACAAGAAGGATGAGCCGAAGCCCAGTATAAAGTAACACAATCACACACAGAGTGGCATGCAAGCTTAACTAAATGCAATGCATCAATCCACAAGTTATTATCTTTTCATTAAAATAAATAAATCAACAATGGAGCACTCACACTCTGAAACAAGCCAATGGGAATCTGGGGGTCCTAAGTAACAGCAGCTGCTCAGGGGGTTGATATAGACAGACCGGATATCTATATCTCCTATATCTAACCGATAAAGAAAATAGCTTCATTTAGGGTTCAAAAGTCATTGCCCGAATCTACTTAAACTCAGTCCATAACATGAGCCTAGTTTACAAGTTCCCATAAACTTTGAACTAAACCATGGTATTTCCCCCTAAGTTTAAGTAAACGTTACTCAGATACTATTCTCCCTATCGGCTACCCACTTAACCAAAGAGAATCGCTATTACATCATAGCGTACCATTGCATCATGGTAAAGTTATTGCATCATGACTTGGTTAAGTGCCTAACTAACATGTCATTGCATCATGACAAGGTTGTCGCTCCCCGGTTCCGGATTCAACGACGTAAAGCACAACCAACACTCATCAATTATTAAGCCGTCTTTAAGTTCTTAATCCATTTAGGATGCCTATCCTATCAATCATCATGCAAGTTACTGCATATCTTATATACAAAATCCAAACATAGCCTCGAAAAGAATTTCAGAAGATAATCCAGAAGATAAATTAGATATCCACTTCTGTTAAGGAAAGAACTCGTATAAGAAACCAAACTAAACTAAACATCCACTTCATCAAAATCATATAAGAATTAAGCTATTTATCAATTCATCTCAAACTCAATTTATTAAATCCTATTTGATCAGACACTAATGTGGAACCCCACTATAGCTGCGAATATCACCCCGCCAAAATATGGACAGTTCTCTTTTGTCTGTCAAAGTAATTCTTTCCACTTTAATTATAGTTTCTTATCACAAAACATAGCATATATAAAGCATTAATACATAAAAGCATTCATATTCAAAGCAAATAAACATTTGAAACAACATATTCCCATATTATTCAAAGATCATCCTAATTCATTCATCCAAGCTAATTATTAGCTATTAACCCATTATAGCTTAACCTTAGCCAATTTGATTATAATTATTCATTTAATTCATTTACTAAGCCAAGATGATTAAACCATATCAATCTAATTCATTTTAGCTTAGTGAAGTTCATTAAGTCAAGTTGGACCTAGATTAATTACTAATTCATTATATATCTAAGATCTATGTCAATTCGGGCTTACATTAAGTTAAACTTAGCCAAAATTAATTAACTTTAATCATTTAGTTCAAAAACTAAGTCAAAGATGATTAATCTAACTCAATCTAATTTATTTTAACTCATTCAAGTCTATTTAATCAAGTTGAACTTAGATTAATAAACTAGATTCATTTTATATAAAACTCGCATATTTAACTCAATTCTTCATTAAATCTATAAATCTATCTAAGTCATGTTTAATTATATTACTAAATCATCATTATGCATAAAATATCATTAATCTATTTCATTTTAGGTCAAAAAGATCCATTTGTCAAAGTAAACACATATAAAACAATCCATAACAAGTTTTTAGCTTAGCTTGAAAAATATATTAATTGGAAACAATTAAAATTTAAGAACTGATACTTTTATAATTTTCAAAAACTCAAAACATAAAAGTTGTAGATCTCTTTCTTATCTTTCCAACGCAACTTGAATCACCTCAATCGGAGATTGAATGAAAAAGTTATGGCTAAAATACAAAGAGGCTGCAAAATTGGGAAAATTCACAAAACCAACACCGGTGTTCAACGCCGGCGGCGTAAAGTTTAAATTTGCCAGCGTTAGAGGTCAAGCAATCTGGTCACCATTTGACTCCTCAACACCGCCAAATTTTGCACGTACGCCGGCAGCATAGAATTCAATACTGGCAGCGTTGAATGCTGGCGTACATGCAATACGCTGCTGTCAAATTTTCCCCTGTTTTCATTTTGCAAAAAACATTTGTTCAAAATGTATCAAACTCCTCCAAATTCATTTCAAGCTTCTTAAAACTTGTTATTTGATCTCAATACAATCTAATCAACACAAACTCCCACTTTAATCCATCAAACATCACTATAATAATCATAAACAACTTCAAACCCCAATTTCACTATTTATCTTCTTCCTCAATAAACCAACTCCATCAATCATAAACTTTACAAATACAAACTTAAACAATACTTCTCAACTCATGTATAACATTAATACAACAGTTAAGTTCTAATTCATAAAGAAAATAACAATTTACGAAGTATACTTAGCTTTAGAGAAGAAAAGAAGTTGAAGCTTCATCCTCTAGCTCGGTTTTCTCTATCTAGTTCATCTCCTAATCTTGATTATCTTTTATTCCTTCTTGAATTTGAGATTTAAAGAGAAGAATTTGAGAGAAAAAGAAAAAGGAAAGGAGGAGAAGAAGAAATGGATACGGGAAAAGAATAAGAAGAAAAGAGGAAGAGGGAGAGAGAGAGAGAGAGGGAGAGAGATAAAAGGCAGGCAACAAAATAAATATAAAATAGAAAAGACAAATATAAATATATTTTCAAAATAACATATTAGATTTAGAACTACCAGATTAATATCTATAGTTCCATAAGTATTTAGAAGATGATTTTTGAACCAATAGATTATAAATTAAGATCTTAAAATAAGAACTTAATTTAGGAATTTAATTTGGATATAAAGATATTTAATCAAGCAAATGAACTCAAATTTTATTGAGATTTAGGAATTAGTGTTTAGGCTAAGAATCAAGAATTTAGGAATTCTCTAAACACTTTGATGACATGTTTAGGGAATTTGAAACTCAAATCTCAAACCAACTTAATTATTAGCTAATTAAATTATATCAACTTGTCTATTTAAATCTTATAATTTATTTTAGTCATTTAAATCTGTCTAAAACTAATTTCTATTTTAGGTGAAGAGTTGGGGTATTTCAGGTTGGCACCAAGAAACCCCTTTTTTCAGATATGAGCCAAAGCTACTATGAGTTTTTGGAAGAAGTTTACATATTTAGTTTTTGATGTAGACTTCTAAGAGAAATCTCTATAGTAGACTTATGATATATTCATATATGTTTTTAAGATGGCTTAGACTAGCAAGACTTTAAGTACGGGGGAATGCCCCTAAGAAGTTGTAAGAATTTTATCTTAATGATTATTACATGTTTACCTTTATACGTTGTTTCATGCTTTTATTATCCGCTTAAACGTAATACCCCTTTGAGTCTCTTACTCTCTTCGAAGCACACCTTGCATGTGATATCGAAGCTCCTGCATGACTAAGATTGTCATTCATTAGCTTTAATATTGTGTGGCAGACTGCTACGTTTAGGGTACCCTCTGGGGCATGACTGTAGCTTAGTTAATTGATTAACAATAATAGCTTTATACACATCCAATTGTTATTTAGAATTAAAAAAACTCTACTATGTGCAACGTTGTGTTAGGATCATGAGTGTGCACTTAGATAGTTATCAAAGTGACAACTTAACAAATGATCAAGATGGATTACTTTGCTTAGTCTATATTTTGAAGTTTATTTGGATCACACGTGTTTAGTTATGTTTAAGCTTAGCTCTTGTTTCTGTTTGGTTACTCTACTTCCTATTAAGAACTTCACTCATACAGTTAGTATTTGGTATTCAATTACTGAATCTGCAATAGCAATTAATTTATGGGGCCACTACATACAATTCTGGTCACATGTTAGGAGTGAATAACTTCTACTCTATGTTAGTTTTGGTCTTTCTTTAATAGTATAGTGTACTCCAATAAATTAAAAGTTTCCAATTACCTTTTTCACAAATAGACCCTCATAAAAGGGGTCAATTACAGTTGATACATCATTTATGTAATAGATTATTACTCTAAAATTCGCAGCTCAAAACAAATTTATTAATTCGAGTGCTCTTTCTTTAGTCTAGAATAGCCAATTAATACAAAGAAACTCAATTTAGTAGTCTAAAAGTCCAATTTTTGTCATTTTTACACATTTTCACTCCACTAATCTAGAAGTCATGCGATTCATCGATTCACAATAGATTTGCTAAAAAGAAATGTGATAACTCCTTTTTACTCTATTCTTTTCATAGGAATTTAAGCTTATTTCAATGAATTTTTGGATAAATTCCTATGAAACTGATGCTTTTAATGTTTGAATGTTGTTTTTTAGCTCCTAAAATCAAAGGAAGAAGAATTAAAGTGTTTTGAATCAGATTTAGAGCAAAACAACAGAAAACTTCAAAGATAGATTTCTATTGAGCCTTGCAAAAGTGCCAATGGAGTCCTAAACATAAGTGACCCATGATTCCTATCACTTGGGTTTTGAAAATTATTGTTATTCTACCTAAAGTTTAGGTGGTTCCTCCAATTGGTTGTAAGTGTTACTAAAAGGATTATTCTTACGTCCATAATTTCCAACAAACTCTACATTTTCAAAATCCATGCCCTCAGAACTTTGCCCAACATTTCCATCAACCATATTCACTTGGCTACCTCTCATGATCATACTATCAGCCTTTCTAGACATAGCTTCTATCGTGGAGGTTAGGGATGTGACTACATCTAGTTCAAACACTCCTCCAGTCTTCTCCTTCCTAGCCTTGACAGAAGACCACTGGTAGTGGTTATTGGTTATATCCTCAAACAGGTTCAAAGACTCCTCTAGGGATTTGTTGTTCAGGCCCTCCTTTTGCTACATTAATAAGGTCCTTAGTCCCATAATTTAGCCCATTGTAAAAAGTTTGGAACTATGTCCATCCAAGCAGTCCATGATGTATAGGCACTTACTTAGCAACTCTTTTCACCTATCGGAATCTTCATAGAGGGTTTCTAATTATAGTTATGAAATGATGCTATATTCACTCTCAACTTTGTTATCCTAGAGGGTGGAATGTATTTTCTCATGAAGTTTTTAGTCATTTATTGTTAGGTGGTTATGAACTGTCTAAGCAAATTATTGAGCCATTTCTTTGCATTTCCCTTTAAAGAAAAAGGAAACAACCTTAGACATATGGTATTATTGGAGGCTCCATTTATCTTAAAGGTGTCACAAATTTCAAGGAATTGTTGGAGGTGGATATTGAGATCCTCATCTTGTAGACCATCAAACTAAATAGATTATTGCACCATCTAAATAACATTGGGTTTTATTTCAAAATTGTTTACAACAACCTTAAGTATGGCTATGCTTGTATTAGCCCCTTCTAAGTTTAGCTTACAAAAGTCCAACATACTTTTAGAAGGATGGTTGACCCTACCTATGTTGTTTGCTCCATTTAGCATCTCATTAGGTTCATGAAATTCATCCTTTTGGTTATTGATAGGTTCAACTCTATAAACCATTACTTACTTAGAAACTTGATTTCTTTCCGTAGCCAAGCGCCTGGAGGTTCTTCCTATTCGTTGTGGCTTCAGATTGAAAGGAAATAAAGGGTAAGATTTACTCCTTGTCATAATCCTACAATTTAATTTTGATAAATAATTAATCTACAACAAGCTTTATACAACAGACTAACTACAACAAAAACAAAAATAGAAATAGAAACTATGAAACAACAACAACAAGACTTATATACAACAATAGATTCTATATAATACGAGCATTATTAACAGAAGAATTAAAGAACCATGATATTAAAAGAAATCTAAGGCTAAACGAAAATATAAAACTGTACAAAAAGGACTAAAAAAACTATACAGGTATATTTACAAACAAATAAAAGAATTATGTATAATAACAATTTAAAAATATAACAAAATATATACAAAAAAACATAAACAAAGGGTTAGTGATATGAACAAAGTAAAGAAAAACTAAAACAAGATATTCATAAGGAAATGGAACTAATTACATGACGATATTTATAGAAAAAAGAAAAATATGTACAAAACAAAAACAAAAAAAAAAATTATTTGCACTATTCATAGGGTTGGTACCTAGTCTAATAGATTCTAAGCTTTCATGTAGTGCTTTTTGAGCTTCATTTTCATGAATTCAATGCCGATCCTCGGCAACAATGCTAGAAAAACTTGGTTGTGGGATCATTTCTATAAACCCCTAAAGTTTTGTGATCTATTTAAGCTTAAACCCTAATTAGAAAGTTAACCGGAATCCCAAAGTTAACAAAACCCTAATCTTTTGCAACCGTTCAAGCCTGGCATTCCCGTTTAAGCAACCCTAGGAAAGTTAGTAAGAGATTAGTATGTAGAATAGTTCATAATAACCTGAGAAAGCTTAAAAATATCAGATTAGTTAAACCGTGATTTGTTTTGAGCACAACCAGACACAGTTCTCGAATAGCGTGTCCTGGGACTCAGATTAGTAAAAATATTCTGAATATACCGTTAGACCCGTAAAAATATAAGGTTTTCAAAAATATCAATTTCATAGTTTTTCGGTGACTAAAAATATCATATATCGCAATTATACGTGTATTTTTTTACTACCGGTACTTAAATTGTCATGTCTACTTTACATTACATTATTCATCTATCTCTACTTTTTCTTACAACCTACTCTTACAAACCATACCTCTATTTCTTATAATTTTTATTTCCAATACAACTTCACATCTTTCATATCTTACATTTTATTAACAAAAATACAAAAAAAATAAAATTTTCTCTCCCTCCTACACCCATGTATGCGCCGGCCATGCCCCTCCCCTCTCTCCAATTTGTTCAATTTTCAATTATTTAATTAACACAAAATTCCTCCCATATTTTCCTATAAATACCCTCTCTTTCTTCCACTTCTTTCACAACTTCCATACTCCAAAAATCTCTCCATAAATTCTCTCAGGTTTCTCTAGTTTCTACTTTTTCTCTAGGTAATAGTCTTAGCTTTCTAAAGTGTTCATTTACTTAGTATGAGCTTAGTGTGTGTTTTCTAAACCATGAAGGTTAAAGAAAGCAACAATAAGTTCATACTTTATTTTTGTTCATAAATCTAATTTCTTTTATGTTACTTTTATGTATTTGATTATCTAAATATATTTATGTAGCTATATATATCTTTTAGAGTATATAAGCTCATTTGTTTTGTAATTTATTTACTTTCATGTTTTTTTAAAACTAGTCTTTCTAGTCTTAGACTTATCCTCATCAAGTCAAAACATTTTCTTTTTCTTTATGGGACTAGTCTATTCTTAGTCTCAAGATACCTTGATGAAGCTAAGGTTCCAATACTTGATTTATTTCTTTACTAGCTTGTTTCATTAAGTTATATGTTTCCTTATGTTTTCATAACTTTATGATTTATATCCATGCATGAACATAATGATTTTTGTCTCAACAAAATAAATGAGGAAAGGTTTTCTTAAAATAGAGATTCTTTTCTAGAAATAAAAGAAGGAAGTAATTTTTCATAAAACTAAGGGTTTATCTTAACAAACTTTTTTAAGAAATCTAGAGGAGTTCATAGGAATTTTTGCAAACATACATTGCATAGAAGGAAACTTTTTGAGTAAACAAAAGTTTTACTAAAACTCCACTTTTTCATCAAGTACTAGAAATTCATTTCATGAAAATGAAGTGATGTCAAGAACAAGGAAATTATTTCTATAAATATAGAATTGTTATTAGAAACTAAGAAAATAAAATTATTCTTTGAGAAGACTAAGAAAAATGAAATTTACTCATTTAAAATAACTTGAATAAGAGGAATTTTTCAAAAGTTTCATTTTCCTTAGAAGACTTTACTTTTACAAAATTTATAGTTTAAGACAACTTCATTAACTTCATACATTTAATATGAGTCAATAAATATATGTATATACATTTCAAAAGTTTTACAAATTATTATAATATCTATCTCTTCAAGATGACCTTTTGTTAAAAGAAGGAATTCAAGTTTGTGAAAATTCGTGGTGAATCTAGTCACCACTTTTTCTGAACCCAAATGACTTAGTTTGATGAAACTAGTTTTAGAAATAGATAGATCTTTTCTAATAGGTAGAAAATGGTATATAATATGTGAAATTCCGAGTTAAAATGAGCAAGTTATAGCCATTTTAAGTTGGAATTTCCTCCAATCCAATTTTACCACGATTTTAAGATAGATTTAGAGTTTTCAAGAATAGAAATTCTATGAAAGACTCATTGTGGGTATTTCATCTTGTTTAGGTAGAGAAGGAACTGAGATCACTTTCCCAGAAGATTACTTTGATTATGAGCTACCGACATGGAGTGAGTTAATCCTTTACTAAATTACATTTCCTTGTTTGTTCTTGTAAGTAGTAGCATTAGAAAATAAGGAAAAGATAAATGAACAAATATTGTGTGATTTGGATTTATGCTTGGTTGAATATATGTTAAGAATATCGAAAGAGGAATTGATAAAATAATTGTGATTCTTGCATTGATATGATGAATATTGTTTTGATCGCCTATAACTTGAACTCATCATTTATTGGTTAAACTTATATTGAAATTGATTCATGCATATCATATTTGTGGATCACATTTATTTCACTACTATTCTTCGTGTGGGGAAACAAAGAAGTTGTAGTGGTGGCTAGTAGGAGCCAGAAAGTCTACATGGGCTAGTAGGAGCCGGAAAGTCTACAGGGTGAGCAGGAGCCAGCAAATATGCAAATATTGATAGTTGTATGGACCTGTAACCTCCCAACCCCCGACATAGAGGGCGTAAAATCCATGCTACACATGATTTCCGATTAATCTTGTGTATTTTGTTTGCTCATGTGTTTGGTGCATTTTCATATGATTGTTTACATACTTGTTTGATTTATGGAAATGTCTTATAGATGGGAATTATCTCACTAAGCTAGATTTGCTTATACCCTTATAGCCTTTTGTTACAGTATGATTATCTTTGGTTGGCACCGATGAGCCCCATATGTCAGGTATGAGCCACAGCCACTAGGAGTTTTTGGGAGAAGTTATATGTATTTAATTTTGAACATAGATTTCTAAGAAAATCTCTATAATAGGCTTATGTTATAGTTATGCTTACCTTATTAATGGTTTAGTTGAATCAAGACTATTTGAGACGGGAGAATGCCCCTAAGAAGATATAAGAGTTTATTATCTAAATGAATATTCAATGTTTATTTATATAAGTTCTTGCATACTTTTATTATCTACTTAAATGTAATACCCCTGTGAGTCTCCTACTATCTTGGAAGCACGCCTTGCATGTGATATTGAAACTCCTACATGACTAAGGTTGTCATTCATTAGCTTTAATATTATATGCGACGGACTGTCACGTTTAGGGTAACCTCTAGGGCGTAACCGTTTAAGTTGGTATCATAGCATAAGTTTTAGATAGAAGATAGTAGAAATAGAATTTAAGATAGATAGTAAGAAGCTAGAACTTGAGCTTAAGATCTGATCCTCTTCTTGTTCTATTGAATAGTTAACCTTCCCCGAAGTTAAGGAAAAATCCCGAAATTTCCTTAAGGACCCAGATGAGACCTTTGTGAACTACCACCTCAGGTTGAGAGTCCTATGTGAAGAATTTGCGTTAGTTGGAAGAACCCGAACCGCCCGAGCAATGTTTAAGCTGTGGATGAAAGGTTTGAAACATTCCTTATGGAGAAACTTACCCAGAGAACCGAGATTCGATGCCGTAAGCAGACGAAGGTGGAGTGATGTGGAGGTGATCTACATAGTAGAAAGGTAATAAGATCATATTATATACAACTTTTTGATGTTTAAATAGCTAGAATGGATACTTGTTTTGGTTGAAATTCATGTTTGAGGTCTAATTTGGACAAAGGAATCAAAACAAGAAACTTTGGAATGAAAATAGGAAAAACTCAGGGGATACGCCGGCTTTTCTAAAGCCAAAGTTGCCGGCGTATGGCTAGCCTTTATCACCAACAGAATGGAAATCCTTAAGGCTGCCTCTATACCGCCGGCCTACGGTGCAGGCTGAGGAGGATAAAAACACTGGCTCAACACTGCCAGTGTAGAAGGAAGAAGAAGCCAGCTTCTGCAATAATTCATTTAATGCTGGCTTTTTGAGAATTAAAGCCGTCGACGTTGAGACGGCTTACAAGATCAAATGTTTGCACTACTCAAAACCGTTGCATACACTGCCAGCCTTACAAGCCTTGATTCAATTGAACATACGCCGCCTTAAAGCCACCGGCATTGAAGGTAAACAGGCTAGTGTATATTGAAGGCTGGCAGCTCAGAGCTTAAAGGTTACCAGTGGAAAAGGAGTTACAATGTACGCCGGACTCTAAGCCACCGGCGTTGAGGCAGTGTAGATCGAAGTTCAGGAGGCACAAGTAGAGATCACATGCTCGATGACACATGAAAAGACAAAGTTTGATGAATTGTCGAAGCCGGCATAAAAGCCGCCGGCTTTGGGACAACTTTTCTTAAGAATCATGGTGAAGTTGCAACTCTTTTGATTGACCAGAAAGAATTGATAAAAGAATTTGAGAAGCTATGCATTGAATTGGTTCAGCAAGACTTGGGGATGGAAATAGCAAGTTTGGTATTGGAACCAACTTTAGCGGAAAGGATTAAAGAGGCCCAATGCTTTGATGAAGTGATTCAAAGGATAAAGAAGGAAGTTAAGGAGAGGAAGTATACTGATTTTACAATATATGAAGATGACGTGATAAGGATGAAAGAACGACTGTGTGTGCCTGATGATGAAGAAATGAGAAAGGAAATCATGAGCGAAGCACATAATTCGGGATATACGATACACCCGAGAGGAACCAAGATGTATTAAGACCTTAAGGGACATTATTGGTGAAATGGAATGAAATGTGATGTGGCAGATTTTATGATTAAGTACCCAACGTGCCAACAAGTGAAGGTAAAACATCAAAGGCCGGGTGGATTGTTAAAGCCCTTGCCTATACCAGAATGGAAGTGGGACAAGATTTCCATGGATTTTGTTTATGGATTACTAAGGACACTGTTAAGTCATGATGCCATATGGGTTGTGGTGGATCGGTTAACTAAGTCTGCTCATTTCTTGCCAATAAGTATGACTTTCTCCATGGATAAATTGGTGAGACTTTACATGAAGGAAATTGTTCGCTTACATGGAGTACAAGCCAAGATTGTATCGAATCGAGATCCACGGTTTGTGTCTAAGTTCTAGGTGAGCTTTCAGAATTGTTTGGGAACAAAGTTGCATTTTAGCATAGCTTATCATCCACAGACTGATGGACAGTCCGAAAGAACAATCAAGGGAAGTTGGGAAGCACACTTACCTTTGGTTGAGTTCGCTTACAATAATAGCTATCACTTGACCATCAAAATGCCACCTTATGAGGCCTTACATGGACGTAAGTGTAGATCCCCATTGTTTTGGGATGACGTGGAGAAGATGGTTCTTGGAACCGACCTCGTGTAAGACGCGGCCGATAAGGTTCGGGTAATCCAACAACGGATGAAGGAGGCTCAAGATAGATAAAAGAGTTGGGCAAATTTAAAAAGAATGATTCTTGAGTTTCAAGTGGGAGATCATGTGTATTTAAACATAAATCCTATCAAAAGTATTCACCGAGTTCGCTCACAAGGAAAGTTGAGCCCCCGGTATATTGGTCCCTTTGAAGTGTTGGAACGGGTGGAAGAGTTGGCATACCACCTTGCCTTGCCACCGAATCTTTTGGGAGTACATAATGTTTTTCACGTCTCGGTTCTTCGTAAGAATGTAGCCGACCCAGATCAAGTCATAGAATTAGAACCGGTGTTATTAAAAGAAAACCTCACTTACGAGGAGCACTCGGTACAGATCTTGGATAAAAAGGTACAAAAATTAAGGAAGATGAAAATTAAGTATGTAAAGGTTCTTTGGAGGAATCATAAGCACGAGGAAGCAACTTGGGAAGCAGAAAGTGAGATGCGGCAAAAGTATCCAAATCTGTTTAAAGAATCAGGTATGTCGTTCAAGTTTTGAGGAAAAAACTTTGTTTAAGGTGGGTAGGTTGTAAACCCCGGTTTTCTTAGTAACCGAGTAAACTTCGAAAACCAAAAACCAAAACCCTAAACCGAATTAGCTTAAGCTTGAGAGAGAAACCTAGGAACCATGGATCCGACTCTTCTTTGATTTCAAACTGAAAGAACTTTTGTGAAATAAATTAATGTGGAATATTGTTCTAAAGTATATTTCAAACCATAAAAAGATCTAATTTTGAAAAATTCTCTATTTCGGGCCTTCCCGAGATCCATTACGGAAAAGCGAGCCTCGAAACTTGGAATTCTAAAAATATTCTGAAATACTCTTTAGAACCGAAATTTAATGAGGATTTCAAAAATATAATTTTTATAATTTTTTTTTATTTATAAAAATTACAGATATAGTCTTTTTCTTGTATTTTCTTTACTACCGGTAAAGTAATTGTCTTGTTTACTATTCATTACTATTCACAAGTACAACCTACTACACTCACAAGCCACTCCCTACTCTTACATCCTTACAAACACTCCATTACATTTTCTTTTCCAAGAAATGTTTGTCTCTGAAGAATTATTACAATTTAAGATATATTATTACATAAATTACAAAATAAAGCAAATTAAACTCACTCCCTCTCTCCTCTCCTCCCAAACCGGTGCACCCCTCCCCCTATTGCCCTCAATTAAATTATTTTCTTCCTTTATTTATATTAAAACAAACCCTAATTCAACCTACTATATATGCTCTCTTACATTTCTCTCTCTTCCATTCTTTTTCACTTTTCAAAATTTTCACAAATCCTCTCCTTTCTCCCTCTCTTGCCGTGAGCTCCATAGCACACACACACACACTCACACAAGTTCATTTTTCTTCTTCATTTTCCTCTTGATTCAAGCTTTAGGTGATGGATCTTAAACTTTCCTACATTACATCTTGTAATGGCAAGATTATTCATGAGTATTTTCATGATTAAGTCCCCGTGAGCACTTACTAGGGACAAGGAAATACTACTACATGAATATCAAGCCATCACAAGAGTATATTTTGTGTTTAAATGTGTTTTCATCTATTGATCTTCATGTTCATGCATATAATAGTAGAGTAAAGTAGAGATCTTGCATAAAAATCCATGTTCATGTTTTCAAACCCCATTTCATATATCAAAAGTAGTAGATCTAGCTTTTAAATGCTCATACTATACTTGAAATTCATGATCTTGTGAATATTTGGTGTATTAATACATTAATGATCATAAAGGTCTTGTCTTGTGTATATAAATGTTATAGTTTGTAAATCTTTAGTTAGATGAGACAAGGAACTTAAAAAGGAAAAATTTTTGTTGAAATGTTCAAATGAAAATTCGGATGACTTCAACACCATGTATTAAAAACCCTTTTATCAACTCCAAAACTTGTATTTTATATGAAAAATGGAGAGTATAGGTAATAGATATCATTAAATAATGATTTTTATAAGTTGAAATGAGATTTGCTAAGTGGAATATGCAAAACAAAGAGTAGAAATAAGATAGGAAATTTTGAGTTGCTAGTTTAAGAAATTCGTAATTTTGGAGTAATGCCATGAAAACATCCATTTTCCAACTCAAAATGAAAGTTTTATTTAAGAAATGAAGTCTTCAAGGGATAGGTATAATAGAGCCTTAAATTTTAATGTATTAAACAAGTTTTTCTCAAAGAAATCGTTCAAAAACTAATTTTTCAAAATTCGGATTTTGGAACGACCCCTATTTGAAAACATGTTTACAAAGTATAAAATGGAAATTTTTATGTAGAAATGAGGGTCCTAAGTAATAGATATAGTGAAGACTCAATTTTAATAAGGATAATCAGATTTTCTTAAGAAATAAATCCAAAACAAATGAAAACAATCAAAGTTAGGAAACTAGTTTTCTTGAAAGTAAATAATCATGGAGTCTTACAAAAAAAAGTTTCTTAAATTTCCTTTTAGTAAATATTGCCGAAAGCATGCATACATCAAGTTCATAACATGCCATTCATGATAGGAAAATCATCAATATTGCATGTATAGTTGATCTATATTCTAGAAACATTACAAACATTCACAAAACTATCTTTTGGAATGGGAAATTGCTACTGATTAGAACTGATCCGAATATTTCGTGACTCAAAAATTTTCAAAACTTGAAAATAATGTTATAAATAGACGGATCTTTTGAAGTAGATAGAAATCGGTATATAATATGCTCAATTCCGAGTTAAAATGAGTTAGATATGACCATTTTAAGTTAGGACTTAAACTTAGGCGAAAATTGACGAATTTAGTAAATAGAATTGTTAAGTTTATTAGAACTTTATAAGAAATCCTCATTGCAAGTATTCCTTGTACTTAGGTGATTCAGAGGATGGATTTCCACTTCCAAGGACTACTACGATTAGTGGATTTCTCTTTATAGCCAAGTGAGTTCATTTATTGAATAGTTGTGCTTATGTATGTGCTTGTAATCGTAGTAGCATTAGAATTAAGAAAAGATAAAATTTGGATGAGTTGTGATCTAATCTTGGTTGAATGAATGATAAGTATATTGAGACGGGACTTGTTGTAAAATCATTATATGAGCTAATATAAACTTGGATTGTCTGAAATTCTCTATGATTGCACTTAACCTACATAATTAACATGCCACGGTTATATGAATAAACTATACATGCATATCACGTAGTGAGTCACATTGCATTGGCTAACATACCTTTGGTAGGACAAAAGTATATTAGTGGAGGCGAGGGAGCCTAAGTTGACATTAAGGATGGGACATCGCTTAAGTTAACGGAAGTGAGGTAGTCACTTAAAACTACCATAATAAAACTTGTATAACTAAGAGAAAGAGATCGGGATTATGATTGCATGACTTATGGACCACCCTGCTCAAGATTGGAATTATGGTTGCATGACTTATAGACCACCCTAACCCCGGATAGAGGGCGTAAATCCATTCACATATGGCTACCGAAAAATCATATGCTTGTGCATTTCATATGGTTGTTTACAACTTGTCTGTTATATATTGTTGTTGAGTATTAAATATTTGGAATGAATCTTACTAAGCCTGTTAGCTTATACCCCTATAGGTTTTGTTGCAATGTTCCCATTTTTGGATTGTTTCGAGAGAACAGTTTTCACAGGTTTATCTTTTGGATTAAGGAGCTTTTCAAGAAATCGGGACCTTGGTATAGGCGTGGACTTCTAGGAAAATCTCTTTAACATAAATTTTAATGTTTGTAAGATGGATTTCAACTGGATAGACTTCTAATATTTTAGCGGGGTATGCCCCCTTGACTTTTGTAAAAATTTAACTTATTTATCATGTTGTGATTTCTATTCTTAATGCTATTGTATGCCTTCTTAAGACTATTCGATTCAAAGTGTGATCCTAAAAATTATGCAAGTATACCTTACACCTGATATGTAAACTTATGAGATGACTAAGGTTGTCATAATTAAGTTTAAATATCGAGTGTGGTAGGCTGTCTTGTTTTGGGTATCTTTGGGGCATGACAGTTTAAGTTGGTATCAGAGCATAGTTAAGAGTTTATAATCATAACTACAGCTAAATAGCCTTAAGGAGGGATAAAAAGAAAAGATAGAATAGACTTAAAAAGGGAAACTTAGATGGGATGATGACCATGGTATGAGCCTTAGAATCCTATTTCCTAACTCTTGTGCATAGTAACCACTAGGAAGCAATTGGCCTAGCATCGTGAAACATCCATAGGCGACCCAATGAGACTCTCATAGAATATTGCATAGTTTATCTTGATTGTTTTTGGAATTGCATTGTTATTGTTAAATGATGGATTATTTCGTTGTTGCTTAAAACACAAAATTTTACTTGAATTTCATTTATAAGGATTTTTGCACGTGTTGTTTAAATTTCTATAAGGTTATAGATATGTTTTATGATTTCAAGATTTTATTATTTAAATTCCCGATTTCCTTTTTGCACTTTTATTTTCCGTTCGCTCGACGGTTTCCTTTATTTCTGCTTTCTCTTTTCAAAACATTAAAAATAACAATATTGAGAAGATTACTTAACTAGACAAAATAAAATTTGCAATAGCTGTGGTAGGAGAAGGAGACGTCGGGAGGAAAGCACCTCCAACCAGCCCAATATGGAAGAAAGGCAACAAGTTGGCCCACCCCCAAACCCTCCCGCTGATGCTACTCAGGTAGCCTTGCAAGCCATGCTTGGACAAATTGTAAGCCCTGGAAAATTTCAGTAAATAGTTCTAAAGATGAACCTTGAAAATAAAACCCTAAAAGTCACTCCGAATTAAAACTGAACTTCAATACGTCCCAAACTTCGAACGAATCCGGGAAATTTCCGAATCGTGAGAAAAAATAAGAAACCCCAGAAATAAAATAGCAACTCAATAGACTTCCATTCTAAAACCTCTACGTACGACAATTTTATATATAACTCCAACTTATAATTTCGGGTAAATAGTGTCATGGCCCAATGGGTACCCTAAAAGTGACAGTCCGCCACACTCAATATCAAAGCTTAAATATGACAACCTTAGTCATTCCCAAAAGCTTTTATATTAAGTGTAAGGCTTACTTTCACAATTTTAGAGGACCATAATGGAATAATGAAGCTTAAGGAGATATAAAAACATATTAAGAAAGAAGAATCACAATAATTATTTGTCCATGGTAAACTTTAAAACTTAGGACAACTCCCTAAATTACAATTTACTAACATGCTAATACTAAGCTATACTTTATTCAGATTTCTAATGTTCAAAAGGGATTACCTGCCCGCATGGTCCACGTGGCCTTAACCATAAGTACGGGAACTGCAAAAGATAGCTATCGGGGTATAAGCTAATAGGCTTAGTGAGAACTATTTCCATAAATAACTTCTTGTAACAAGATTCAAACAAGTTGGTTAATCACACATATGTAATGCATCAAACACGTGGGCAAACAATCATATAGCTTTCCGGGAACTATATGTTGAATGGATTTACGCCCTCCATTCGGGGTTTGGTGATACTCAAAACAAGTAGTTTTAATAATAGAAAATTTAAGCTTGCGAGCACTCATCGCCAAGCATTCATTAAAACTTTTAAACTTGCGAGCACTCATCGCCAAGTATTCCGAATCTACTTGATTTGACCTTGCTTTCGGATCAACCGCCAAGCATATTCCATTAAGCCGCCAAGCAATCGCTTTCGGATCTTCCGCCAAGTGTTGCTTTCGACATGAGCTTACTATCCTTCTCACCCAAGGATAATAACCCAACCATGCAATGTGACTCACTTCGTGGTATGCATGAGTTCATTAATTTATAAAGTCATAACATAATTATTTTCAACTTTCAGGTGATCAAGGAATTTCACACAAATCAATATTAAACTAAAACAATCACTTAGAACAATTCGGGCTTCGATATTCTTAGAATTCTTTCAAGGAATTATTTTACATGCATATCGGTTTATCTTTTCCTAACTCTAGTGCAACTAATTTACAAGCACAACAAGTGTAGCATTTAATGGAAATAAACTCACGATGCCATTGTCGTCTATTCCTCTAAGCGGATGAGTCGTTCACACACTCCACTTAATCGTAATAGTTCTGGGGTGAAGAATCCTTCCTGGGGTCACCTAACCAAAGAAAATACCCATAATGAGTTTTTCTTGAAGATTTCTTGAATTTTGACAAAACAATGTCAAAGAACGTTAAAGTTCGTATAGAAGAATGTTCCAACTTAAAATGGCCATAACTTGGTCATTTTAACTCGGAATCGCGCATATAATATACCGATTTCTATCTACTCGAAAAGATCTACCCATTTCTAAAATTATTTCCACAAACAAAGCCATATAGGCTCCGAAAAAGTGGCGACAAAATTCACCACGGATTTTCAAGTAAAAACAACTTTGGTTCAAGAAATCAAAATTTGTTTGATAAATACTTAGTTATCTATATAGTTGAAAAATTCTCTTTTTATAACTATATAACTCATATTTAAGCATGCTCAAGTGTGTTGTCCAAATATTTTTCTTAGGTAAAACAATGTCGGGTTGAAGCTTTTCGGAAATTGTTTTTGTAAATTTCTTTGAAATGAATACCTTGCTTTCTTTGTTTTCTAAAAACGTTTTATGTTGGTTTTATTTATCTCTTTCAAGTAACTTTTGAAAATAAAATTTTCTACTTTCTAAGTTACATTAATACTATATTTGAAGTTTTCTAGGAAATATGTTATTCTTCATTTTTCTTGTGTAAATTCCTTTGTTTACTTGTTTTGCAAAAATTCCTTACTTGAATTTCTCATTCTTTTTTCTCATTTTCAAAAATAATCATCCATGCATGAAAATTTGTTTTCTTCATAAAAACAATGTGGAACAATTAAGGACTTTTTGTAGAAAAACTAATTTCTATAATCTTATTAACTTCTTCTTGTAACTTGAAAAGAAATAACTTTATTATTTCAAACCATAAATTTTCTTTGCCTATTTGTTTGCAAGGTCTTTACTTAAAAATTTCCTTAGTCATCCATCTTCTTTATGAAAAGAACCATTTTTGTATCAACAAATATTTTCTTTTGAAACAAGGTAGAATAACAAAGATTTAAGTAGCTTTTTAAGTAAAAATAGTTTCTAAATTCATAGTGAATTCTTTTTGTAACTTGAAAATGAATGAGTTTATTTTTGTTATCTTATATTTTTATGTTTCACATAAACTTATTCCTAAGTGAAAAAAGCCTTCTTTTATTTAATTATCTTTAGAAAATAAACTTTTGGACAACAATCTAAATGAACATGATTATGAGAATAATAATAAACAAAATAACATAAAGCATAAATAATAAAGTCAAGTATTGGAGTCTTAGCTTTTTCAAGGCTCCCGGGACTAAGAAATAAACTAGTCCCATAATGAAATAAAATGAAAGAAGAAAAGCTTGTTTTGACTTGATGAGGACAAGTCTAAGACTAGAGACTAGTCTTATTTCAACAAGGAATAAATAAATAAATTGCAATGGAAAAGTAAATAAATTGCTTTGCATGAAATAAATAAATTGCAAGTGAGCTTATATGCTCTAAAGAATATGTATATAGTTATATTAACAATAATAAACAACATAAACATAAATGGATTGGCATGAACAAGAACAATACATGAACATAATGTAGTTTCCATAACTTGTAGTATTTGGAAACTCACACTATGGTCATGTAAAGTTACATGACATGAAGAAGAAGAAAGAATATAAAGGGGTTACCTAAAGAAGACTTTGATATGGTTATGTGGTTATGGGTTTTTGTTGTTGGTGGAAGTTGTTGTGGAATTATTTTGAGAGAGTTTTGAGATAGTAATTTGAGAGAGCTTTGAGAGGAAAATTGAGAGAGTTTTGGTATGAATTTGTGGGTAGTGAATGTGTGAAAGAAGTGAAAGAGAGGGGGGTATTTATAGGAAAATGAGGAGTGATTTTTGTGTGATTAAAATAAAGAAAATTAAAACAATTGAGAGAGGGAGAGGGACAAGGGGCGCCGGCCATGCTTGTAGGAGGGAGTGATTTATTTTTTGACTTTTTGGAAATAAAAGATGTAATATGTAAGGTAGATGTGATATAAAGTTATGGGAAAGGTAAAAAGTTAAGATTATAGGTTATGTAGAGTGTAAGAGTAGGTGTAAGAAAAAGTAAAGATAAAAGAACAGTGTAGAATAGTAATGAATAGTGTAATGTAAAGTAGATATGACAATTAAAGTACCGGTAGTAAGAAAATACGCGTATAATAGCTATATCTGTTATTTTTACTTACCGAAAAATTACGAAATTGATATTTTTGGAAAACTTATATTTTTACAAGTCTAACGGTATATTCGGAATATTTTTACTATTCCGGGCTTTCGGACACATTTTTCGAGAACTGTGTCCGATCAGGTTCGAAGGACACTCGAAATTCGCGGAACTGAAACTTTTATAAAACCTATGGTTATTACGAGCTATTCGAGCTAATTATCCCAACTTCGTTTTTCAGGGCCAAAGAAAACGGCAATGCCAGATTTAGATGGATACGGTAAACTAGGGTTTTGTTAACCTTTAGGGTTTCATTTGACTTCCGGTTAGGGTTTTATGCTAAATCTATTCCGAAAATTTAGGGGTTTACAACCTACCCCCCTTAAAGAAAGTTTTGTCCTCAAAACTTGGAAATTCCTACTTGTGGTTAAAACTTGGCTACTTAGGTTATGCGTCCTTCTTCAAAAATTTCTTTAATTGATTTCCTCATTCTCATCCTTTGAACTCTTGTGGATACATGTCGGTATTGGGTATATTTTCATAAAGAAAATTTCTCCTTTAAAACATTAACTTTTATCCTTATAACTTGATTCCGTAACCATTTGTTAAACGGGGAATTGTTGCACATCTCTGAAAATCAACTTCCTTCTCGTCTTATGATTACTTCCTATCTTTAAACTCTCCTGATTCTCAATTCGAGACTTTTAAGATCTCCTTTTTCGATTTACCTTATCTCGTCTTTCTTGTGCCTTTATCATCTCATGAGATGCTCTTGATTGTTCCTCCAAGGTATTTGAATGGTTTTCCTTGATCGTTTGTAGCATCGGGGGTCCAAAATTCTTTATTAGCTCTTCTTTGTTCCTATTCTTGTGTCCAGATTTGTTATATCTCTGACTGATCTCTTTTGCTTTCATCTCTTTTCCTATTATATTGACCAATTATGAAACAAACCATCTTTGTTAGTTACTCAATTTATACCATAAGCATCCTTGCCTTTATCGTTTGTGAGAAATCCAAAATCGTGAGAAGGTTAATTCCGTTTTCATTGAATTCCATAAACCTTTTCATCCTTTGGTGTCTTTATTCTCTTAGCCATATTTCTTTTCTTCTATTGTCCCTTGAACTTCGGTTTATCTGAGTTTTCCTTGAATGTGTTGTTGGTCCCAAATTATGAACCGTACTCATGATTCCTTCTTACTAACTTCCTTGTCCTTAGGTTATGCTAAATCATCCTTTAGCTTCTTTTAATACCTTTTTCTTCCTTTATCCCTTCTTTATCCTTCGTATCTTCTCATCTAAGCTCTTTTGTTATTTTTATACGGTTGATCTTAATATCCTACCGACATGGTTCCTCTTTTAAACCTTGTTGTGAGCTTCAAGGTTTGGCTTTTCAACTCTCTTTAATTTCCTATACTTAAGATTACATTCTTAGATTACCTCTTTCCTTCTTCAGGCTATATCACTATCCAGAAAGCATTACTAAAACTTGTGGGGTTATGAAGAATTTGAGGGTCATGCCTTCTTGATTTGATCCTTTGTTGGTGATATTGTGATCTTAATCTTGAGAGAAACGTGTTTGCTCCTTAAAAGGTTTTCACCTTGTTCCTTTCCAAAAAATTAACACGTTGGCTTAGGGTTTTCTCCATTATGAGCTGGATGGGTATATTTCGTGATGGCATTCTTTATTTCGTAAGGTCTCGATTTTTCTTGTTGTTGTTTCTCCAACTTCCTTATAAGTCTATTTTCCATGTCTCTCTGAGTGAAATCTGTATTCAGAATTCTTTTCAAAACTTCTTATTGGAACTTATGAATGTTTCCAAAAGATCAATTTCTCTTCACTCTTTAGCTATTTAATTTCTTTTATCTCTTGAAAGAATGTGTCTGTTCTTTCCTTATGTTAGCAAATCCTTTGCCAACTATTTTTCTTTTTATTTTGTAAGCTCTATGTTTTCCTTGTTTCTTCTTATTGGGATCTTGTTTGAGAGGTATATGTCTTATTCAAAAGATTACTTATTTCCATTATTCCTTAGAGTCACGGGTGACTTCATGTCCTCACGTCTTTGCTGAAAGTTCGACCAATTTTCTTAGGTATCCTCATTCTTTCACATTATCTTAAACTAGGTTGATCGTTTGTCATATAGAAAGAATGTAATACTTTGAACTTCAAGAGAGTAAAACATTCTGATTTACTAAACTTCTTATGTTCACAAGAGGGGATTATTGCTCCTATTTATCCACATAAAGAAAACTTTACATTCCTCTGTTACTATAAAGAAACATCATCAATAAAAGAAGGTTGGAGATTGACTGGTTCCTGCATCGCTATTATAGCCTTTAATGTACTCCAAGGCAGTCAAGTTTTCATTTCCTTTGTTCACTTCTTCACCTATCCATCGTCCCTGCAAGTTGTATACTCGAATTCCGAAGCAGTAGGTCCAGGTCTGCTTTCACTTCACTTCCTTTTTTCTCTATCTTATAGGAACAACTTCCTCTGATGATCTTGATAGAATGTTCCTTCCTTGTGGACAGTTGTTGGCAAAATGTCCTTTCTGATTGCAAACATAGCAAGCATCTATCCCTCTGTTTGGGCATTTTGACATCTTATGGTTTGTATTTCCACAGAAGAAACACTTTCCAAATAGCTGGGGGCACTTCTTCGGGTAGTGTGCTCCATTGCACTTCCAACACTTAATACCTCTTGGTATGATCCTTCTATTGTCGCTCTTGATTTTCTTTGGTAGGGGCATGAGATGGGGTTCTATGTAAAACTCCCTTTCGATGATTGGGTCTTCTTCTTCTTCTATTCTTTCTCTCCTTTTCCTTGCTCCTTCTACAATCCGAGCTCTTTCCACTAATTCTCGAAAATTCCTTATGTCAAATTCTTCCAACTTCATCCTTAGGTCTTCGTCAATCCTCCTATAAAGACTTGTCTTTTCAATTCTTCACTGTACTTATAGGAGTCTGGTGCATATTGCAACAATCTACTGAACTCAGTCTCATATTGTTCGATTGTTCTTCCTTTTGAGCAATTTGCAAGAAGTCGCACTATACCTTACTCGTAAACTTCCTGGAAATAATTCTCCAAAAACTCATGTCTAAACATTTCCCAAGTGATTGGAGTCATTAGATCTCTTTTCCTTGACTCCCACCATATCCTAGCGTTTAGACGAAGCATGAATGTTCCATACTTGATTTGCAACTGGGGCGGAACTTCATATGCATCAAAAGACATCTCTATTTGAGATAACCAATCTTCTGCCTCCTCTGGCTTGTCATAAGCTCCCTCGAAAAAGCGGTTGCTTTTGATGAAGTTAGGTAACATGCTTTTGTATGGTCTTGGCAGTGGAGATGGAGGTAGGGGTGTACTTTGGCCATGCATGTTCCTACGCACAGATGCCTCTGTTGAAGCTTGTTGGCGGTGGGGTTGGTATAAACACTGGGGCTATCGCTGATGCTGTTGCTGGTGTTGCTTCTTGTACGGGTGCTTGTGCTGGCATATTTTGCCTAATTTCTTCTAATACGTGGGTTAGGTGTCCTAACGTGGCGTGTAAGTCCCTTTGAGATGCGGCGGCTCTTTGAACAGCAGGTTGATCTTCTTCTATGTCTGGTTGGTTAGAGGCGCTTCGTTCCCTTCTTCGTCCACTCCTATTCCGGCTGTTTTAAGCTTTTCTAAGTTAAGTTTGTAAAGTTTTGATATGGTGGATATAAAGGAAATTTAAATATGCATAAAAGCTAACAAAATTTAAATCAAAACAATTTCTAAACTTAAAGCATTATCATAGAAATAAAGTTCATACGTGAAATCGGAAATAAGGCAAATCACAAAAGAAAATTACATAGAAAATAATAAGCATTGTTCCGAGAATTAAAAGATAGACTAACGGAAATTGGATCTAGTCTATGATTACAAAATCTAAGCTGGAATTCTAGGGATGTGCTTCGTTTTCCTTTCCTCCTTCCTTCATTCTTCGGGTGCATCTCCCGGGTTGCTGCTGGATGATCCTGGGTTCAAACTCCTCATGATTTGGTTGAAGTGTTTTCTTCTATTTCGTGCTCTTTTTCTTTCTTATTCGTGATAGGCAATTAGTTCCTCATCCGTCATTGCTGGTGCTATCTCATCAATGGTGTTCCAAGTGATTGTTCCTTCGGTTTCCCTATTGTTGTTTTAATTGGCTAGGGCATTTTCTGGGTCCATCGTGGAGTCTACATCTTGTCCTCCCCGAACATGTCTTCCTTCTAGGTAACGAATGATTCTTAACTCATCGTTAGTCCAAGGTTCCTCGACTCCTTCGGCAGCTTGGTTCCTTATCTCTTGCGCCGGTCTTTCTTCTTGATTTTCCTCCGAGTCCTCACCGGGTTCACTATCCGAACTGTCGTTTGCTTCCTGCATTGGTTCATCTCTTATCACTGTTCCATCTTCTCGCAATCGTAAGGGCTCGTTCATCCCTAGTTGGATTCCTGTGAAGGTAGGCGGTTCGGTGGATACTTTTGTTGGGGGTCGTAGTATCCCCTGATATATTCCGTGCCAATGAAAAGTATCGTTGAGGTCGGCTCTCATCCATTCGAGGTGATCCATCAAATCATCATGGGCATAGACAAATATTGGTCCGATCTTGGTCCAGGTCCGAAAATCCGGCGGGGTTCACCCTCCTTCTTCTCTAAGGACGAAGGTTGCTTCTTTCAGCATCGGTTGGTGGTCCACGATAGCAATGATTCGTTCCACAGCATATATTACTTCCAACTCGGTCATCCTTTTGCCTATGGGGCAGTTGTGAATAGTTCGTAACACTCCTTTCCACTCGGTTTGCATCATTCCTCTCTTCCAGATTTGGAACATTTCTCGGAGGGTCTTAGGTTGTCCCGCTAGGGCAAATTCTTCACATAAAACTCTAAGTCTCATTCGGAAGTTCTCGGGTGTTTCGAAGGATCCTTTTCGAAAGTTCTTGGCTTGGAGACGGGCCTCATCTATGGTGATCTACGTAAAAGAAAGATATTAGAAGGCTTATTCTACCCATTCTATTTTATCTAAGTTTTTCTTGCTTCTATCTAAGTCAATTCTTCTTAAGTCCATTTCTATAATTATGATTCCTAGGTTCTTAAACCATGCTCTGATACCAACTTAAACTGTCACGCCCCAATGGGTACCCTAAACGTGACAATCCGCCATACTCAATATCAAAGCTTAAGTATGACAACCTTAGTCATTCCCAAAAGCTTTTATATTAAGTGTAAGGCTTACTTTCACAATTTTAGAGGACCATATATGGAATAATGAAGCTTAAGGAGATATAAAAACATATTAAGAAAGAAGAATCACAATAATTATTTGTCCACGGTATAAACTTTAGAAACTTAGGGACAACTCCCTAAATTACCAATTTACTAACATGCTAATACTAAGCTATACTTTATTCAGATTTCTAATGTTCAAAAGGGATTACCTGCCCGCATGGTCCATGTGGCCTTAACCATAAGTACGGGAACTGCAAAAGATAGCTATCGGGTATAAGTTAATAGGCTTAGTGAGAACTATTTCCATAAATAACTTCTTGTAACAAGTTTCAAACAAGTTGGTTGATTACACATATGTAATGCATCAAACACGTGGGCAAACAATCATATAGCTTTCCGGGAACTATATGTTGAATGGATTTACGCCCTCCATTCGGGGTTTGGTGATACTCAAAACAAGTAATCTTAATAATAGAAAATTTAAGCTTGCGAGCACTCATCGCCAAGTATTCCGAATCTACTTGATTTGACCTTACTTTCGGATCAACCGCCAAGCATATTCCATTAAGCAGCCAAGCAATCGCTTTCGGATCTTCCGCCAAGTGTTGCTTTCGACATGAGCTTACTATCCTTCTCACCCAAGGATAATAACCCAACCATGCAATGTGACTCACTTCGTGGTATGCATGAGTTCATTAATTTATAAAGCCATAACATAATTATTTTCAACTTTCAGGTGATCAAGGAATTTCACACAAATCAATATTGAACTAAACAATCACATAGAATAATTCGGGCTTCGATATTCTTAGAATTCTTTCAAGGAATTATTTTACATGCATATCGGGTTATCTTTTCCTAACTCTAGTACAACTAATTTACAAGCACAACAAGTGTAGCATTTAATGGAAATAAACTCACGATGCCATTGTCGTCTATTCCTCTAAGCGGATGAGTCGTTCACACACTCCACTTAATCGTAATAGATCTTGGGGTGAAGAATTCCTTCCTTGGGGTCACCTAACCAAAGAAAATACCCATAATGAGTTTTTCTTGAAGATTTGCTTGAATTTTGACAAAACAATGTCAAAGAACGTTAAAGTTCGTGTAGAAGAATGTTCCAACTTAAAATTGCCATAACTTGGTCATTTTAACTCGGAATCGCGCATATAATATACCGATTTCTATCTACTCGAAAAGATCTACCCATTTCTAAGATTATTTCCCACAAAAACAGCCATATAGGCTCCAAAAAAGTGGCAACGAAATTCACCACGGATTTTCAAGTAAAACAACTTTGGTTCAAGAAATCAAAATTTGTTTGATAAATACTTAGTTATCTATATAGTTGAAAATTCTCTTTTTATAACTATATAACTCATATTTAAGCATGCTCAAGTGTCTTACTGTCCAAATTATTTTTCTTAGGTAAAACAATGTCGGGTTGAAGCTTTCGGAAATTGTTTTTGTAAATTTCTTTGAAATAAATACCTTGCTTTCTTTGTTTTCTAAAAACGTTTTATGTTGGTTTTATTTATCTCTTCCAAGACTTTTGAAAATAAAATTTTCTACTTTCTAAGTTACATTAATACTATATTTGAAGTTTTCTAGGAAATATGTTATTCTTTATTTTTCTTGTGTAAATTCCTTTGTTTACTTGTTTTGCAAAAATCCTTACTTGATATTTCTCATTCTTTTTCTCATTTTCAAAAATAATCATCCATGCATGAAAATTTGTTTTCTTCATAAAAACAATGTGGAACAATTAAGGACTTTTTGTAGAAAAACTAATTTCTATAATCTTATTAACTTCTTCTTGTAACTTGAAAAGAAATAACTTTATTGTTTCAAACCATAAATTTTCTTTGCCCATTTGTTTGGAAGGTCTTTTACTGAAAAATTTCCTTAGTCATCCATCCTCTTATAAAAAAACCATTTTTGTATCAACAAATATTTTCTTTTGGAAACAAGGTAGAATAACAAAGATTTGAGTAGCTTTTTAAGTAAAAATAGTTTCTAAATTCATAGTGAATTCTTTTTGTAACTTGAAAATGAATGAGTTTATTTTTGTTATCTTATATTTTTATGTTTCACATAAACTTATTCCTAAGTGATAAAAAGCCTTCTTTTATTTAATTATCTTTAGAAAATAAGACTTTTGGACAACAATCTAGATGAACATGATTATGAGAATAATAATAAACAAAACAACATAAAGCATAAATAATAAAATCAAGTATTGGAGTCTTAGCTTTTTCAAGGCTCCCGGGACTAAGAAATAAACTAGTCCCATAATGAAATAAAATGAAAGAAGAAAAGCTTGTTTTGACTTGATGAGGACAAGTCTAAGACTAGAGACTAGTCTTGATTTCAACAAGGAATAAAAAAATAAATTGCAATGGAAAAGTAAATAAATTGCTTTGCATGAATTAAATAAATTGCAAGTGAGCTTATATGCTCTAAAGAATATGTATATAGTTATATTAACAATAATAATGGATTGGCATGAACAAGAACAATACATGAACATAATGTAGTTTCCATAACTTGTAGTCTTTGGAAACTCACACTATGGTCATGTAAAGTTACATGACATGAAGAAGAAGAAAGAATCATAAAGGGGTTACCTAAAGAAGACTTTGATATGGTTATGTGGTTATGTGGTTATGAGTTTTTGTTGTTGGTGGAAGTTGTTGTGGGATTATTTTGAGAGAGTTTTGAGATAGTAATTTGAGAGAGCTTTGAGAGGAAAAATTGAGAGAGTTTTGGTATGAATTTGTGGGTGTGAATGTGTGAAAGAAGTGAAAGAGAAGGGGGGTATTTATAGGAAATTGAGGAGTTATTTTTGTGTGATTAAAATAAAGCAAATTAAAACAATTGTTAGAGGGAGAGGGACAAGGGGCGCCGGACATGCTTGTAGGAGGGGGATGTTGATTTAATTTTTGACTTTTTTGAAAATAAAAGATGTAATATGTAAGGTAGATGTGATATAAAGTTATGGGAAAGGTAAAAAGTTAATATTATAGGTTATGTAGAGTGTAAGAGTAGGTGTAAGAAAAAGTAGAGATAAAAGAATAGTGTAGAATAGTAATGAATAGTGTAATGTAAAGTAGATATGACAATTAAAGTACCGGTAGTAAGAAAATACGCGTATAATAGCTATATCTGTTATTTTTACTTACCGAAAAATTACGAAATTGATATTTTTGGAAAACTTATATTTTTACGAGTCTAACGGTATATTCGGAATATTTTTACTATTCCGGGCTTTCGGACACGTTTTTCGAGAACTGTGTCCGATCGGGTTCGAAGGACACTCGAAATTCGCAGAACTGAAACTTTTACAAAACCTATGGTTATTACGAGCTATTCGAGTTAATTATCCCAACTTCGTTTTTCAGGGCCAAAGAAAACGGCAATGCCGGATTTAGATGGATACAGTAAACTAGGGTTTTGTTGACCTTTAGGGTTTCATTTGACTTCCGGTTAGGGTTTTATGCTAAACCGATTCCGAAAATTCAGGGGTTTACAAATAGAGCCCTAAAATAAATTGTTAAGAAGTAAATAGTGATTAACCTTCGGGAATAAAACTCAATCCAAAGAATTCCGAGAACGTTGAAAATCGACCTTAAAATAAACCTCACCAATCAGATATGTCATATAGGTATAAAAATAACAGTTTCTAAATTGGCAAAGGTGTAAACCGGAAAGTCAACCGGAAAACCTAAGTCCCTGAAACTCCCAAGAAACTCTGTAGTCTAGATCGGGCAATTCCGTGTTTCTAAACCAAGGAGTCGGAATAAAAGGAAAAGGTGTAATTGGTTCGCTTTAGGCCTAAGATGCTCTAAAGTGTGAGCTCAACAAGTTTTCGACCTATTCCAACACGATCAGGTACCGACTTCGAAAAGCGCGCTCTAGGATTCGAAATATTAAAAATATGTTATTAATGCCATTAGACTCATATTTCTATAAGGATCTCGAAATTATTAGTTTTACAAATTTTCAAATAGCTAGGATTACCTGATTTTGCAAATTTAATTGTATTTCATTACTACCGGTAATTAGTGAGTCTTCTAATACGATTCACTATTATTCATTCCCCAATTATTATTTTATTATTATTATTATTATTCTTATAATGAATACCCTAGTTCTCCTAGTGATCGGATAAGCTTCGGAAACCGGAAACAAAACCCTATATCGGTTTGGTTCAAACTTAATGAGAGGAGCTTAGATACCTTAGATCCGGCTTTCCTTCGGTTTCATAACAAAAGAAGTTTTATAGAGTAAATGAATATGAATTATTGTTTTAAAGTATATTTTAAACCTTAGAAAGTTTTGAATTCGGGAATTTTTCAATTCCGGGCCTTCCCGGGCTCAATTATGGAAAAACATGCCCCGGGTCATGAACTTAGAAAAATGTTTCGGAATATTCATTTGAACCATAATTTTATAAGGATTCCAAAAAAATCAATTTTATAATTTTCCGGGCTATAAAAATTACAGTTATAGCCTTTTTCCCGTGTTTTCATTACAACCGGTAAAGTAGATGTCTTGTCTACTATTCACAAGTACAACCTACACTACACACTACCCATACCCTATTCTTACATCCTTACAACCACTCGTTATAATTTTCTTTTCCAAGAAATTTTGTTTCCTAATTAATTAATACAATTACTACATTTATTTACACAAAATCCAATTTTTATCAAATTTCAAATCCTCCCTCCCTCTCCTACCCCCTTGGCCGGCGCCCCTCTCCCCCATTTCCCCCTCATTTTTTTTTATTTTACATTTTATTCAATCAAAACCCTAATCCACCTATTATATAAGCTTATGTTCTCTCCCTCCTCTCATTTTTCACTCTTCCAAAATTTTTACAAAAGTTAAACTCTCTCCCTCTCCTCCCTACATTGCCGTGACACACACACACACATGCACTCCTCCACAAGCTTGTTTCATCTTCTTTTCTTCTTTAAAACATCCATTAGATGATGATTCCAAGCTTTGTTAGTCCCAAATCTTGTAATGGCAAGACCATTCTTGAGTGTTTTCCACCTTTAATCCCAATGAGCATGTGCAAGGGATATGAAGACACTAATACAAGAATCTCAAGCCATCACAAGAAGTGGATCTAGTGTTTAAGAGAGTTTTTGTTGAGATAATGTTATGTTCATGCATGTAAAGTAGGGATCTTGCTTGGAAAGTTAGGTTCATGCCATGAGACTCATGATTCATGCACTATATGGTAGATCTAGTGTTTAGATATTTATATCTTCATCTACATTTATGTCCATATGTTTATTTTTTATTTTCATGCATTGATGATCATAAAAATGAAGCCTTGCTTATGTATAGATAGGATAGATGGTAGATCTACATGTATAGAAGACAAGAAACTTGAAAAAGAAATTATTTTGTTAGAAATGCTTAGTTGAAAATTCGGATGATTTTGAAGCCCTATTTTTAAAACTACCAAAACCACTTTAAAACTCATATTTTTCATAAAAAATGGAAGGTATATGTAATAGATGCCCTTAAGGGATGATTTTCATGAGCTTAGATGAATTTAGGCATGAGAAAAATGTAAAACAAGTGGTGAAGTTAGAATGAAAAATATTGATATAGTGATTAATAGTCAAATTCGTATTTTAGGATGATGCCTACATAAACACTTAGTAGCCAAGCTTAGATGGCATGTTTTATGAGCCAAATGGAGTCCTTAGACAATAGATATAATGAAACTTCAATTTTTGATGCATTAAACAAGTTTTCTCATAAAGAAAATGCAAGAAAAGGAGATTTTCAAAATTCGGATTTTTGTGAAAAGCTTGTTTGAAAACATATTTGCCAAATGAAAAATGTGGATTTTTATGCATAAATGAAGGTCATGATTGGTATAGATGTTGAGAACTCATTTTTATTTAGATAACAAGTAAATTCCAAGAATAAAATCCTAAAGACCCTAGGGAATATAAAGTTAGAAAGAATAGCTTTTTATAAGTGACAATTATGGAGTTTCTTAATAATTAGGAGTTCATATGAGTTTATCATCAAAAATCATCAAGATCATGCATATATTGAGCTCATTACATGACATTCATGCTAGGAATTCATTCATATACCATCTATACATGAATCATCAACTAGGAATATTTTATCAAATGCGAAACAATTTTTCTGAATCGGAAAAGTTACAGAACAGATCTGATCCCACTGTTACGTGACCTTAATGTTTTCAAAACTTGAAAATAATATGAGAAATAGATAGATCTTTCGAAGTAGATAGGAATCGATATAAAATTTGTGAAATTCCGAGTTAAAATGACCAAGTTATGGCCGTTTTAAGTTGGAACTTCCGCAAGTAGCGAGAATCACGACTTTAATTAGTTTAGATGCATAGCTTGAATTAGTTGAGTGATGAAATTCTCATTAGGCTATTCTTATTTGGTAGGTGATCCCAAGCACGTTGATACCGTATCACCCGACCACCGTTATTAAGAGACCGGCGTACCATGGCCGAGTGAGTTTCTCTTCCGATTTCAATCTATTGCTTGTGATTGTAGTGGTAGCCGCACTAGTTGCTAGGTAAAGATAAAAAGAATGGTTATGTATGATGGGGTTAGTTGGGAATGATGATTGTCTATTGTTGATATGCGAAATTGAACTTAAGGAATATCGGAACCGGGTGATAAGTTATTGGTTGTGTAGAGATGAGTTAGAATTGATTTTCTGCGAGTATTGCTTGGCCACCTAAAAGAATTGGATTAATCTATTATTGGGCCTCAATTATAATTGAACTTATTCATATCACGATGGGGATGGAGCATTAGCATTCGTTGGTTTTTCGTGATCCATAAAACGAATATATGTTAGTTAATCGTGATCCGTAAAACGAAATGTTATTCAGTTGACCGTGAGCTTAAACAGCGTTGTACTGTAGGATTCGTAAATCTACTAACCCGGGATGGAGGGCGCAAGTCCATCCACATATGATTTCCGGATGGTCATATGCTTGATGAGCTCACTCGTTTGATGCATTTCATTTGGTTGATTAATCACTTGCTTGAATGTTTTGTATTAATTGTGATTCGGAAGTTTTCACTCACTAAGCTAGTGTAGCTTATACCCCATTAGTTTCCTGTTGCAGTATGAATACCTTTAGCTATCTCCAAGGACCCGTGGACATCAGATACAACTCTTAGAGGTTGAGGAGCTTTTGTTAAGGCCGGGACCTAAAAGTAGAAATGGACTCCTAATCCTTTTTCCCGGAACCAGTGTTTGAAGGATAACACAATGAATTTTGTGAGCTTGAGAATTCTTAGCATTGTTATCGGGGACTTGCCCCCTAGCTCATGTAATAGAATAATTCTCTGTAAGACGGTCATGATTTACATTCTTGCTGCTATTTATGTCTCCTTAAGCTATTACGAGGCAAAGTATGGTCTATGAATGTTGAGAGTGAGCCTTACACCCGACATTCAAACTCATGGAAAGACTAAGGTTGTCTTACTTGAGTTTAAATGTTGAGTGTGGCGGACTGTCACGTGTAGGGCACACTTTGGGGTGTGACAGTTTAAGTTGGTATCAGAGCATGGTTAAGAATCCACAATCATGACTTTAACCGATAGACTTGAGAGGAATAAAGCAAGATGAGAATAAAAATAAAGCCTAGATAAAAATAGCATGGGTAGAATGGGTTTTACGAATCTGATCCTTCTTCTTTTGTGAATAGTTTACTCATGGTGAAGCCCGCCGAGCGGCAAGGCAAGTGCGTAAGCAACCTGATGAAACCTTGGTTGAATACCATTTGAGAATTAGGGTCTTGTGCGAAGACTTTGCTTTTGCTGGTCATCCCAGGTCAATTCAAGAGATGTTTAATTTGTGGAAAAGAGGGTTGATGAAGACTGAATGGCATAAAGTGGTGACAATATTGAGTATTACCCTATAAGGAAGAAATGTTGATCGGAACTCGAAGTGATCTATGCAGTGGAAAGGATTGTAGTTCATAAGTTAGGAGAACCCATGTTGCAAGAAGCTACCTTTGTGTTGAGAAACGAAGGGGGACTGACTTTTCTCGATTTCCAAACTTAGAACCCAATTGGATACCTGTTTACTTATGCCCATGACCTATTGGGAGATCACACTGACTGGCTACGGGGGGATGCTCAAAGTCACTTCTTCTAGTGGGGAGTGTATGGAGAAGTGATACCTCCACCCACCGACATGGCTCAGCCACCCCCACTAAGTGAAATTGGCTACCAACCCTACGAAGAAGAGGTAGATGAGACAAAGGGTGTGGAAGTTATCCATCCTGAAGAAATTGAGGGTGGAGAAGGGCAAGGGTTAGTGTACGAAGAGTGGAATTGATCGTCTAGAGAAGGGGGCGAGACCTATGATTGACCCATAAGTCCAAGCTGAATTTTGTAGTCGCGACCTTGAAAGATAGGTCATAGTAGTTTAATGTATTGGATATCATCCATGTTTGTTTCTTGTTATGATGTCTGCATTAGCATAGCCTGATCTTAATTTCCATGTGGGGGCATTTGCACCCCCCAATTTATGAAAAGCTATATTATGTTTCATGAAGTTAAAATTTCTTTATTCACGTTCCTTAAATGATACTTTCTTTCATAATTACTCGCTTGTATAAGAACTTCCGGTAATTCCAAAATCCGATAAAGAAAGCTAATAATGTTATCAAAAGGTTATTGACTGAGTTATTTAAAGGAAACATAATCACAATAGAGAAAGAAGACGCTAAAAACAAACCACAGCAAACGAACCCAAAAAAAAAAAAAAATATTATATATATACAGACATATATATATAAAGTAAAATAAAATATATGTATATATATCTATATAAAATAAACTAAAAATAAAACAAAATAAAATAAAATGGCCTTAAGGTAATCGACATGAGCGTTTAAGACCATCCGACAACTATGCCTGCCCTTAACCAGTACAAGTATGGTAGGGAACCGATGAGGCAAGTCCTTCCGAATGGCTTAAATAAGGATATATGTCGATTTCCCGGATCTAAATGGAGTCACAATTGAGAATAGGTATCCGCTCTCTAAGGTCGACGATATGTTAGACTACCTGCAAGGGGTAAGCGCATTTTCAAGGAGCGATTTTCAATCAGGATACTGTCACGCCCCGTAGGGTATCCTAAACGTAACAGCCCGCCACATACTAAGTAAGACTCTCGAGTTCCCTAACCGGGGCCTTCGGAGTCTTAAGTAGATGTAAAGCGTTCCCTTACGACAATAGAATACTTCAACAAATGGAGTTTAACAGTTTAACAAGGCATTCATTAGCCATAGATAATAAATCAAAACGCATAAATCTTTAAGGTTTACAAAATCTAAGGGGCATTCCCCCGCAAAAGAATAACAGTCTATTACAGTCATCCAGAGTCCTTAGTTTCCAATGGAAGTCTATACAAAAGAATGAATCAAACTTCTATGGGAAACTCCTATCTCCGGTACCTGCGCTGTGGCTTGCCTTGGCCTAAGCCATATAAACTCATGCTGCAAAAGATAAACACTATCGGGGCGTAAGCTAACTAGCTTAGTGAGTAATACTTCCATAACGCAATTAGATACAATCATTCAAACAAGTGATTATTCAAGCAAGTGCATGCACCATACAAATGAAATCATCAAACATATGACCAACCGGAAATCATATGTGGATGGACTTGCGCCCTCCATCCCGGGTTAGCAGATTAACGAATCCTGCGGTACGACGCCGTTTAAGCTCACGGTCAACTGATTAAAAGCTCGTTTTATGGATCACGATTAACCTCACATTCGTTTTATGGGTCACGAAAAACCAACCAATGCAAATGCTCCAACCCCATTGACATGAATGAACTCAGTTATAGTCGGAGTCGAATAGTCATTAATTCGATTCTTTTAGGACCAACAAGTATACGCAGACATTCATTATGATTCTAATAAACAATCAATATCTTAACACCCGGTTTCGATATGCCTTAAGTTCCATTTCACATATCAACAATTCAATAACATAAATAATTCCCACATACCCCATCATGCTTGTACAATTTTTTTATCTTTGCCTACATCACTAGTGCCACTACATTACATTCACAAGCATTAATTGAGAGTGGAAGTAACTCACTCGGCCATGGGTCACCAAACTCCTTAATAGTAATAATCGGGTGGTAGAGAGTCGTCCTGCTCGGAATCACCTACCAATCAAGAATAATCCCTATGAGATTCTCACCATGTAATTAAATCAAACTATACATCTAGACTAGTTGAATTCGGATTTCTCGCTATATTTGGAAGTTCCGACTTAAAACGGCCATAACTTGGTCATTTTAACTCGGAATTTCGCAAACTTTATATCGATCTTCATCTACTTCGAAAGATCTATCTAATTCAAGTATTAAATCCAAGTTTTGAAAATATAGGGTCACGGAACAGTGGGATCAGTTCTGTCCGCAATTGATCCATCTTTGAAAATGTGCTTTGCTTTTGATAAGAAATGTTCCTAGTGTGATTCATGCATGAATGATTTAGGAATGAACTACAATGTGTATGCCATGTAATGAACTCAAGTGCATGGTCATGATGATTTTTGTAGTAATAAACTTTTAGGAACTCCTAAGTGTTGGGGAAAGTTTCATAAAGGCTAATTCTAAGAAGTTATTCTCCCACATTATACTCCTTAGGGTTTCTTTGGTTTTTAATCTTGTAATCTACTTATTATTTACTAAAATAGGTTCTCAAAGTCTATAATAGTCATGGCCTCCATTCATGCACAAAAATTCACATATTTCATTTGGTAAACATGTTTTCAAATAAGCTAGTTATAAAAATCCGAATTTTCCAAATTTTCTTTTCTTACATTTTTCTTAAGAAAATCTAGTCTAATGTATTAAAATTTGGGGCTTCAATGTATACATTATCTAAGGACTTCATTTAGCTTATAAAACATCCATTTTAGACTTAAATACTAAGTGTTTATATAGGCATTACACAAAGTTACGAATTTGACTACACATTTAAAGTCAACATTTTTCATCCTAACTTCACCTCTTGTTTTCCTTATTTTTATCATGCCTAAACTCATCTAAACTTATGAAAATAATTCCTTCAACATATCTATTACACATACCCTTCATTTTTCTTATGAAATATAAGTTTAAAATTGATTTTGGAGGTCTTTAGGATAGGGTTTCCATTTCATCCGAATTTTCAACTTTTCATATCTAACAAAGTCCTTCCTTTTTCAATGTTCTTGCCATCTATATGTGGAGATATACTATCTAGCATCTCTATACATGAACAAGACCTCATTTTTATGATCAATAAAGCACATAAACAAAAATGAACCTATGATCATGCATGTACATAAAGTGGTGGATGTCTAAACCTTAGATCTACTACATATGATGTGTATAACATGAATCTCATGGCATGAACATCAATATAAATACAAGGTCATTACTATATATGCATGAGCAACATGAAATCTTAACAAATGCATTTAAACACAAGATCCATGTCTTGTGATGGCTTGACATCCTTGTTCATGCATTTCCATATCCCTAGCATGAGCATCATAGGGTTTTGATGAGGAAATACACAAGGTATACCTTTGCCATTACAAGAATAGGAAGAACAAGGCTCACATACACATACCAATGGAGGATCTAAGATAGAAATGGAGGAGCTTGAAGTTGAAAGTGCAAGAGGAAGAGGGAGGGGGTTGCTCGGCACAAGAAGAAGAGAAGGGAAGAGCTTTTTCTCTTTTCAAACTTTGAAACAAGAAGAAAATGAGGAGAGAGAGAGAACATTTAGTATATATATTAAGTGATTTAGGGTTTAGTTAATTAAAAGAAGTAAAAATAACACAAATGAGGGGGAAAATAGGAGGGAGGGGCGCCGGCCATATGTGTGTGTGTGTGAGAGTTTTGAAAAAAAAATGAAATTTGTAATTTAGTAAATGAAAATGTAATAAATGAAATAAATGTAATAATTATTTAAAAGACAAAATTTCTTGGAAAAGAAAATTGAAATGAGTAGTTGTAAGGATGTAAGAATAGGGTATGGGTAGTGTGTAGTGTAGGTTGTACTTGTGAATAGTAGACAAGACATCTACTTTACCGGTTGTTCCGAAAACACGGGAAAAGCTATAACTGTAATCTTTATAGCTCGGAAAATTATGAAATTGATATTTTTGGAATCCTTGTAAAATTACGGTTCTAATGAATATTCCGGAATATTTTTCTGAATCCGTGGCCCGGGGCACGCTTTTCCGTAATTGGGCTCGGGAAGGCCCGGAATTGAAAAATTTCCGAATTTAAAACTTTCAAAGGTTTGAAATGTACTTTGAAACAACATTTCAAATTCATTTACTCCAAAATATTTATTTTACTATGAAACCGATGGAAAGCCGGATTTGGGGTTCCTAGGCTCCATTCACTAAACTCAATCTGATCGGATTAGGGTTTCGTCTCCAACTCCTAGGGTTTTCTAGCTACTGAGAATCTCCGGGGTTTACAGATACCCTTGGTTGCAGTACTAAGCCAGGAAATGTACCTGAAACCCCATTTCGAATTATACAAGGACATTATAATTCTTGATGTTGTTAGGAGATTAACAATGTTTCTGTTGCGTCCATAGACTGGATAAAGCCGACATATAGGCCTTTACTAAGTATGGGTGTGAAGGTTTTATGGAGGATGACCTTATCCACCCCTGGACGCACAAGTGGCATGAAAGACGCCTACACGTAGCACTACAACCCTTAAGGAAACATAAGATATATATACCAAGTTCTTGCCATGTGAATTCTGGATGAGGAAGGTTTTCTCTATGGACTGCATGGTATCGAAGGCATGTGTATCTGGGAACTCTTAAGGGATAAAAGTACAATGGGTTGGGAAACTACCCAGACCTGCAAAGGATGTGAGGAGTTCTCCAGGTTCGGCAGGGCACCATAGAAAGTTGTTAGGGGTTTCGAGCCCTGGACCCAAAATGAATGGAGAATTTACATGAGTAGAAAAGAAGGATCAAGGCCTTCAAGAAACCAAACATGGACTTGTTTTTGCTCTAATATTGATATTACCCAATCCTTAAGAAACCCTACATAGTTTAGGACGGTGCATTAGGAGATAGTCTCGGATGTGCACTCATACAAAGGTGTGGGATCTATGTCTATCACAAGAGCATCAGGTGTTTGTTCACAAGGAGTAGACACACAGTAGGATAATGGTTTAAACTAACCAAAGACTTCGACCTAGGGAAAGTAATCTCACTCAACGAAAGCGAATACAGTTGTTGATATTATAAGTTGTAAGACTCACAAAGAAAGTGGAAGTCTTGCATACAGATCCAAAGGAATTAGTAGGAGAAGTTGAAGGGATAAGTATCGATTTTACAAGAAGAGACGTTCAGTCAGAAAATGGCAAATTGAATGATGAAAACCCCCTTAGTAAGAATTAAGGAAGCTTAGCATTCTAATAAGATAATAAGGAGCATAATGGGGGGAATTCAAGAAGGGAAATATGCAAACACGCGACAGATGACGGTGTTGTGATAAGAACGATAGGACGGTGGTAGGTGCCAAATGATGAAGAGATAGGTGGTGAGAACAACTGTTTTTGAATGATTGAAAGGAGACCTTCGGACTCGACTGGAGGAACTTTATACTAGGGATTATTAAGGATTGCAAGAGAGGATATGAGTAATAGGAAATGTTCGAAGGGGAAGGCAAGAAAGAAATCATAAGGAATTGGAGTTATGTTGCAATGACTTAAGCCGAGAAGTCCAAACACTTCACCTGAATGATGACCCCAAACAAGGAAAAAGGTATAATATTGGAAAAGATACAAGGTTGGCAATGTAAGGGAAAGCATTACCCTACACAGTGTCCATGACTTCGATTCAAGTGTTACCTTTGCGGGAACCCCAGTTACAAGGTTGCGAAGTGTTCCCAAAAGATGACTACCGTATGCCTTCTTTCTACAATTGGAACATTCGGCTAAAACATACCCTACACGGGATAACCTGCATGCTGCTTCATTGGATTTGTCAAGGAAGACGAGGAAGGAGTATGATAAGAAGGGAAGCAACCCCACACCCATGTAATGCAGGGGGAGATTAATGATGAGAAGCTGGAGTCCTTTGCAGTGAAAAGGGAGTGGGGATTAAAGATACAACTCGGCATCGGATTCGCGCAGTACCCTTAGGATACCACCCATTCTTTCCTACCATTAAAACCAACGAGATAGATTGATCGGAATACCCTCGGATTAAATGGCTGGACCAAAAATAGGAGACCCTGAGACTATTATAAGCTAGAATGAGCCAATGATGGAAACAAGAACAAAACCCAACTAAGCTAATGAATCCCAAGGCACCCCTCATATAATTTCTTATACATGAAGAATTTTGAAAGATAAAAAATCTATAAAGAACGTGACGCAAAATTTGGAATGGCAAGGAACCTAAAATTTTCGTAAGAATATTTTACAATAAAGGAATGAGATCTTTGGATTTCACATCCATCAAGATAATTAGGATCATAAGGAGTTTAAGGCATGGTGACCTCGATTAATTAGAGAAATATGAATCTCAAAGTACGATATTGTATATGCAGTTACGTAAGAATGGGAAAAGCGAATCCTCAACCTTCATTGGTCAGAGTAGTCGTGTTGCGTAAGGTCGTGTCGTCATGAGTCGTCCAAAGTAGTTCGAGTCAAGTCGTCTATGGTCAGGAGTCAAGCCTGTGTCGTTTTTCAAAAGAGTCGTGTAAGTGAAGGTTGGAATCGCTAAATCAATTCTTTGTAATTTGTATGTGCTATAATTCGAAAATATTTATCATATAAATCTAGAAATGGCATGAACCAAAGCATAAATAGGTACTAAAGACATAACTTGAAATCTACAATTCTTCCTCCATAAACGATACATACTTAACAAGTTTTGCGAACAAAACTTTCTCTAAGGTGGGGAGGATGTAAGCCCCGGAAAATTTCAGTAAATAGTTCTAAAGATGAACCTTGAAAATAAAACCTTAAAAGTCACTCCGAATTAAAACTGAACTTTAATACGTCCCAAAATCCGAACGAATCCGGGAAATTTCCGAATCGTGAGAAAAAATAAGAAACCCCAGAAATAAAATAGCAACTCAATAGACTTCCATTCTAAAACCTCTACGTATGACAATTTTATATTTAACTCCAACTTATAATTTCGGGTAAATAGAGCCCTAAAACAAATTGTTAAGAAGTAAATAGTGATTAACCTTCGAGAATAAAACTCAATCCAAAGAATTCCGAGAACGTTGAAAATCGACCTTAAAATAAACCTCACCAATCAGATATGTCATATAGGTATAAAAATAACAGTTTCTAAATTGGCAAAGGTGTAAACCGGAAAGTCAACCGGGAAACCTAAGTCCCTGAAACTCCCAAGAAACTCCGTAGTCTAGATCGGGCAATTCCGTGTTCCTAAACCAAGGAGTCGGAATAAAGGGAAAAGGTGTAATTGGTTCGCTTTAGGCCTAGGATGCTCTAAAGTATGAGCTCAACGAGTTTTCGACCTATTCTAATCCGATCAGGTACCGACTTCGAAAAGCGCGCCCTGGGATTCGAATTATTAAAAATGTTATTAATGCCATTAGACTCATATTTCTATAAAGATCTCGAAATTATTAGTTTTACAAATTTTCAAATAGCTAGGATTACCTGATTTTGCAAATTTAATTGTATTTCATTACTACCGATAATTAGTGAGTCTTCCAATACGATTCACTATTATTCATTCCCCAATTTTCATTATTATTATTATAATGAATACCCTAGTTCTCCTAGTGATCGGATAAGCTTCGGAAACCGGAGAACAAAACCCTATATCGGTCTGGTTCAAGCTTAGTGAGAGGAGCTTAGATACCCTAGATCCGGCTTTCTTTCGGTTCCATAACAAAAGAAGTTTTATAGAGTAAATGAATATTAATTATTGTTTTAGAGTATATTTTAAACCTTAGAAACTTTTGAATTCGGGAATTTTTTAATTCCGGGCCTTCCCGAGCTCAATTACGAAAAAACGTGCCCCGGGATCATGAACTCAGAAAAATGTTTCGGAATATTCATTCAAACCGTAATTTTATAAAGATTCCAAAAATATCAATTTTATAATTTTTCGGGCTATAAAAACTACAGTTATAGCCTTTTTCCTGTGTTTTCGTTACAATCGATAAAGTAGATGTCTTGTCTACTATTCAAAAGTACAACCTACACTAAACACTACCCATACCCTATTCTTACATCCTTACAACTACTGATGTGCTATGATTAGCATCTATTCCAGCAAGCGTACTGGGCCTTCTATTGTAATATAGCATGAGTCAAGTGTCGATCCCACGGAGATCTATTAACTACCAGACAGTTATCAACTAATACTAATATCTAGGCAATTGATCTTTTCAAATGATTAGATTATCTAATTAAGTATCTATATGAATGCAATGAACTTTTGAAGAGAGTGATATATTGGAAAAATTGTGGGAAGAAGCAGAATTCACTTTAAACTATTGCTAATCAACTTGAAGTCATGTTATAATGATAATTAGATTCATGGATATTCATAAGAAATTGTCAAGATTTAAAAACAAGGTTTAAAAACCTTTTAAACCACAAAAACAATTCAATAGCTTCCGCTAAATAAATTATTAGTGGAACCAAAATTACAATTATAAACCTTCCGATTCAATAATTGACTAATACATTATATTAGTATCCCCTAATTCCTTAGTGAGAAATCAATATAAAACATTGCATTAATATTCATGGACAATTTCTAAACTAGATTAAACTTTGCCGCTTTCGCAATTGCAATTTAATCTCAATTTATGAATTCATATGAACCCTAATTTCCCTTCCGAGTTATCAGAATTCTTATACACCAAAAACATGATGAATAATCAGAATTCAATATGAATATTTCATGATTCTAACTATCTTATAACATGGATTCAAAGATCATTTTAGCATGTTTAAAGCTTCATCAATCTTCCCACAAAAAGAATTTAGCTACTCATGGATGATGATTCAACAATCAGATAAGAAATTGCAAATGATTTCATTATGATCAAAATATTAAGATATATGAATTGCATAAAAGGAAAAAGATCAGATATCACCAATTCAATATATCAAAGCTTCACTTGCAAATTCTTGAACAACTTCAATTTCTATTCAAAAATCTCTATGGAATGCTTGTTCTAATCTATGTATTGTAGTATGATTTAGAGCTACTTAGGATGTTCTGAAAGTGAGGAGAAGACACCCCTATTTATAGGAAAAATTTCGTGCAAGACATTAAATGAAGATTGTTGTTTCACTTCGTACGCCGGTAGTTATGGATTCTACGCCGGCGACTTACAGGCGGCGTATCTACAAATTATCCTTTGCGCAGGCAGTGCACTGGCAGCCTTCCATATCGGTTACACCTGTAGGCCGCTTCTACGCCGGCGGCTTAGATATATATCTAGCCGGCGTATGTGATCAGAAATGAAGCGTTGGGCTGATTTATAATGAACGTCGTCCCAAAGCCGGCGGCTTTCACACCGGCGTAGGCATTCCAATAGATTTGTTGCTTCAGTTTCCTTCAAGCGTTTGATGTCTTCATGTCTCTTCAGATTTTTGTCCTACACTGCCCCAACGCCAGCGGCTTAGGAGCCGGCGTATGCTGTAACTCTTTGTGCGCTGGTGACTTTCCAATTCTGAGCTGTGGGCCTTCAAGTATGCTGGCTTCTTCATCTTCTATGCCGGCAGCTTTGAGGCGGCTTACAATGTAGTAGAGACATATGCTCGCCAAAGCTGGTAGTGCTGCAGCGGCCTTGAGTTTTACGCCGTCTGAACACCGGCGGCTTTGAATGTAGAAATGCCGGCCTTGACTTCAATTTTTCCTATTTTTGATTCAAATTCTCTTGTTTTGATTTCTTTGTCCAAATTAGTCCTAAAACATAAAATTCAATCAAAACAAATATCCATTCTAGCTCTTGTGATCATAAATAAGTTGTATAAAATATGATCTTATCAATTCCCCCACACTTGAACTTTTGCTTGTCCTCAAGCAAAATGAAGAATAAAATGAAATCTCTTTATAGATAGTACCATTCTTCCAATTTAATCACAATTTCTTTAACTTGTTTTTCTTGTATATATTGCTCAACCATACCAATTTCTTGTAATTAGAGTACTATAATCAAAATTTAGAAGTTAGTCCAAACAAAACAAGTTTTAATCTCAACTTTTAACAAAAGAACCTTCTATTCAAAAGCAAATACTCAATCCACTAAGGAAAAATACTCATTTAAACTTCATTGGATTTCTAGCTTATATATATTCTAAGTAACACAAAATGAAAGCATGTGGTATCTACTTTTTCCTTAGAATTTCTCCTTCTTTATTATAAGTCTCCTTCCTTTGCATATTTTGCATTCATTTTTCTTTTTCTTTCTCAAGCATTATTTTCTTTTTGGGAGCTTTTTGCCTCCATCTTTTTGTTTTCAAAGCTCATGAATTGAACTTTTGCCATTCTTCCCTTCACGTTACAGTGAGTTCATTGAGTCGCACATCCCAAGCTCATCACCTAAGTGACCAGTTTCAAAATACCCCTAAGAACTCTTCCACTTTAACATTCAATTTCAGATACTCATAACTCAAAATTTCAAGTCAGAGGATAGTGGCTATGCTTGTTTCTTTCTTTTTGAATGCAATAACAATATCAAAGACTTATTTTTATGAAGGATCACTAAGTTAAAAAGTTTCTTCTACCTCTTTCACTAAGTGTTAAAATTCAAAGAATATATACAAACTAAACTTTCCAAGAAGTAGACCTGTTTATTTTTCACAAAAGGACTCGACCAGCTCTTAAATTTCCAATTCCAAAGTTAAAAATAAAGTAAACTTGTTCCTTAAGGATTTTACAACTTAATTTTAACTTAGTAAACCAATCACAATAGCAGGTGAGTAAGATATTTTCACAAGTCAATTTCATTGATTTTCATTCTTTGCTTTGTACTATCTCCAATTTCAAGAGATTTTTGAAAAAATTTTGGTAGAATTTCCTCATAATTTGCTTTCAAACCAAAAATACAAGGTGGAGATTTTTCCAATATAAATAATAGCAATAGTCAACAGATCATATTCATCACTTCAATACTTCATGCAATTCTATCCCTTCCCCCACACTTCAACCAAACAGTGTCCTCACTGTTTTGCAACAAATAAAAACAAAGGAAAGGAATAAGAAATGAATTGGATACTTCCCTGAAGTCAGTTGTTCGTTTCATAGTCTTCAAAATTTTGCATTGTAAGAGATTTACTTTGCTTGTTTCCTATAATCACTACAAAAGAAAAAAAAAATAAATAAAAGTAAAAAATAATAAAGGAGTTCACCCACAGGAACTTGGGTACTCAATAAATATACAGGCCAATAAAAATAAAAACAATAACGATCAAATTGAGAACTAGCAGGGTCTCTAGCTCTCTGGCTCTGGACTCTGTCTGCTGCTACCCTCAGGAGTATGTCTCTGTGTGTCTCCTGGGCTGGCTGTCCGTGTATGCTCTGAACTGAGCCTATCTGAGTGATGTGACTCAGATGAAGTCTAATATCTCATGCCAGCCCCTGTCTCTGGGCTAATGCAGCAAATGGCCGTCTTCAACGCCTCAAAGATAGTCTTCCTAAATTTCTTGTTCTTCTTCCTTTCCTTCTCTTGACTATCTCTAAGCTCCTAGCTCTGGCGCTTCAACTTCTCAACGTCTAGCCTAAGCTGGTCCATGCCATATGCTGATGAAGTGCCTGCAGGAGGAGGAGGTGCGGATATGGATGGAATCTCAAATGGAGCATCTCCAGGAAAGATATCCTAGAGCTCGACCTCCTCCAATACCGGTGGTTATGCTGCTCTGGGGTTTTTCAACAATCCTCAGCCTCGAAAAGGTGCTGTAGTCAAACACCTCATCGTCCTGTAGAGGCTAAAAAATGTTCATTCCTTTCAGCAGTCTAGTGATGTAGCCTCCACAGCACAAGCCTCGAGTCCTCGTGTCATCTGCCTGTCGGTATATAAAATTCGCTATCTCCACCCAAGGTCAATCCTGTAGCCTCTAATAAGGCTAAATAAGTAAAACATGTCGAACGTGGTCACCTTGCTATGACTGGTTTTTTGCAACTCAGGGTGTGTGCAAGAATATGGTGGAGTAGCTTGTGCTCAACGGCACGAAAAGATGTGGCCAGAGACTTGGAGGGAACAAAGTGCTCATTTGCTCTCTCAGGGCCTACTAGCTGGAACCAATAAGCCTCTTGTGTCATGTCTGCTAGCCAACTATTGGGCAGATTCCTATTGTCTGCTTCATCATCATACAGTCCCATTAAGTGGCCCATTTGCTTCAATTTCACCTCTCTAATCTGCCCAAAGGCCTGGAACTGAAAAGTAGATTCCTCTCTATCTGGAATGTTCTTCACTGTGGACAAGAACTCTATCGTCAAGTTCTTGTGTGCCGGTTCCTGAAAGTCAAACAGTCGAAGCCATGCTGGGTCTTGAATAATCTCCCTAATCTAGTCAATGATCCTAAATTCATCCAGCAGGCACCACTATAAATACTGGATATTTAAGAAATCATTCTTGACAAGCCTCTTCTTTCTATCTTTTGCATACTGCTGACTAGACAGCAGATCTTGGTTCTCTGAACCCAATGTAGAGGCGTCAGTGGTCTTTTGTCGCTTTTGTCTTGGAGCCATTCCTGCAAATAATTTGAATTCAATTAGAAATAAGGAATGCATAACATCAATGCAATTTTAATTTATGCCTAAAACATTATTTTAAACAATTTTGATATCAAGGCATAAATTAGTGGAGCTATTGATCATGAACTTGAATGGGGCATTTAAACTTGCAAATCAATATAAAAGCTGGCAGCTTAGGCTTGCCAGCTCAGAATTGAATGTTGGAATTTCAAAAATTTCAAACAAAAATGATTTAAAAAATTTTTTCCTTTTGTCCCAAAATCATTTTTATACTGAATTTTTATCAAAATTGATCACAACTTCATATTCCAATCTTAATTCGAGCAATTTTAAGCCCATTGCAAGAATCGGAGCTACTAGGTAGTATTAAGAATTACAAATCTAACAGCAATAACATCATATCCATAAAACCCCAATTTCGAAATTAAAACAACCTAGATAGCTCAAGAACCCTAACTTTTCAATCTGACAGTAATCATGAATCAACACATTACAATCTTGCAATATCATTGTGTGGAACCGAAATCTTCCTTCAATAGTGTATTAAAATCATTCAAACAATCAATTTCAACAATAGCCGTCATCACTATCCAAGTCAGAATCCAAACCCAAATAGACAGATTATACAATGTAATGTAGTGGATGTGAATTCAAAAACTAAGTAAAAGATATTAAAAACTTACTTGGATAAATGAATTCAACAAAATGGATGATGGGGATTGAGCTATGGATCCTCGAGTGAGAGTAAGAAGCGAGAGTGAGAGGAATGAAGAAGAGAGAGAGGATTCATACCTGTTTAAAGTAATCTGCAGAACCTACGCCGGCATTTCTGCAATGTAACCCGGCGGCTTACAGCCAGTGTAAATAGAAAAATTTCATACCGAGAGCATAAAGCTGCTCACTTATCCATTTACACAGCCGGCTTAAGTGGATACGCCGGCTCAAAACCGGCAGCTTATAATCCCAGGTGCCGGCTTTGATCGGGAATTTTCAGAAACCAAGAAATCTTGCACATACGTCGGCACTAAGCCGGCGGCCTTCACCTTCCCCTGTCGGTGTAAATATTGTACTCAAACGCCGGCGTATAAGCCGACGGCCATGACCTTTCCCTAGTCGGCCTATTTTGCGGTGCTCACCTACTCCAGTGCTGACCTTTACGTCGGCCTAAAGCTGGCGGTGTTGAATCCGGCTTTCCTTATTTCTCAGAGCTTGCTCAACGCTGGCAGCCTTGAGCTGGCCTTCAGTGTTTCCTCTTTTTTTTTTTTTTTTTTTCATATCACCAAAGATATTACCTGCCACACTAATAACTAAGTTAGTCAAAACAAAACAAATAAAACTATTCTAAAATTAGACATGGGTTGCCTCCTAAGAAGCGCTTAGTTTAAAGTCGCTTAGCCCAACTTTCCTTATTTGATTATGGTTCTTTGAGATTCATGACAGTAGTAGTACTGTCAAGATTTTCCCCCTCAAAATAATGTTTGAGCAATTGCTCATTCACTTTAAAAGTCCGATCATCCTCAGTTTTTAATTCCACCATTCCATATGGAAAAACTCTTGCAATCTCAAACAGTCTCGACCATCTTGACCGTAATTTTCCAGGAAACAACTTCAAACGAGAATTGTAAAGTAAAACTTTTTATCCAGGAAAAAATTCTCGTTTGATGATGTTTCTATCATGCTATTTCTTTGCTCGTTCCTTATAGATACGAGCACTTTCAAATGCCTCATTTCTCCATTCTTCCAGCTGATTCAATTGGAGCAATCTGTTTTTACCTGCAGCTTTTTCATCAAAGTTAAGAAATTTTATGGCCCAATATGCCTTGTGCTCAAGTTCTACAGGAAGATGACATGATTTACCAAAAACAATCATATATGGGGACATTCCAATAGGGGTTTTAAAAGCAATTCTATATGCCCATAATGCATCATCTAATTTTGAAGACCAATCTTTTCTTGATGCATTAACTGTTTTTTCCAAAATCCTTTTTATCTTCCTATTGGAAACTTCAACTTGCCCACTAGTTTGTGGATGATAGGGGGTAGCCACTTTATGTGTAACATCATATTTTGCCAAAAGTTTTTCAAATTGCTTGTTACAAAAATGAGACCCCCCATCACTAATTATTGCTCTGGGCACTCCAAATCTGGTAAAAATGTTCTTTTTCAAAAATTTTAAAACTACTCGTGCATTGTTTGTTTGTAAAGCAACAGCTTCTACCCATTTTGAAACGTAATCAACTGCCACAAGTATATATTTATTTGAAAAAGATGAGGGAAAAGGACCCATAAAGTCAATCCCCCAAACATCAAAATGCTCAATTACCAGAACATTGTTTTGTGGTAATTCATGCCGTTTAGAAATGTTACCTGACTTTTGACATTGAGCACATGACATAATGAAGTTCCTGTAGTCACGAAACAAGTTAGGCCAATAAAATCCATATGATAATACTTTAGCTGTAGTCCTTTGAACACCAAAGTGTCCCCCTGCTTCTCTTGAATGACAGTGTTCTAAAATGCTCAGCTGATCAGATTCAGGTACATATCTTCTAATTATTTGGTTAGCACATTTTCTAAACAGATATGGTTCATCCCAAAAATATTGTTTTACGTCATGCAAAAACTTTTTCTTTTGAGGATAAGACAAACCATATGGGATAATCTTACTAACCAAATAATTCACAATATCAGCATACCATGGCAAATCTAGGATTTCTACTGTATGTAATTGTTCATCAGGGAACTTTTCATTAATGGGAATGTTTAAACTATTAGATTCAAGTCTAGACAAATGATCATCAATTACATTCTCAGTTCCCTTTTTATCTTTAATTTCAAGATCAAATTCTTGCAGTAATAGTACCCATCTAATCCACCTAGATTTTGCATCAGCTTTAGCAAACAAGTACTTGAGAGCTGCATGGTCAGTGTATACTACCACTTTAGAACCTATCAGATAAGGCCTAAATTTATCACATGCAAAGATAACAGCTAAAAGCTCTTTCTCAGTAGTGGCATAATTTCTTTGGGCCTCATTTAGTGTTCTACTTGCATAGTATATAACATGAAAGATCTTACCTCCTCTCTGACCAAGTACCGCTCCGACCGTAAAGTCGCTGGCATCACACATGAGTTCAAAAGGAAGCTACCAGTCTGGCGCAATGATTACTGGTGTAGAGATGAGCTTTTCCTTTAATAAATTCAATGCCTGCAAACATTTGTTATCAAAATTGAACACTGCATCTTTTTCCAGAAGGTTGCAAAGAGGTTTGGAAATCTTGGAGAAGTCCTTGATAAATCGTCTATAGAAGCCAGCATGTCTAAGAAAACTTCTGACTCCTTTAACAGTTGTAGGTGGTGGTAACTTCTCAATAAGCTCCACTTTGGCTTTATCCACTTCAATTCCTCTCACAGAGATTTTGTGACCCAACACTATCCCTTCTCTTACCATGAAGTGGCATTTTTCCAATTCAAGATCAGATTTATCTTTGCATCTTTGTAAAACCGAGGCTAAATTCTCAGACAAAGATCAAATGACTTTCCAAAGACTGAAAAATCATCCATAAAGATTTCAATGAAATTCTCAAGCATATCAAGAATATAGCCATCATACACCTCTGAAATGTAGCAGGTGCATTGCAAAGTCCAAAGGGCATTCTCCTAAAGGCAAAAGTGCCATAGGGACAAGTAAATGTTGTTTTCTCTTGATCATCGGGTGCAATAGAAATTTGATTGTATCCAGAATATCCATCAAGAAAACAATAATAGTCATGCCCTGCATGTTTCTCCAACATTTGATCAATGAAGGGAAGTGGAAAGTGATCCTTTCGGGTGGCATCATTCAATTTTCTGTAATCAATACACACTTTCCATCCAGTCACAGTACGAGTAGGAATCAATTCATTTTGCTCATTTTTCACTACAGTCTTACCACCTTTCTTTGGCACTACCTGAACTAGAGTAACCCATTTACTATCGGAGATAGGATAAATAATACCTGCATCAAGCAGCTTTAGAACTTCTTTCTTAACAACATCTTTAAGTGTCGGGTTAAGTCTCCTTTGTGGTTGAACTGTAGGTTTACACTCAGCTTCCATAAGAATTTTGTGAGTGCAAATCATAGGGCTAATACCCTTGATGTCTACAATGGTCCATCCGATTGCTTCTTTGTGCTTTTTCAACACTTCAATCAACTGTTGTTCTTGTTCATTTGTCAATGCAGATGAAATGATGATTGGCAAAGTATAGCCAATTCCGAGAAAAGCATACTTTAGATGATCTGGAAGGGGTTTAAGTTCCAGGGCCGGTGGTTGAATCAAAGACGGAACTTGCTTCTGCTCATTTGTACCCAAGGATTCATAATACTTAGTTTTGATCATTGGTACATCTTCCAGTATTTCTTCATCCTCTTCATCACTCCAATTGTCCAAGTCTCTCAAGACGGACTCCATAGTCTCCACACCAGTTTGTTCCTCAAGTGACTCAGAAACCAGCTCATCAATGGTATTGATGGTGTAACAGGCATCAGTATCATCAAATTTCTTCATTGCCTCATAGACATTGAAAGTAACCTGTTCATCCATCACCCGTAATGTAAGCTGCCCTTGTTCCACATCAATTAGTGCTTTACCTGTTGCAAGGAACGGTCTGCCCAAGATCATGGGAACTTCCCTATCTTCATCCATGTCTAAGACTACAAAATCCACAGGGAAAAAGAATTTGTCAACTTTAACTAGGACATTTTCCACAATACCCCTAGGGTATTTTATACTTCTATCAGCAAGTTGCAAAGTTACATGCGTATCCTTGCAATCTCCAAGTCCTAGTTTTTTAAATACCGATAAAGGCATTAAGTTGATACTTGCACCAGAATCAATTAAAACTTTATCAAAATGACAATCACCAATGGTGCAAGGAACAGTAAAACTTCCCTGATCTCGAAATTTAGTAGGCAGGCTAGGTATCTGTTTCTGTAGGATCATAGAACATTCTCCAGTGAGTATCACATTTCCATCAATCTTCCTCTTGTTGGATAGCAATTCTTTGATGAATTTGGCATAGAAAGGCATTCCTTAAATCACTTCTAAGAATGGAATGTTGATGTGCAGCTTCTTAAAAACATCCAGGAATTTTGAAAATTGCTCATCTAGTCTTTGTTGCTTTAATCTTCCTGGAAAAGGGACGGGAGGAACATATGATTTCACCTCAGGTAGTTTTTGAATAGTGTCCTCCACCTTTCGTTTTCCTTTGTTGTTTTGTGGTGGAATTTCCTCTTGTTCCTTGATAGTTTCCTCAACTGGAGCAATCTCCTTACCACTTCTCAGAGTGATTGCATTTAGAGACTTAGGATTCTCCTCCGTATTGCTTGGTAAAGACCCAGATGGTCTATTACTCACTTGTTGTGCAAGTTGATGGAGCTTCCCTTGCAAATCTTGAATGATTGCATTTTGATTGTTGAGTGAGTTTGTTGTTGTGACAATGAAATCCCTCAGTGGAAGATTGAATTTGCTGTTGAGGTAGGGCATTTCTTGTATATCCTTGTCTTTGGAAACCAGGTGGTGGCTTTAGAACATTGGCATCATTCCGATATGATAGATTGGGATGATTTCGCATATTCGGATGATGGGTGTTTCCAAAATTACCCTTTTGGAAATTTCCCACATAGTTGAACTGCTCATCACTTGATGATGATCCATGCAGACACTTGAAAGAAGAGTATGGTCCTGAGAAAATCTCACAACAAAACACTTGTTGTTTTTTATTGGAAGAATTTGTAGTTGTGAGTTTACTTACTTGAGTGATGAGGGTTGCCATTTGAGCCTTGAGTTGTGATATATCCTCTTTGTCTTCCAAAGATGCTACTTTAGATCTTGTTCTTTCACAACTCCAATTATGAGCAGCGGAAGCTAATTCTTCAATAATCTCACTAGCTTCCTCATATGTTTTTCCCATCAGTGATCCACCCAATGTAGCATCTACTAAGGACCTTAAAGCTTCATCAAAACTGAGGTAGAAATTTTCAATTAGTAGATTATCGGGTAAACCGTGGTGTGGACATTTTCTGACCGCCTCTTTGAATCTTTCCCAAGCATCATATAATGATTCACCAGGGAATTTGGTGAAGTTGGAGATCTCATTTCTTAATCTTGCGGTCCTTGCTGGAGGGAAAAATCTCTTCAGAAATTTCTTTGTCAGATCATCCCATGTAGTGATTGAATCTGGAGGTTGGGAATTGTACCATGCCAAGGCTTTATCCCTAAGAGAAAAAGGGAAAAGTTGTAGTCGGATGACTTCGTTTCTTACACCATTAAGTTTGACAGCGTTGGTGTACTGCAGAAATTTGGCAAGGTATTCATCTGGCATCTCATTCGGATATCCTCCAAATTGATGTGACTCAACCATTTGAATCAGGGACGGTTTAAGCTCAAAGTTGTTAGCCTCCACAGTGGGCATTCTTATGGCTGGATCTTGAATAGTATTTACCTTATAGTCTCGAATTGCCCTTGGAGCGGGAGCAGCTGGTTGCAACTGATTGTTGTTATCATTGTTTCCTTGATTTTGTACCATTGCTCCTCTTCTTTGGTTCCTTCTTCTCTATTGATGCAAGGTTCTTTCAATTTCAGGGTCTAAAGGTAGAGTTTCAGAACTTCTACTTCTTCGCATAAAACCTGCAAAGAGAAAAGGAAAAATTTCAAACTAAATTTAAACCTAAACTACTAACAAAGCTTAAGGTAGTCTAATATTAATAACATCCTCGCATAAAACCTGCAAAGAGAAAAGGAAAAATTTCAAACTAAATTTAAACCTAAACTACTAACAAAGCTTAAGGTAGTCTAATATTAATAACATCCTCGGCAACAGCGCCAGAAAACTTGATGTGCTATGATTAGTAGTGAATTTTTAAAGTATCTATTCCAGCAAGCGTACTGGGCCTTCTATTGTAATATAGCATGAGTCAAGTGTCGATCCCACGGAGATCTATTAACTACCAGACAGTTATCAACTAATCCTAATATCTAGGCAATTGATCTTTTCAAATGATTAGATTATCTAATTAAGTATCTATATGAATGCAATGAACTTTTGAAGAGAGTGATATATTGGAAAAATGTGGGAAGAAGCAGAATTCACTTTAAACTATTGCCAATCAACTTGAAGTCATGTTATAATGATAATTAGATTCATGGATATTCATAAGAAATTGTCAAGATTTAAAAACAGGGTTTAAAAACCTTTTAAACCACAAAAACAATTCAATAGCTTCCGCTAAATAAATTATTAGTGGAACCAAAATTACAATTATAAACCTTCCGATTCTATAATTGACTAATAATTTATATTAGTATCCCCTAATTCCTTAGTGAGAAATCAATATAAAACATTGCATTAATATTCATGGACAATTTCTAAACTAGATTAAATTCCGCCGCTTTCGTAATTGCAATTTAATCTCAATTTATGAATTAATATGAACCATAATTTCCCTTCCAAGTTATCAGAATTCTTATACACCAAAAACATGATGAATAATCAAGATTCAATATGAATATTTCATGATTCTAACTATCTTATAACATGGATTCAAAGATCATTTTAGCATGTTTAAAGCTTCATTAATCTTCCTACAAAAAGAATTTAGCTACTCATGGATGATGATTCAACAATCAGATAAAAAATTGCAAATGATTTCATTATGATCAAAATATTAAGATATATGAATTACATAAAAGGAAAAAGATCAAATATCACCAATTCAATATATCAAAGCTTCACTTGCAAATTCTTGAACAACATCAATTTCTCTTCAAAAATCTCTATGGAATGCTTGTTCTAATCTATGTATTGTAGTATGATTTAGAGCTACTTGGGATGTTCTGAAAGTGAGGAGAAGACCCCCTATTTATAGGAAAAGTTCCGTGTAAGACATTAAATGAAGATTGCTGTTTCACTTCTTACGCCGGCAGTTATGGATTCTACGCCGGCGGCTTACAGGCGGCGTATCCACAAATTATCCTTTGCACAGGCAGTGCACTAGCAGCCTTCAATATCGGTTACACCTGTAGGCTACTTCTACGCCAGCGGCTTAGATGTATATCTAATCGGCGTAAGTGATCAGAAATGAAGCGTTGGGCTGATTTATAACGAACGCCATCCCAAAGCCGGCGGCTTTCACACCGGCGTAGGCATTCCAACAGATTTGTTGCTTCAGTTTCCTTCAAGCGTTTGATGTCTTCTTGTCTCTTTAGATTTTTGTCCTACACTGCCCCAACGCCGGCAGCTTAGGAGCCAGCGTATGCTGTAACTCCTTGTGCGCTGGTGACTTTCTAATTCTGAGCTGCCGGCCTTCAAGTATGCTGGCTTCTTCATCTTCTACGCCGGCAGCTTTGAGGCGGCTTACAATGTAGTAGAGACATGTGCTTGGCAAAGCTGGCAGTGCTGCAGCGGCCTTGAGTTTTACGCCGTCTGAACGCCGGTGGCTTTGAATGTAGAAATGCCGGCCTTGACTTCAATTTTTCCTATTTTTGATTCAAATTCTCTTGTTTTGATTTCTTTGTCCATATTAGTCCTAAAACATAAAATTCAATCAAAACAAATATCCATTCTAGCTCTTGTGATCATAAATAAGTTATATAAAATATGATCTTATCAACTACTCATTACAATTTTCTTTTCCAAGAAATTTTGTTTCTTAATTAATTAATACAATTACTACATTTATTTACACAAAATCCAATTTTTATCAAATTTCAAATCCTCCCTCTCTCTCCTACCCCCTTGGCCGACGCCCCTCTCCCCCATTTTCCCCCTCATTTTGTGTTTATTTTACTTATTATTCAATCAAAACCCTAATCCACCTATTATATAAGCTTATGTTCTCTCTCTCCTCTCATTTTTCACTCTTCCAAAATTTTTACAAAGGTTAAACTCTCTCCCTCTCCTCCCTACATTGCCGTGACACACACACACACATGCACTCCTCCACAAGCTTGTTTCATCTTCTTTTCTTCTTTAAAACATCCATTAGATGATGATTCCAAGCTTTGTTAGTCCCAAATCTTGTAATGGCAAGACCATTCTTGAGTGTTTTCCACCTTTAATCCCAATGAGCATGTGCAAGGGATATGAAGACACTAATACAAGAACCTCAAGCCATCACAAGAAATGGATCTAGTGTTTAAGAGAGTTTTTGTTGAGATAATGTTATGTTCATGCATGTAAAGTAGGGATCTTACTTGGAAAGTTAGGTTCATGCCATGAGACTCATGATTCATGCACTATATATGGTAGATCTAGTGTTTAGATATTTATATCTTCATCTACATTTATGTCCATATGTTTATTTTTTATTTTCATGCATTGATGATCATAAAAATGAAGCCTTGCTTATGTATAGATAGGATAGATGGTAGATCTACATGCATAGAAGACAAGAAACTTGAAAAAGAAATTATTTTATTAGAAATGCTTAGTTGGAAATTCGGATGATTTTGAAGCCCTATTTTTAAAACTACCAAAACCACTTTAAAACTCATCTTTTTCATAAAAAATGGAAGGTATATGTAATAGATGACCTTAAGGAATGATTTTCATGAGCTTAGATGAGTTTAGGCATGAGAAAAATGTAAAACAAGTGGTGAAGTTAGAATGAAAAATATTAATATAGTGATTAATAGTCAAATTCGTATTTTAGGATGATGCCTACATAAACACTTAGTAGCCAAGCTTAGATGGCATGTTTTATGAGCCAAATGGAGTCCTTAGACAATAGATATAATGAAACTTCAATTTTTGATGCATTAAACAAGTTTTCTCGTAAAGAAAATGCAAGAAAAGGAGATTTTCAAAATTCGGATTTTTGTGAAAAGCTTGTTTGAAAACATATTTGCCAAATGAAAAATGTGGATTTTTATGCATAAATGAAGGTCATGATTGGTATAGATGTTGAGAACTCATTTTTATTTAGATAACAAGTAAATTCCAAGAATAAAATCCTAAAGACCCTAGGGAATATAAAGTTGGAAAGAATAGCTTTTTATAAGTGACAATTATGGAGTTTCTTAATAATTAGGAGTTCATATGAGTTCATCATCAAAAATCATCAAGACCATGCATATATTGAGCTCATTACATGACATTCATGCTAGGAATTCATTCATATACCATCTATACACGAATCATCAACTAGGAATATTTTATCAAATGCGAAACAATTTTTCGGAATCGGAAAAGTTACAGAACAGATCTGATCCCACTTTTCTGTGACCTTAATGTTTTAAAAACTTGAAAATATTATTATAAATAGATAGATCTTTCAAAGTAGATAGGAATCGATATAAAATTTGCTAAATTCCGAGTTAAAATGACCAAGTTATGACCGTTTTAAGTTGGAACTTCCGCAAGTAGCGAGAATCACGACTTTAATTAGTTTAGATGCATCGCTTGAATTAGTTGAGTGATGAAATTCTCATTAGGCTATTCTTATTTGGTAGGTGATCCCGAGTACGTCGATACCGTATCACCCGACCACCGTTATTAAGAGACCGGCGTACCATGGTCGAATGAGTTTCTCTTCGATTTCAATCTATTGCTTGTGATTGTAGTGGTAGCCGCACTAGTTGCTAGGTAAAGATAAAAAGAATGATTATGTATGATGGGGTTAGTTGGGAATGATGATTGTTTGTTGTTGATATGCGAAATTAAACTTAAGGAATATTGGAACCGGGTGATAAGTTATTGGTTGTGTAGAGATGAGTTAGAATTGATTGTCTGCGAGCATTGCTTAGCCACTTAAAAGAATTGGATTAATCTATTATTGGGCCTCAATTATAATTGAACTCATTCATATCACGATGGGGATGGAGCATTAGCATTCGTTGGTTTTTCGTGATCCATAAAACGAATATATGTTGGTTAATCGTGATCCATAAAACAAATATATATTGGTTAATCGTGAACCATAAAACGAAATGTTATTCAGTTGACCGTGAGCTTAAACGGCGTCGTACCGCAGGATTCGTAAAGCTGCTAACCTGGGATGGAGGGCGCAAGTCCATCCACATATGATTTGCAGCTGGTCATATGTTTGATGAACTCACTCATTTGATGCATTTCATTTGGTTGATTAATCACTTGCTTGAATGTTTTGTATTAATTGTGATTCGGAAGTTTTCACTCACTAAGCTAGTGTAGCTTATACCCCATTAGTTTCCTGTTATAGTATGAATACCTTTGGCTATCTCCGAGGACCCGTGGACATCAAGTATAGCTCTTAGAGGTTGAGGAGCTTTTGTTAAGGCCAGGACCTAAAAGTAGAAATGGACTCCTAATCTTGTTTCCCGGAACCAGCGTCTAAAGGATAACACAATGAATTTTGTGAGCTTGAGAATTCTTAGCATTGTTATCGGGGACTTGCCCCCTAGCTCATGTAATAGAATATTTCTCTGTAAGACGGTCATGATTTTCATTCTTGCTGCTATTTATGTTTCCTTAAGCTATTACGAGGCAAAGTATGGTCTATGAATATTGAGAGTGAGCCTTACACCCAACATTCAAACTCATGGAAAGACTAAGGTTGTCTTACTTGAGTTTAAATGTTGAGTGTGGTGACTGTCACGTGTAGGGCACACTTTAGGGCGTGACACAAATGGCACAAATGACTCAAGTGCTTGAAGCACTTCGGAAGACTCTACCTACATAAGCACCAGCTCCAGCTCCGCCATCACCGGCACCGCAAACTTCTGTAGGGATGCCGGCATAAGAAAGCGCGCATTCTCATACCGTGCCCTTGCCTCCTCCACCACCAATGAGGCCATACAAGAGCTCCCTACTTGAGTTCATTAAGAGTAATAGATACTTTGAAGGGGCTTTTGGAAGACCGGATGAGGTTGAGGATTGGTTAGCTCGGATAGAACGATCCTTCAATGCTTTTGAGGTACCATACCACCTAAGACTTAACTACGACACTTATATGCTTAGGCTCAACACGAGAGTTTGGTGAGACTCCAAGCAGAGAGAGCTCATGCCACCGATCACTTGGGAAAGATTCCATCATGAGTTTTTGGAAAACTACTTCCCTGGTAGTCTCTAGGTATAGTTTAGTGCGGATTTCCTACACATTGCTTAGAAGGGTCGAATAGTAGAGCAATATGAATCTGAGTTCAGTAGGCTACTGCAATATGCTCTGGATTCTTACAAGTATAGCAAAGAGCTGAAAAGACAAGTTTTCTTGAATGGATTGGATGAGGAGTTGAAAATGAGGTTAGAAGAATTTGATATTAAATCTTTCAGAGAGTTAGTGGAAGGGGCCCGGATAGTGGAAGGGGCTAAAAAAGAAAGGGCAAGACTGCAGACAAGATACCTTCGGTTTTCGAAATGAAGTTTTATGTGGGATCAGGATTTGGATTTTCTCAAAAGAAGTTCAAACCGTCTTATGGCTTTAAGAGTAACACTAGTGGGGGACAACTTACCCCTAAGGGAATTAGTAGCTGGAAGTGTAAGGGGGACCACTACCCCAAGAAATGCCCACAGTTAAAGGATAAGTGTTATTACTATGGTGATTCATCTCACAAGATTGCTGACTGCCCAAAGAAGACCAACCGCTACATGTTTTGTCTGCAAGCAAATAGGTCACTTTGCCAATGAGTGCCCACAAAGGAAGAATGCTCTAGCTAGATCTTTTGGAGGATCAGAAGCAGCAAGACCCGGGAATAGGATTGATGGAAATAATGGTAGTCGCTTTGGGTCAGCAATGCATGGGATGATGATCTATAACCTCAAAGGACAATGGGTATGCGAGGAGATGGGATGTAACGCCCTAAAATAAAGCATTACAACCCGCCACATATCCCCTCTTATATAGGATATGCAAAGGCTCTATTATCCACAAATTAATACAATCATCACCTTTAAACACTCATAGGGTAACTCATAGGATACCAAACCTATTAAAAATAAAAACTCATACTTCATAAAACATAAACTCTTGGTTCAAGCATAAAGTCAAAGTTGACATCTTAGTCAACAAATTCTACATAAACTAAAAACTGTTTATATTAAAATCTCTTCGTTTAAAACTAACAAAAATATCCCACTACAATATTGAAACTAGAACTCTATAATTAAGATTCAAGACATTATGGTATTAGTGGATTCAAGTTGAACTTGACAAGGATTATGGGTTGGGTGGCCTTTACCTATAACGCAACAAACAACATAATGATCTCTCTTTCTCTTGATCAGAATTGAGATTGGGATGGTGATGGTTGGAATTCTGTGGTTATCGAATTTGGGTTAGAAGATGATGGTTGAATTCAAGTGACTGTGTTGTGTATAGAAGTTCTTGGTAGTGATTTCGAGTCACAGTGGCTTTCATAATGGGGAAAGCTAAGGTTGTGGCTTACTACTGTGGTTGCTAGACGTGGTGACTGGAGTGGTTGAGTTCTTAAATGGTCGAGATTAATGGTGGTGGGAATCGTTTCATGGTATGGGTTCAATTCTAGGTTTGGGTTGAGGAGATAGGTGTGATGGAGATATGGGTGTTAGAAACTGGTGTGGTGGTTCTGGTGAAGGAGTGTGGTGGAGATATGGTGTTGGAAACTAGGCATTGGCTCATGAAAGAGAGAAATCGAGTTCGAGAGGATTTTTTGTGTTGTGGGATTTTTCTCGATAAATATGGGTCGAATTTGTTTCTAGATTCTCCTTTTTTCTTCTCCTCCTTCCACTTAAGGATTCCTGGTCGTGTTTTATAGGAGAAAATGAGGAAGGCGGAGGGGCGAATGCAGCTATTAATGGCTAACGTTATAGAGTCGGAGCACTGGGGGAGAAGGGGTGTCATGAGATTTTAATCAAGTTGAAATGTTTAATTTAAAACACATTAAAGCTAGATTTAAATTCCATAATCAACTTTTGATCTTCCTTACGAAAAAAATGAGCTTGAAACAAGCTCAAATGGAGCTTGTATGAGCTCTTTGTGTTCACGTACGCGTCCCCCAGGCACGTGACGAGCTACCAGCACGTGCGTTGTACGCACCAAAAATAACCCCTTGTTATATAGCTTGCACGAATCGAACTCAGGTCTTCTCCTTGCTTTCTTAAGCCTTAACCAACTAAGCCATTCAGTTTTTTGGTAAATTTCCTCACTAAAAATTTACTTGAACCATCCAAACCAAGTTAAATATAATTTCAATAAAAAATTAGGAAAAAAAAAAAGAGTTCCAAGGTCGACCACAACTTATAAGTTAAACCCAAAGCATCATAAGATCAATAATAAGCTCAAATGGAATTTTCTCTATATTTTCTTCTTTTCCAATTTTTTTTGTTTCAAATCTAAAAAGCTTATTTACTAAAAAAAATGGGGTTTTTCTAATTTTTTTTTTATTCTTTTTAACTTTGTAATTTTTATTCCTCCTTTATCAATTTTTTCATTCAACTAATATTTTTGTATTATTGGATAATTTTCAATTTATATTTTATTTTCTATATTTTTTAGAATTTTTATGATTTTTGAATTTTTCATTTTTACTGATTTTTTTTTAAAGAAAGAAGGGGAAAAATTAGGGTGTCGACACAAGTTTTCTAAAGCTTGATAATGACCTCGTTTGGCTTTAGGATTTCAATTTTAATTTCGGCTTTAAGATTACTCGTAAGATTATAAAATTTAGAGGTTTACACTTATATTGTATATTCACCTCATAATTTGAGTTTACCATTTTTTTATAATTTATTTAATAGTTTAGAATTCTCGGGCTTGTCTAATCGAGCCTAGGGCTTCTTATGTTTAATGTTGACTCGGTTTGACTTTTAGGTATTAGTTTAAAACCCGAATCTAAGATTCACTTATAAAGGTACCCGAAGAATCTAGAGGTTTACAATTTTATCATTAATTGTTGTTTGGTGATGCTATCTTGATTTGCATGCCAACGATCGGTAATGGAAATGATTTTGGCTTAAATGGTGAAATTTTGATTCTATAAATTATTAATATATTATAGATAATTATTCATATTATTTTGTTATTAAATATTATTTGGATATTTAGACAAGGAAGCTGTCTCCACTAGCACTCGAGCCCTGGACTCTCCCCTTGAAGCCCATTATGTTTTTTATCCTCACACATGGATCCACTTTAAAGATCCTAAAAAATCATATAAAATCTATAGAAATGTGAGCACACCAAGCTTAGTGAGATAATAGAATTCAAACAATAATTCCAACAATAGCAACCAAGTTTTAATTATAATCATATGTAAGCCCACACTCAAACATATGAAATGCATAGTTTAGATGATCGGAATCTAAACCAATGGGGATTTGAGTCCTCCATTAGGGGTTGAAGGGACCAGCCAAGTATGCCATGCCTAGAAGAAACTAAAAACTAAGGAAGGGGGTAACTTCTCATCTCCTTCCACATATATATGAATATTTATTATAAAAACAACCTCAAACTACTTTTTAGCTAGAGCTAAGGAGGGATGATTTCTTTTAAAATTATTTTGTTATATATATGTATATACATTACCACATAACCACCACTTCACCTTAGAACCATCAAAATCCCCTTAAGTGTTAACAGCTTAAAAGCCGATTCTAACATGGGCGACAACCTTCGATGCCTGCATAGTTCCCGTAAGATCGAACAACCTAAGACATCATCATAGAATCAGAATATTAACACATAATATGTGTAGGATGCAGATGCAGCATTCTATCGTGCAATGCATCTCCAATTATTAATTAAGAATTAGGTAACTTAAGTTAATTTATTGGTGGCCAAGCAATGTGCAAACAATCATCATGATCTCATTACACATCAACAATAAGAAATTCATTAATACTTAAAATGTTAAGGCTTGGCACATATCCATACACCATATAGTAGACATTTTCCCTAGCCCCATACATGATTGATTTAGTCATATTAAAGATGGGTGCAACTACATCACAAGCACAACAATGTGATAAGAATTCAAGCCACTCACCTTTGCATCTTGGTCAAAGATTGTAGTAGTCTTTAGGAAAATCAAGGTCTTGATCGACAGCTCCTATAGAACAACAAGCACATATCAACAACACATAACAGAGAAGATAAAACTCTTATTAAAGATTTAATCGTTCTAAATTTTCCTTATAAACTTCCTAACTTAAGATTAGCACTATTGCATTTAACTAAGGTTAGGTCGAGGGTCACATTGTTACCCAAATCTAAGCTGGTTCTATAATAACTAAAGGTCGAGGGTCACTTTGTCACGCTCTAAAGGGTATCCTAAATGTAACAGTCCACCACATGCTAAACAAGACTTAAGAATCACTATTACAGTCATTCAAAAGTCTTGTGTTAGTATACAAGGTGTTCTTTTACGGCGAGAGAATACATAAACAATTGGAGATAGATAGTTCAATTTGATAGGATAAGCATAAAGACATAAACCACAGATATCTCAAGATCAGTTACAAAGCATTAAGGAGCATTCTCCTGCTACATAAGAGTCTAGGTATTATCTTTTAGGTAAAACTCGATCATTTAAGGTTTACTACTAAAGACTATACAAAGCTAATCTTTAACTTCTAAGGAGATAACTCCTAGTTTGGCATTACTTGATTTGGCCAAGTACGAGGATGTAGCCATATGTATAAGAACTACATTAGAAAGAAACTGTTGGGTATAAGCTACACTAGCTTAGTGAGTTTCACTTCCAAAATTAAATACTTCAACAAGCAATATATATCAGGCAAGTTATATTAACAACCATATGAAATGCACTAGCACGTGAGCGTATAATACATAAAACTTTCCGAGAGTCTTATGTTGAATGGATTTACGTCTTCCATTCGGGGTTAGGTATTCTAGGCCCATACGACCATAGATTTCAATTTTTTTTTTCATTTATATTGTGGTTAATTCAGGTGCCTACCCACTCACAATTTTTGTAGTTGATACAAGTGCCTACACCACTACCATTTTTATTCCGGCCATTACGCCAACATTCAGGTTTACAAGCCCCTCATTGCCCAGTTATTATGCCTTCTTCCCACAAAGGTATAATAACAAATGTAACGTGACTCAATATATGGTATGCATGGTCAATTTGATTATAAGATCATGGCATATTAACTTATAATTTATAGATGATCATAGATATTGCAAACATTTCATTTCTATGCTAAATCATACAAATATTTACAACAATTTCATTTTGATATTCTTATCGTAAATTCAGTCAAATAGAATTCACATGCACATTCCAATTTTATCTTGCTCTAAATCTAATGACATTATCATTACAAGCACAACCATGAGCATATAATTTAAAGATAGTGAACTCACTCGGCCATGGACACCGGTCTCTAATGGTAGTGGTCTAGAAATAAGAATCTTCCCTCAATTCAAAGTCACATGAACGAAAGAAATATCCAAGAGTATTTCATACCATAACTAATTCCAACTTACTAAATAAAACTCTTGAGTTCGTAATTTCCATGGTAGATGGAAATTCCAACTTAAAACGACCATAACTTGGTCATTTTGACTCGGAATTTCATAAATAAGCTATCGATTTCTATCTACTTTGAAAGATATATCTATTTATGATGTTATTATTAAGTTTCGAAAATGTTTAAGTCTTGGAAAGTTTGGACCAGATCTGATCAATAGCTAAAACTTGTATTTTCGAAATTGTTTTGTCAAATTTATATTATTTATATCAAGTATATTATATATGTATGCAATATCTATACGTTGTGATTATGAATGACATGATATGAGCTATCTACATGTAAATCCTTAATGATTTTTTACTAAAAAAAGTTTTTTGGAGGACTTTTACTTTACAACAATTTCCAAGAACACTTGGTTGGAAAAACTAGCTTTATTTCTGTGAAAATCATCTATATTTTTACTAGGATAAAGCCTTGATAACCTATATACTTAATACCTTAATTATCTTAACAAAATTTTTCATTTAAAGGTTGGAAAATAGATGTTTATATGTGGGTCTTGCCTAGTGACGAATTTTTACACAATTTTAGGAAATAAAAATATTGTTTGATTCAAATTTGGAAACCTCTCCTTTGATTTAGGTTTATACTTTGATAAAACACATTTATTCTTATAAGAAACAAGTATTTATTATATCTATTCCCTAAGGCTCCTATTTTTCGATTAAAATCCTCATTTTGATATTTGGAAATAGGTGATTAAATGGGGATCATTTTTAGATCCGAATTTTGGGAAATTATTTTTGAGATTATTTCTTGTGAAAAACTCATTTAATCTTTCTAAAATTAGGTTCTAATCAAACCTACTCCCTAAGGCTTTCATTTCTTTAATAAAACTCTTGTTTTAGGTTGGAAAATAGGTGTTTTCTTAGAATTTCACCCTAGTTATGAATTTCAGCATTTTTGTTGGTGTTGAAACATAGATCTTATTTAGCTTTTATAACTCTTTTCTTGTTTTGAAAATTTCCCTTAGTAAAACCATGATCAACTTATAAAAATCACTACTTTATGATATCTATCACCTAAGCCCTTCATCTTACTTGTAAAATCTTCATTTTGAAGTTGGAAGATAAGTTTTCTAAATGGTTCTTTCCCAAGATCCGAATTTTCAAAATCACTTTTTGATAGAAATAAAATAGATCTTGAGTTTTGGAAACATCTCTACTAATACAATCATGTTGTAAGTCTTTTATGCATATAAGACAAGTAACTATATCATTTTAATTACTCTAAACAAATAGATTTACTATACTACTCATGTTATGGATGTAAATGCAACAATGACAATATGTAGATGAGAGTAACAATGAAAATATATGCACAAAATTTCTATAAGAATAATATATAGCAATAATATAGCAAAATACTAATATATCAACTTAATAACAAGATCTGTACATTGTGATGGCAAGAATATCATGTTTTAGTATTTCCACATCCCTAGCATAAAGCTCATGGGGATTTTTGGTGGAACCACACATGTATGATCTTGCCATTACATGTTTTTATAGTGGTAGGGTCAAGATCTATTACTTATTTAGTGTTTGGAGAAGGAAACTTGAAGAAAAAAAACTTATGTGTGTGTGTATGGGCAATGAAGCTCACGGTAAAAGGGAGTAGAGAGGGAGAGAAAAAGACTTCCAAAAGTTGTTATGTGAGAAAATGAGAGAAAGTGAAAAAGGAAAGGGTGAAGGAGATATTATATAACCAAGAATTTACGGTTTGTGTGAATAATACATTAAAAAAAATCAAACAAATGAGAGTGTGAGTGAGGGAGGGGGGCATCGGCCTTGTGAGAAGAGAGAGGAAGGGAGTTGTTTTGATTTAATTTGTGTAATAAAATTCAAACTTAATAAGTAACTTTGAGTACTAAAATGTATTGGAAAGGTAAATTTGTAAGGAAGTGATGTAAAATTATACGAATAGGTTGTAAGGATGTAAGAATAGGGTATGAGTGGTTGTACTTGATGAATAATGTGAAAGAAAGCAAAAAGTTGATTAGACAATTAAATTACCAGTAGTAATGAAAATACGATAAAAAAGTTATAATAGTAACTTTTATAATATGAAAAATTATATAATTGGTATATTTAGAAACATTATGAATTTACGAATCTAGCGGTACTAATATCATATTTTTAATATCCCAAGCCCTGGGATACGCTTTTCAAGGTTTGTATCTGATCGGGCTCGAAATAGGTAGAAAATCGACCCATCATATATAGTTAAGCATCCTAATATTAATACGAGCCAATCTACACTTCCCACTCATATTTCGACTTCTTGGTTTGAGAGCACAGGATTACCGGATCCAAACTACTAGGGTTTCCTGAGGTTTTGTTGACTTAGCATTTCCGATTGACTTTCCGATTTAGGGTTTTATTTTGGAGTTAACTCGTTTATATTCTTTGGGGGTTTCATTCTTGGAATTTTCGAACATAGTGTTTCCAGGTCCGACTGGAATGAAACCTTCGAACATAGGGTTTCCAGGTTCGACTGGTCCAGGGGTATTCTTTTAGGGTTTTGGTTTTCGGTTTTAAGTTTTCTGAAATTAAACTCAGGTTTGCTAAGAAAAACGAAGGTTTACACACTTAGGAAAGAGTTGCAAGGTTCTTAATAAATTTGATGGTCAATGGCTGATAAAAATATGCACAGTTCACATTAAGGGTGCATTGAGGACTTAACCTTAGGCCTCGATCGAAGTTGTGCTCCAAGGTTTCATTTTAACTTTGGCCTTAACAAGCTTTAGTAACTGTTGTGGGTCACGTCGAGGGCTCGATAATAGGCCACGACGGTCACTAAGTATTCTTACTTGAATATTTTTAAGGCATGACAAGCTTTAAGTCTATCGAGGGCTAAACGTTAGGCCACGATAGACACTATTTGTAAGAACTTTACCCTTTAATGCTTATACTAAGCTTACCTTTGACCTACACGAGGGCCAACATAAGGCGCGACACTAACAACTATCAGAGCCACACTAAAGGCAAAACTTACTCCTCAACAACTACAAAACAACAACATACTTACTAACTCCTAAGCAACTCTACCTCATCATAACTATTCTAGATAAGATTTTATCATCAAAATATTCTAAGACAATAGCTTCTAACCACATACTGATCTAACAGGAGACTTATCATCCAAACCTATATCTAGATCATTAACGAACTTAAAGGCTAGTCTACTTTCGTTTTATTACATGTTTTGTCATTCTTTATTTTAGATAAAACTCAGAAAACATTTGTTTTGACTCATATTATAGATTTATCAGAACTCCAGATCTTAACAAGCTCAGAAATCAAGTTTTTGACACTTCTTATAAAAACAAGGTCCAAATGACTAGTTTTCAAACACATAGGATAGGTATTGTTTAGTTTAAACTCAAACAACTTCTCAAAACATGTTCTCATTTGTTTCTGATATTTCTTAGTAGATCATATTCACTTTTCACTTTTTAAAATGTGTTGTCTGCTAAAAATTTCATTTTTACTATAAATAAGAAAACATGTACATGCATTCATGTATTTCAATGAAAATACTTCTTGAAAAAAAAAAAAGAAATTTCCTATAACTTCTTAAAAACAAAGCAAAATGAAGTTACCAGTCATGCTCCTAAAGATCGCTTTGCTTTTTTCTTCTAAAACTCATACCGTAAAGCACAAAATCATGATCTTTGGGGATCTTTCAAGCTAAAATGTAAGGCTTTTAGGAAAAGCAAATTTTTGAGTGGGTGAAGGAGGGTGTTTTTAGAAAAGTAGATATTTTGAAAAGAGTGTGATTACTTTCTAAAAATAGGAACACCCAGTTGGTGTAAACTTTCAAATCACTATCTATCTAGCTTTCTTTTTACAAAAATGAAAATAAGTATTGCTTAATGGGAGTTGTTATTTCAGCATTTAATGAAAAAATTCTATTTAAGAAAAAAGGATAGTAAGTCCATGCTTTAATGCTTATTATATTCGCTTGCATCAAATGTTTGTGCTTATAAAAAAGAGTAAAATATAGACAATGGAACTTTTAAATCTTTAATGCATATAAGACAAGTCAGAGTTTGATGCCTTTATTAAATAAAAATTAATTAATTAAAGCTACAACATTTGATGTAAGAAAGACAACACATTTAATTATCAAGAAATTATTAATTAACATATTGCCAAGAGTATTCATTATTCCAAAATACTCAGTTAGTTTTTGGATTGTTTTAAAATTACTACTATTATTGGTGTGTTTGTGTGATCAATTGTTGTGTTTAATCAAATGAATTTCAATTCACAATGATCATTGACTGAGTTTTTCAAATTTATAAATGTTTTCTAAATCAGGTTCAATAACTATGGTCTCACAGGGCAAGTGCACTCATCAAATATAGTATAGATAATGATTTAGATTAGTCCCAAGGAAATGATTGGCAGCTAATGTACTCTCAATCTCATTAATTGTCTAGCCAAAGAAAATCTTAGAAAAACAAATAGAAGGATGAACTATGCTAAGTTAGGAATATTCACAAATGTTTAATGGGTAAAAATAAGAAATAAGCCTGAAAATTCTATGAAATAGTAAGTCAGGGTTACTTCACCAATTCCTTGTCAAAATGATTTCTTAAGAGCAACAAAATTCTTAAAAGATGTTTAAATGGTATGTTTATACCGCCAAATTCTCTAGTTTAAACTAAAGCTTCTCTCGAAGTCAATAGTTCTACATCTAACTAAAACCAATAATTTGAAATTTCAATTAGACCCGCATAAAGAATATGAATCAATTGTTTCAAAAAGACAACTCAATGGATTTTTTAAACAAGTGACAAAAAGTCTTCACCCATTCCTCGGCTAGAGGTAGTTAAGATCGACTCCACGACAAATCTATTCAATTGAATGATCTCTCAATCTATTCAATTGAAATCAATCGTAAATCTAAAAGAATGCACCATTCCCTTAAAACCACAAGTTTAAGTTCAAGTTACTAATTACAAACACCCAATCAAATTTACTTGAGAGTGTATTTGAAATCAAATTGAATCAGGAATTGGATTCGTAATCCCTAAGCTGTAGGAGTTTATTTCTCCATGGATTTATCAAAATAAGCATAGATTAGAAGAAATAAAACAAATTCGAAAGATTATTCAATTAATTGCTAAGAAATTCATAGAAATTGCAAGCATTGGGTTAAATTGATTTTACTTAGGAAAAAAAAAAGAAATTCTCGAGTAAAAGAAATGGAAATTCTTTTATTCCAGAATCCTGTAGAAATCTACTCTACGTTAATACTGATTTACACTATTGATACATACTTTACAACGCACACTTGTATGTTTATTTATAGACTACTAGGCACATAAAGAATAGCCTACTTTATTGACACGTGGTAGATTCAACAGATTATTTGTAACAGAATTTGATAACTTTTTCACGTGCGCATATGATTTATGAAAACACTCATCGAAGGTTGCGTGTGATCTATTGGTCGAGGCTCGTATTAAGCAAGATTAGGCTCGACTTTAGGAATTTCCAAAGTAAACTATGCGTTTTTGTCCATTGCTCTATCGAGAGTGAAATTAAGAAAGTCGAAGGTCGTATTGTTAAGGCTCAAGGTAATTCGGATGAAGAATTGGTCTGTCAACAGAATTGTCGAGGGTCGAGATTTGAGGCTCAATAATGTATTTCCTTTTAGAATGATGCTCGATCGCTCTGACTGAAGTCGAGGGTTTATCGAGGGCTCGTAGTTGAGACTTGATAGACTAATTTTTGCTGTCTTCTTTCTTTATTTAGCCTCGACTGTGTCTTTACAGGGCTCGACTTTTGCAATCTTGACATTAATTGTTGTTTTTGCTCCAAATCAGAATTAAAAAACTTAATTATTCTCTACTAAGAGCTTTAAAACAACATTATTTCTAAAAAACATAAACTTTACAGGATTTTATTCAGAATTTTTGGCAAAATGAGCTTCAAATCCTATGAAAAAATATAGAGTAAAAATGACTTATCAATTATTTAATTGTAATCTACCTATAGTAAAACCCTGAAGATGATACTAGGCATTTCAAGATGGTTAGAACTCTTGAGTTTGAACTTATGGTGGCGGTGATTCTTGTTTTGGTTATTCTTCAGGAAAATTGTAGTTACTATGTATATGTATTAATATATATGAAGTTAAGTTAGTAACATAAGCAAAATAAACATAACATGAGCATAGATATAATATGAAAATGTGACATGAATCAAATGTGTTGTCTTATATCTCCATTCCTAACATTTAACATCATGTGAATTTATTTTGGAAATCATATAAGACATACACATGCATATCATAATATGAATATGTATGGAGGGTGTGTTTAGGATAATTACCTAAAGGAAGATGAATGTGTATGAATATGGAGAGGAAGGATGTTTGAGAGAGGATTTGTAGAGAGAAAAGTTGAGAAATGATTTTGATAGAGTCTTGTTCAGGGTAAGAAAAATGTATGAAAGAAATGAAGGAGAATGAGGTATTTAGAGAGTTTTAAAGAGGAAATTTAATAAAATAAAAATAAATGCAAAGAAAACGAAAATGAGAGAGATGAGAAAGAGAGGGTGCCGGTCATGATGAGGGGAGAGGAAGAGAAAGATAAAAAAAAAAATTAATCAAAGAAGAAAAGTGTAATGAATTATGGAAGAAATTGAGTAAAAAATAATATTGAAAATGTAAAAGAAATAGGTGTGTAAGTGTGTAAGAGTAGGTATAAGAAAAAGTAGAGAGAAATAAATAGTAATGAATAGCAAAAAAGTAATTAAATTATGGATAGTGATAAAAATACATGTATAAAAGCATGTTTGATGTTTTTCTGAGCCATAAAAATTATATATGATATTTTTATGAATTCTTACTATATCACTAGTCTAGATTGTTTGTCAGGATATTTCACCTCCTTTTGTGTGTCAATGCTTGATTTGAAAACTAATCGTGTTCGGATCCAAAACAAACGAGTTTTCGCCAAATCTAATCATTTTAAGGCATATGACATATTTTTAAATCATAATTTAGGTTTATTCTATTTTTAATATTTTAGGGTTTTAGGGGCAATCTAGCTGGATCTATTTTTAATATTTGGCTTTAGGGTTCTGGTTTTAATTCCGGCTTTAAGATTTACTCATAAGATTATAAAATTTAAGGGTTTACACTTATATTATATATTAGGTTCATAATTTGACCTTACTCTATTTTATAATTAATTTATTTTTTTAGGATTCTTAAGATTGTTTAATCGAGTATAGGGCTTCTAGTATTAAATGTTAACTCGGCTTGAATTTTGGGTATTAGTTTTAATTTTGACTCTAAGATTCACTTATAAATCTACCGAAGAATCTAGGGGTGTACAATTTTATCATTAATTGTTGTCTGGTGATGTTATCTCGATTTATATGCTAATGACCCGGTATGGAAACGGTTTGGGCTTAATTGGTGAAATTTTGACTAGATAAATTATTGATATATTATCGAAAATTATTTCATATTATTTTGTTATTAAATACTATTTGGATATTATAAACCTCTAAATTTTTGGAATCGGTTTAGCATAAAACCCTAAACCGGAAGTCAAACGGAACCCTAAAGGTCAACAAAACCCTAGTATACCGTATCAAAGTAAATCCAGCATTGCCGTTTTCTTTGGCCTTGGAAAACGAAGTTGGGATAATTAGCTAGAATAGTTCGTAATAACCATAGGTTTTATAAAAATATCAGTTTTGCGAATTTTGGGTGTCCTTTGAACCCGATCCGACACGGTTCTCGAAAAGCGTGTCTGGGAGCCCGGAATAGTAAAAATATTCCGAATACACCATTAGACTCGTAAAAATATAAGGTTTTCAAAAATATCAATTTCGTAATTTTTCGATAGCTAAAAATAACAGATAACGCATTTATACGCGTATTTTCTTACTACCGGTACTTTATTAGTCATATCTACTTTACATTACACTATTCATTACTATTCTACACTATTCTTTTATCTCTACTTTTTCTTACACCTATTCTTACACTCTACATAACCTATAACCTTAACTTTTTACCTTTCCCATAACTTTATTTCACATCTACCTTACACATTACATCTTTCACTTATCAAAAACCAAAAAATAAATTCTCCTCCCCCTTTAATTGTACATGGCCGGCGCCCCCTATGCCCCCTCTTCCTCAATTTTGTTTCAATTTTTCTTTATTTTAATCACACAAAAATCACTCCACATTTTCCTATAAATACCCCCCTCCTCTTTCACTTCTTTCACACATTCACTACCCACAAATTCTTACAAAAATCTCCCAAAATCTCCTCTCAAAATACCATCCCAAAACTCTCTCAAAATAATTCCACAACCACTTCTACCAACAAACCAAAACCCATAACACATAACCATACCAAAGTCTTCTTTAGGTAACTACTTCATATTTCTTTCTTCTTCTTTATGTCATGTAACTTTAAATGACCATAGTGTGAGTTTCCAAAGACTATAAGTTATGGAAACTACATTATGTTTATGTATTGTTCTTGTTCATGCCAATCCATTTATGTTTATGTTGTTTTATTATTGTTAATATATTATTATCTATATATATATATATACATATTCTTTAGAGCATATAAGCTCACTTGCAATTTATTTATTTCATGCAAAGCAATTTATTTATTTATTCCATTGCAATTTATTTATTTATTCCTTGTTGAATTAAGACTAGTCTCTAGTCTTAGACTTGTCCTCATCAAGTCAAAACAAGTTTTTCCTTCTTTCATTTTATTTTATTTTGGGACTAGTTTATTTCTTAGTCCTGGGAGCCTTGAAAAAGCTAAGACTCCAATACTTGACTTTATTATTTATGCTTTATGTTATTTGGTTTACTATTATTCTCATAATCATGTTCATTTAGATTGTTGTCCAAAAATTTTAATTTCTAAAAATGATTAAACAAAAGAAGAATTTTATCACTTAGAAATAAGTTTATGTAAAGTATAAAATCTATGAGATAACAAAAGGTAAACTCATTTCCTTTTTAAGTTATAAAAAGAACCCACTATAATTTTAGAAACTACTTTTACTTTAAAAAGCTACTTAAAACTTTATTACTCCACTTTGTTTTTCAAAAGAAACTATTTGTTGATACAAAAATGGTTCTTTTTATAAAAAGATAAACAAGATGAATGGCCAAGGAATTTTCAAGAAAAAACCTTTACAAACAAATAGGCAAAGAAAATCTATGGTTTGAAAACAAAAATAAAGTTATTTCTTTTCAAGTTACAAGAAGGAACCACAAAAATTTTTAGAAAAAGGTTTCTTAAGTCACATATTAATCCACTTTGTTTTATCAAGAAAATAAGCTTTTATGAATGAATGACTTCTATAAGGCATGAGAAATTTTCAAGCAAAGATTTTGCAAACAAATAGACAAAGAAATTTGTACAAGAAAAATAAATAGTATATTTTCTAAAAACTCCAAATTAGTATTAGAATAGGAAAATTTAATTTTACTTGGCAAAAATAATGAAACATAAAGCATTCTTAGAAAACAAAGGAAACAAGGTATTCATTATAAGAAATCTACAAAAACAAATTTTTGAAAACTATATTTTCTAAAAACTTCAAACCGACATTGTTTTACCCAAGAAAAATAATTGGACAACAAGACACTTGAGCATGCTTAAATATGAGTTATATAGTTATAAAAAGAGAATTTTTCAACTATATAGATAACTAAGTATTTATCAAACAAAGTTTTGATTTCTTGAACCAAAGTTGTTTTTACTTGGAAAATCCGTGGTGAATTTTTTCGCAACTGTTTCGGGGTCTATATGGCCTTATTTGATGGAAATAATTTTGGAAATGGGTAGATCTTTCCGAGTAGGTAGAAATCGGTATATTATATGCGCGATTCCGAGTTAAAATGACCAAGTTATTGCCATTTTAAGTTGGAACATTTCTTTATACGAACTTTAACGTTCTTTTGATATTGTTTTGTCAAAATTCAAGAAAATCATCAAGAAATACTTATTATGGGTATTTTCTTTGGTTAGGTGACCCTGAGGGAGGATTCCTTTACCCTGAGGATTATTACGACTAAGGGGAGTGTGTGAACGACTCATCCACCTAGAGAAATAGTCGACATGGCATCGTGAGTTTATTTCAATTAAATGCTATACTTGTTGTGCTTGTAAATTAGTTGCACTAGAGTTAGGAAAAGATAAACCGATATGTATGTAAAATAATTCTTTGAAGGAATTTTTAAGAATATCGAAGCCGGAATTGTTTTAAATGATTGTTTTAGTATAATATTGATTTGTGTGAAATTCCTTGATCGCCTTAAATTTAAAAATAATTATGCTATGACTTTATAAATTAATGAATTCATGCATACCACGAAGTGAGTTACATTGCATTTTTAGGTTATTATCCTTGGGTGAGAAGGATAGTAAGCTCATGTCGAAAGCAACACTTGGCGGGAGATCCGAAAGCGATTGCTTGGCGGCTTAATAGAAAATGCTTGGCGGAAGATCCGAAAGCAAGGTCAATCAAGTAGATTCAGAATGCTTGGCGATGAGTGCTCGCGAGCGTGAAAACTTTTTAATTAAAACTACTTGAATTGAGGTTATGTATCACCAAACCCCGAATGGAGGGTGCAAATCCATTCAACATATAGTTCCCCAAAAGCTATATGCTTGTTTGCCCACGTGTTTGTTGCATTACATTTGTTTGATTAATCAACTTGTCTGAATCTTGTTACAAGAAGTTATTTATGGAAATAGTTCTCACTAAGCCTATTAGCTTATACCCCGATAGATATCTTTTGCAGTTTCCCTACTTATAGTTAAGGCCACGAGGACCCTGTGGGTAGGTAATCTCTTTTGAATAATAGAAATTTAGATAAAATGTAGCATTAGTATTAATGTACAAATATCTATGTAATAGATTAGTGATAGGGAAATGTCCTAAGTTTGTAAAGTCATTGATATGAATGAATGAATATTATGAGTCCTCTTTCTTAAATGTGTTATTTATATCTTCTTAAACTTCATAATTCCATACATGGTCCTCTAAAGTTGTGAAAGTACGCCTTACACTTAATATAAAAGCTTTTGGGAATGACTAAGGTTGTCATACTTAAGCTTTAATATTGAGTGTGGCGGACTGTCACGTATAGGGTACCCGTTGGGGCGTGACAGATATACTACCTCAATTTACATGTTAGAGATCAAAGAGATGAATTGTTTAGCATAGGGATTCTAAGTTGACCGATTACTAGATTTTCATTTTGTTTTAGAATGCACTTTTTTTCTTAAGGTTTGGTATTGAGGGCTTTCTATTCCTATCACACTTATTAGACATTTAGGGTTATCCAACTTATCTGACATTATCTAAGGTATTCTGGAACTTATGATTAGTTAGGATCAATTCTCAGATTTCTAGATTTTAGGGTTGACCTAGATCGATTAGGTAGGGTATAAAATCCTTTTGATGATGACACATTCTTTATCATCTACTTTACTTTAAGGTTTTAGGTGTCACCCAAATCATCTGATACTTTAGGGTTATTGAATTTTTTTTTTTTATCTAACTCCGCTTAGGGTTTCTAGAGTTTGGTTTTAACTTGGCTCAATTTTTGGGTTCTACTTTTGATATTAGCTCTAAGGTTCTCATCTAAGAGGATCAAAAAATCTAGAAGCTTGCATAGATGCTCATATACTGGTCTTCTCCCTACTCTTCATTAACCTAAACATATGCTTTACCATAATAAGTATCCAATGCCGCTATGCTATTATGAGGCTCTCTAGAATCATCCTCTTCATCCTCATGAACAACCACTCCACCAATATTTACCGTAGCTCTCCATTTAGGACATTAAGAAGTAATATGTCCTATTCTTAAGCATTTAAAACATTTGATATTACGTGTTTTATCGCCGAATGCACATACTTTCCTCAAACTACCTTCATTCACATTAGCAATATTTTTAGCCCTATCACTATTACTTATGTTACTTCTCACAAAATTACCAAATTCCCCTTTTTCACTAGATTATTATTGTAAACCCCTCAATTTCTATAGTAAAGTTGGAATAAACCCTAACCCTAGTCAAATCGAAATTTCAAAAGTCAAGTAAGATCAAGACAATCTAGCAGTTTCAACTCCGCAATCTGGTGCTCGAATCCTAAGAACAATAGAAATAAGATAATGATGTATTATAGTTTAGAATAATATAAGATAGATTAAAAGATCAAATTTGTCAAAATTCGATTCGTTTTAAACTTGAATGAGATCAGTTTCTCGAAAAACGTGCCTCGATGCCTGAAATAGTAAAAATATTCCAATAACACTAAAAGACTCATAATTATACAAGGATTTTAAAAATATCATTTTTGTAATTTTTTTATAACTAACAATACAGATATAACTTGTTCACGCGTATTTTTATTACTACCAGTATTTTGTTTGTCTAGTCTAGTATTCATAGTACTATTTCACTACCTCTACTTTTTCTTACAGCCTACTTCTTATAATCTACGCACCTATTCTTACACTTTTACTTTTCCAATACAATTTTTATTCACATCACACCTTACACATTATTACTTTTTTTTACAAAAATACAAAATTTAATCAAAACTCTCTCACTCTCTCCCTCCAATTGCTATTGGCCCCCTCTCTCTCTTTTCATGTTTATTTCTTTTTTAATTTATTTTATTATATCTAATTTTTACTTCAAAACTCTATAAATACCTTGTAAGCCTCGGAAAATTTTAATAAATAATTTCAAGATGAACTTCGAAAATAAACCCTAAAAATCACTCTAAATTAAAACCGAATTTCAACTAGTCCAAAAACACGAGCGAATCCAGAAATTTCCAAAGCTTGAGAAAAATAAGAATCCTTAAAAATAAAATAAGAACTAACATACTTCAATTCCAAAACCACTACGTACAACAAACTCTATACGTAACCCTGACTTATAAAAATGGGTAATATAGAACCCCAAAATCAAATTATTAAAAAGTAAATAACGATTAACTTTCGGAAATGAAACCCAATCCAAGAATTCCGAAAACGTTAAAAGATATTAAATACTTACAAAAATAAAATGTAAAATAAATTTCTCAAATTAAATATATTCTATAAACATAAAATATCAGTTTCCAAATTGGCAAAGATCTAAACCGGAAAGCCACCCGGAAACCCTAACCGGAATGCAATAGCCTAAGTCCGGCAACTTAGTGCCCCTAACCCTAGAGGCCGAGGCGTAGCTAAATATGTAGAATAGCTCATAATAATATGAGTTTGTTTAAAAATATCATATTGGTAAATTTTTGACCTATTTCGAACCCGTTCGGATAGACTTCGAAAAGCGTGTCCCGGGGCTCAAGATATCAAAAATATACCAATAGTACCATTAGACTCGTAATTTCATGAAATTTCTAAATATATCAGTTATATAATTTTTCAGGTTATAAAAGTTCAGTTATAACCTTTTTATCGTATTTCCATTATTACCAGTAATTGATTAGTCTTTTGTACTATTCATTTTTATTTCATTACAAAATTTTATTATTCTTATAAAGCCTTATGTTTTTAGATAAATATTTTATATGTTATAGGAAATTTTGTTTTTCTAAAATTTAGTTCGTTTCGGGTCTTTATGGGATCAGATTCTATTTAAGACCCAATACTAAAAATAAAATAAATTAATTTAATAATTGGAAAATATTTCAAAAATATTTTTGTTTTCATAAAATAATTTTTTTAGAATTTTTCGGGTTATAAAAATATTATTTATAGCCCATATTCGCGTATTTTGATCATACCGGTAACATAATTGTTAAAATACTAAAATAATTGAAATAATTATTTAATTTTAATTATGAAAAATCTGCTACAAATATTTGGAATAAATTTTCTAATTTTATTTTATTTTTTTATTTTATTAAAAAGTACTTTACAACCCACCTTCAAGTACACCTTACACATATCACTTCCTTTTCACTTCAATCTTTCTACACATTATCCCACAATTGATGGCAGATTTTTGACTCTTTCATGGCTGCCATTGTCCTTTATTTACTCCTATTTTGACTAAAATTAATTTATTTCAATCCTTCTTCAAAAAGTTACACATACACATTAATTACAATTCAATTTCAAGTCAAATTCAACAAAATTTCTCTCTCTCCTCCCTAATTCACGTGCAGCATGTCTATTTGGCTGCCTTGTTTTATTTTTTTCTCTTCTTTATTCATTAAAACACTCATTTTCTCTCACTCCTTCATTTACTCACTTTCCTCTTTCATTCTTTAACTTTTCTCTCTTTTCCTCTCTTTTCTTCTTCTTTTGTTCTTGTTTCTTCAAGAACAAGCTGCCCCACATCTTCCATTAGCTTCCACTCATATTTCTTGAAGATTTCTAAGCAAATCTTCATCTCAAAGCTCCATAGGTGATATAGGTAAAGTGTAATGAAGGTTTCATGCATCAAATGACCTTCCATAAGCTTAAAAGCTTAGGATGATGATGCCAAAATGAAACACTCCTTTTCTCTACTTTTATTATCTTGTATTTCAATTATTTTCTTGTTTAAAGTTGATATATTTTGTAGATCTAAATTTTTGTAGCTTTGATTTTTGTTTATGCCATAGATCTTGTTATTTAAGTTGTTATATTTGTTATTTCTTATGATTTATGCATAGATCTATCATCCACATGTATTCATGCACTTAAAACTAGTTTAGAAAACTAGATCTAGAGTTTTGAGTTCATAAAATGCATTAGACTTTGTTTATGTTCATGAACAACTTGTATAGCATGATGATGGTAGGAAAGTTGTAGGAAACTCAAGATCTATTTTATTTTCAACAAAAACAACTTTTGAAAATTCGGATGAAAATGGACCATATTTAGAAAAGTGTTTTTCAACTTCAAAATGTGTATTTTTCATTTAAAATGAAGGGCTTAGGGTATAGACAACATAAATGAAGATTTTGATAAGTAAAGTTTAGATCTATGAGTTTATAGTTATTACCATGGGTTTCTTTTAGATTTTATGTTCATATTATGTATAGATCTTAGATTTGAACTGAACAAAATTTGTGAAATTCGTATTTTGGCAAGACCCCATTTAAAAACCACTTTCCAAGTGTCAAAATGTAATTTTTACTTAAGAAAATGAAGGCTTAATATATGTATATCATCAAGACTTCTTTTTACAAGAATCAAAAGTGATTTTCAAAATAAAAATTCTATTTTCGGATTTTGGCCAACTATTTTAAAAACATGTTTTCCAACTCAAAAATGAAGTTTTTATTTAAGAAATGAAAGGCTCATAAGATATGATATGTAAGGAATGGATTTTCATGAGCTTAGATAGATTTTATCAAAAGATATGACCAAAAATGAATTTTCTAAATTCGGATCCCAACCAAGACCAATTTTTAAAACCCATTTATCAACTCCAAAACTCATGTTTTATGTGAAAAATGAAGTATAGGTAATAGTATCATTAAGCAATGATTTTTACAAGTTAAAATGAGTTTAGGCATGAGTAATGTGTAAAACAAGTAATGGAATTAAAATGGAAAATTTGAGTTAGTGATCAAATTGTCAAATTCGTAATTTGAGATGATGCATATGTAATCACTTAGTATTTGAGCTCAAATTGCAATTTTATGTGTTAAATGAAGTCCTTAGTAATAGATATAGTAAGTCTTAAATTTTAATGCATTAAACAAGTTTTTCCCAAGAATCATTAAAAAGTGGATTTTCTAAAATTCGGATTTTTGAGTAAATCATATTGGAAAACATATTTGCAAAGTGTAAAATGCAAATTTTTGTGTAAGAATGAAGTCCTTAGTGGTTATGTATGATTGAGCCCTAATTTCTAAATATCAAATGATTTTTACTTAAAGAATCACTCAAAAACCAATTTTTACCAAATTCGGATTTTGGAATCAACCCCACTTGAAAACATGTTTACAAGTGTAAAATGGAAATTTTATGTGAAGAAATGAAGGTCATAAGTAGTATATATAATGAAGACTCAATTTTGACAAAAATAATTATATTTTCTTAAGTAACAAATCCAAAACAAATGGAAATGATAAAAGTTAAAAAACTAGATTTTTCATAAGTAAGTTGTTATTATGGTTTTGCAAAATAAAAAGTTATAAAATTTCCTTTTAGCAAAATCATCAAGATCATGCATGTCATAGGCTCATCTCATGTCATCCATGTTAGGAAATCATTCATATTGCATGTATAGCTAAGTTATATGGTAGGAACATTACAAACATTTACAAATCCATATTAGGAAATCATTCATATTGCATGTATAGCTAAGTTATATGGTAGGAACATTACAAACATTTACAAAACTATCTTTCGGAAATTGAAATTGTTGCTGCCCTAATCTAATCCGAACTTTTCAAAGCTTCGAAGTTTTCTAAACTTAAATATAATATTAGAATTAGATAGATCTTTCGAAGTAGATAGAAATCGATATATAATTTGCGAGATTCCGAGTTAAAATGACCAAGTTATGGCCGTTTTAAGTTGGAATTCCCGCTTAGAATGCGAATTACGAATTTGATAGTTCGTATGAAGTCGTTTGATTAGTTTGAGTTGAAATACTTATTAGAGTATTTCTTCCTTTTTAGGTGATCCCGAATTCGATGATTCCCTACTACCGGGTTATTATTACTAGAAGACCGGTGATCCAATGGCCAAGTGAGTTTTCTCCTTGTTTTGTTACCTTGTTTGTGCTTGTAGTTAGTTGCATTAGATTATAGGAACAAGATAAAAATCAATACGATTGGGGATGGGATATATGATGAGACTGTGATGAATGTATGCCAAAGAATACTAAAGCATATCGAAACCACGATTTGATTGGATAACTGCACCGTTCATATTATTTCTGTTATGTGTATGATATTGGCTGGTCACTCTAAAGAATGTATAAATACTATGACCTAAGCAAAAAGTAAATTGATCATGCATTGCATCGGACATATTGCATTTGGTAGCGTGCTACTCCTACGCAGGTCGATCGGTATGGTCCGAGGATTCGTTTGGATAATGAGACCCGGGATCAGAGCTCATTCATAGGAAACTAAGGTGCATCGGGGATGCATTCCATGTGTGAGCCTAGCCGAGGCGAGTGCTATGAGCCGAGGGCTTGGGGACTAGTAGCAGTCGTGTAGACTTCAATACCATCCCTAACCCTAGATACGGAGGGCGTAAATCCATTCTGTGTGTGGGTTCCAGATACCCATGCATAATTGCTTGCTCACGTGTTTGTTCATACATAGCATATGATCGATTATAACTTGATTGTTATGGTACAGGATTAAGGGAATTCTCACTAAGCTAGTGTAGCTTATACCCCTATAGTTGTTTAAATGAACAGGTTATTTCAAGAATGCAAAGTGGGGATCGAATCGGTTGGAGCCGAGAATGACTCCGGGATTTCGGCAAAGAACACGAATGTTTGAAGTTACTAGCTAGTTTTATTATTTGCCTTGTAATAGTTTTACGTAGTAGAATCTCTTGATGAAATGTAATTGAAGTTGAATGATTTGTATTTTGAAGTATAGCGATTCATATATGAAGTATAGTGATTTGCCTCTAGAGTATAGTAAACTTGTATTTCCTTTACATTGTTACTCAATTGTATCAACATAAAATGTATCATTCCGATGTGTCTCCTCTATGTGTTAGATGCCTTGTACATAGTACGGAAGCCTCCGCGTGACTTGAGTGGTCATTCTTAGGCTTTAATATTGTGTACGACGGACTGCCACGTTTAGGATACCCTTCGGAGCGTGACATACCTCTTTCCCCTCCATACTTTACACAATTCTCAAACCTTAACAAAACTCTAAAAAAATTTCCTCTCAAATTCTCTCTTAAACACTCTCTACCATTCACCACTCTTCAAAAAAACAAAATAACACTACCCACATATTCTTACAACCATCACTTTCTTTCTTCATCAAATTTACACTTTTAGGTAAAAACTTTCCTATATTTATTTTTTCCATGTCATGTAACTTGGCATGACCATGGTGTTGTTTCTTAAATCTCATGTGAGTTATAGAAACAAGTACATGTTCCTGTTTTGCTCTTGCATATGCCAAGAATTCCGATTATGTTATTTTGTTATTATTGTTATACTGTGTTGTTATTATTGTTATTATGCTCCTAATCTAACTATGTATATATATATATTATTAAATATTTGTATATCTATATTTCTTAGAGCCTCAATGCTCACTAGCTATTACTAACATGCTTATTATTATTGCTCTTATTATTATTGTTTTTTCTTTTCTTTCTTTTTCTTTTTCTTTTTCTTTTTCTTTTGGGACTAGTCTATTCTTATTCGCGAAAAACCTTGATGAAGCTAAGGCTCCCAATGCTTGACCGAGATATCTTGATGAAGCTAAGGTTCCCAATACTTGACCATATTATTATGCTTATTTGCTTATTATATTTCTTACTATCTTATTATGTATTATTTTTACCCTTTTCAATTGCTACATAATCATATCCATGCATAATTAGAATGTTGTTGTCTTAATTAAAATAAAAAAATGGGTTCTTTCTTTACTGAAGAAAAGTAAACTAAATTTCTTATCACTTAACAAAGGATTTTTCAACCAAAAAGCCTAAGTATTGTTTTTAATAAATTATTTTCAAAAGATTAGACAAGCTAATCATAAATTTTAAAGTATTAGCAATGAAGATTTATTCAAATAATAAAAGGAACTTATTTCTTTTGTAAATAGAAACTAAACACTCCATAAAAATATAATTTTTAGTACTAAAATTAAGATTTTAACCCAACCATATCTTTTATAAAACTTAAATAGGTTCATCATAGACTTTGAAAATCACTTACTAGGTAAGCTTTTACAAGACTTAATTTTTAATATTGTTAGTTTCTTTTCAAAGTTAAAATTAAATTTTTACTAAGTTCTAATGTTGATAATTCTTTATTATGAAAAATTTTCTAATAAACTTACCTAAAAGGATTATGCCACCACTTGATGAATATTAAGAATAAAGTAAGTTTTTTAAATCAAGGTAAAATCAACTTACTATTTTATAAACCAACTTAGAGAAATAAAATTTGCTAAGAAAGTGAAGTTTTAAAAGATGGTAAACTTATTTTTCTAAAGAAGTAGAAGAACACGAAAATGAGAGGAAAACATACATTTAAAACAACTCCAAATATTAGACAACACCAACAACTTAAGAAAAATCTTGAAAACCTTATTTTTCAATGGCTAGAAATAAAATTGGTAAATAACTTAAAGGACCAAATTTTTGGAAATTAATTTATCTTTAAAAAGTTAAGAAATGAAATTATAATAGGAAAACACTTACTTATAACAACCCAAGAATGTTTAAGTTTTACTTCTAACAATTTAAAAAGGAAAAAATTTCAAAGTTTTCATCTTTTAAAAACCTTAAGGACAAATTGTTTTGTGAAAAGTTAATGTTGAGACAACACTACAAAAATCATGCATACAATATGAGTATATATATATGTTCAAAGGATTTTTTAACTGTGCAAATATCCATGTATTGGTTTAAGGGTTTTGAATTGATCTTTTCGAGTAGGTAGAAAACGATATATAATATACAAAATTCCAAGTTAAAATGAGCAAGTTATGGCCATTTTAAGTTGGAATTTCCTTTTATCCAAATTTTAATGCAAATACTAGAATAGAATTAGAAAATTCAAGCAGAACTTTCATGAAATACTCATTCTGGGTATTTATTTCGTTTAGGTAATAAAGCTTGGGAAGACCCATATTCAGAGGATTATTACGAGTAAAGATTTGTGGCAAGGATGGCCAAGTGAGTTTATCTCCTACTTTTACATATTTGTTTGTATTTGTAGTTAGAGGCAATAGAAGTAGGAAAAGATGAAAATGGATTATGCATGATAATATTGTCTTAAAAAATACTAAGTATATCGAAACATTAATTGTTGTTAATTAAATTGTGTTTTATTATTATCATGCAGGAGTGTCTGCAAATTCTGTGATTGCCTTTAAATTACCTTAATCACATATTACGAGTTATATTATTTGATTCAAGCATATCACGTAGTTAGACTCATTTCATTAGCTACTATGCTCGATGGACAAGAGTGTAGTAGTGGCATTTGTGGAAACCCATAAGTCTGCAAGGATAGGCGAATAAGAGCTTGAAAGAACTATTTAAGCATGGGCAAATAGCAGCCCGAAAGAACTATTTCAGGATAGACGAGTAGGAGCTAGAAATAAACTACACCATCGGATTTCAAAGATAGGTTTTAAAGAGCTCGAAAAACCTAACCTTGAATGAAGGTGTAAATCCATTCAAACGTATGATTTCCAATAGATCATATGTATTGCTTTTTCACTTGCATGATGCATTTCATAGGCTTGTTTAATAACGTGTTTGAATCTATACAAGTATGTTAATCCATGAATATTCTCACTAAGTTAGTTAAGCTTACACCCTAATAGACTTTTGTTGACACATGATTGATATCTCTTTTGCTTGAGGACTTCATATACCCAAGTGGAATTATGTTTTGGGAAGCTTTTTTGGGAAATCTTTTTGAAGATCTTAGAATAGATTTCCTTTAAAATCTTTTAGTTCTAGTGTTGTTTCTTTTTGGTGTAAGACTAAAATAATTTTATGGTCTTTGGAGATTTATCAGAGAATGCCCTAAGATGATGTAAGGACTATATACCTATAATGTTGAAGTTAGATATTTATCTATATTTCTTGTATGCTATATTTACTATCTCGAACTATACATACCACCATAGTCTCCTGTTGTTGTGATAGACACCTTACATATGGTGTTGAAGTTTTCGCATAACTTAGGGAAGTCATTCTTAAGTTTTAATATCATATGTGGCGAACTGCCATGTCTAGAGTACCCTTTGGTGCTCCACCTTAAGAGCTACCTACTACCTATCAAATTTCCTACTATATGAAGAATAAGATTTTTGAGATGCATACCTATTACTTGACGAATTGTAAGGATAATTCAACCTCTATCACTCCACCTTAAGAGCTAATTAAATGGCATTTTTAAGAATATCATATCTTTGAAGCTCCACTAAGCAAGCAATCACATCAATCCCATTACAAATCTTGCAACTCTTTGTTTAGCTAGTTCAGTTGCAGCGCTTCTAATCATCAACTATTCAAACTCCTATGCATACTCCTCCACACTTGTACCCCCTTTTCTAAGAGATTAGAAGTGCATAAAGATTTCATGCTTATAATAAGCATGTACAAATCTCTTTCTCAACATTACTTCATCTTTTGTCAAGGTCAAATCTCTTCTTTTCCATCCCTTCTCCTTGTACTCACTAAATTCTTCCACCATAAGGTAACATACCTCATGAACTTAACTACAGCCAATGAAGCTCACATGTGTTCCTCCATATCATAATATGCAAACAATCCTTCCACTTTATCCTCCTAATCAAGACAATCATCCGCAGAACCACTCCTGGAAAAAGGAGGCATCTAGAATTTTACATACTCTAATCCCGTAGGTGGCCTAAATTCTCTTTCTTAGGCAAGTTTATGATAAAGATCATCCCTTCTGACTTCTCCTTGCCTACCATAATCAAGTGATGGTAAGGGTGGTACTTTTGTGTGAGGTTGTATCATATTAGGGTTTTGCAATTACTATTACATTGCTTGTGCAAGAATATTGACTGCGTTAGTCAAATTTTGCATCTTTTGGCTCATACTCCGCTCATCAATAAACTGAACATCAATATTACTCGCAACATTTCCTGGAGCCCCTCTGTTTCCACAAACTCCACTATTGACTTCCTCACCAAAATTTCCATGTAGACTCTCGTTTGACATCCTTATAATACATGACTAGTAATTAAACCATAATCTCAGAGACTAGTATTAAACTCTAATATCCAATCACAATCACAAATCCTAAATACGTACAAACATGCAACAACAAGAGGGACAACTAATCGTAAATCGTGTTCTAATACCAATAAATGTGATACACTTAGGAATTTAATCACTAGTATATTTAAGGGTGAATACTAATTAACCTTGAAGAAAGCCCTAGCACTTAACTCAAGAATTAAAGTTTTCTTAAAAATCAAGATAGGATCTTTACGTTCTTTGATATGCTCACCAAGAAAGTAAAGAGGGGTTAACACTCATAAATAACTGTTATTAATCACAATTACTCACTCGTGATTGCATCTCGCCACAATAAGATGATTGATAAGAGTTAAGGTTTGTAAGGAATGATCTCAAGAAAAGAAATTTCATTCAAAACTAATAATCATTCTATTGTTTACAAATAAAGCCTTTTATATACTCATAGCCTAATTAAGGGAAAAATAGCAATTACTTATCCAAATCTAATAAAGAATCCTAATGAAATAAACTAAAGATATAAAATAACTCAAACTGTCAGCATCATAACAGGCTATGTCACAGGCGTGATGCGGGTCATTTTCTCCACTGGACATCAACATTCATATTGATCGAGGGCATAAGTTGGAACGTTATATGCATTATCATAGGCATCTTCTTGAGTGTGATTGTAACTAGTTGTTACTTAAGTGTAGATTGTGAGACATGTTACAAGCATGATAGGTTTTTTGCAACAATCATGATTGACAGCAAAGGCATGATGTGCAGCTAGAACTCCTTTATCTTCTCGAAGTGTTGTCATGGCTTGGATCACGAGCATGACAAACATGTTTTTTCTCACTTTCTTCACATTTATCTTCATCGGCAACACAAATTGACACACAATCACCTATATGACGAATTTCATAGCTATAAAGGAAATTATGCTTGTTATGACCCTAAATAAGGACCTAATAGGTTTGCTCTAAAATTGTCAGATCACATATACACCCATAACATGAAGACCACTTTACAAGCAAGAGATTACAAGACTCTAATTACTTATTCTCTCAATTTGTTATACGTATATAAATATATATTTAGAAAAGTAGTTTTGGATGTCGATAATTCCACAAATCATGAGAATAGCACAGAATCGGATACCCTATTAAAGTTGAAACAAGGTAAAGCAACTTAAGTTATCTATCATCCACTATCTAAGGAGATTACAAAAAGAAATATGTTAAGCTTTAAGTCTTTTCTCTCAACTAAGTTTAGTCCATAGACATTTTAATCCTTTAATTATCATGACTTGATCTTTGACACGCTCTATGCTCGGTTCCATCCTAACCCGATGTTGTGATTTTCCTAAAAAACAAACTATTAGGGGGTAATCACAACTAGCTTAGTGAGAATATTCCCATATTAATTGACTCATACAAGTAAATCAATCAAGTTATTAAACAAGCATATGAGATACATCAAACACGTGAGCAAGTAATACACATGACTAATCGGAAATCATATGTTGAATGGATTTACGCCTTCCATTCGGGGTTAGGTATTCTGGACCCCATATGACCATAGTTCACAAATAAAATTTTTGTAGTTCATTTAGGCTACTACTCACCATTAAAATATAGTTCATATAAGCTACTACTCACCATTAAAATATAGTTCATATAGGCTATCACTTGCAGTTAATATTAATGCAGATTTTTCGGTCCCTACTTACCTTACTACTATGCTCTTATCCCACCAAGTGTATAATAATAAATGCAATGTGACTCACTTCGTGTTATGTATGAATTCATTTTATTAAGTACTTATAGCATGATTTTAGATATCTTGGGGGTGGTCATAGAATTGGTAGACACATTGATACTATGCTAAATCTTTGATTTATAGAAAATTCAAGCCTTGATATAACTAATATAAGTTCAAGCACTTATATAAAGCACGTGAACTTTCTATTTTTATCTTTCCCTAACTCTAGTGACACTACTCTACAAGCAAACACATAAGTACGAAATTAAGGAAATAAACTCACTCGCCCCTACTATAATCCTTAGTCAGAGTGGTCAATGGGGAAAGGTTCGTCAAATTCCTCGTTACTTATATAAAAAAAAAATACTCGAAATGAGTATTTCATATTGATTCTACTTAAATTTTCTAATTCTATTTCATTATTCTTGTCAAAATTTGGATTATGTGAAATTTCAACTTAAAACGACTATAGCATGCTCATTTTAACTTAGAATTTTGCAAATTAGATGTTGTTTTCTACCTCCTCAAAAAAATCTATCTATTTCTAAGATTATTTTTAACATTTAAAGCCATTTGGGTTTCAAAATGGGTCGGCACATAATTGATTAGAAAATTCCAACCCTTAGTTTTGCATTTTTCCATGTTTTACATCACCTAATTATTTTATAACAAACTCAAAAAAATCTATCTATTTCTAAGATACTTTTATAGTTGAAAAATCCTTTAATATAGATACAAACTCATATTATATACATGATTCTAGTTATGTTGTCTTAACAATGATTTTTTCATAAAACAATTTAGTTTAGAAGTTTGAAAAGTGAAATTTATAAAAATCTATTTTCAATTGTTAAAAAATAACATCTACTTATCATAACTATTATTTCTATATTTTCCTTAACTCCATAAAGGTGAAATTACTTTTTAAAACTTGATTTCTTATGTTATATACTAATTTTATTCCTAAGTGAATTTTTAACTAGTAAGTTGATTTTAAGCTTGACTTGGAAAAATTGTTTCATTGTCAGTGTTTATCAAAGTATTGGCATATGCCATATAAATAAGTTTTTAAGAAAAAATGTCATAACAAAGAATTTTCAACATCACAAATTTATGATAAGTTTATTTTAATATTTTGAAAAGAATGTGGTTGAACCATTATCCTAAGTTGTTGTGAAAATTCATCTCAAGTGTTGGAAGTCATTTTTCTTGAGAGTTTAGTCCTATTTTTGTATGATAGAAATAACTCACTTTTTCTTTAAATTTTTATTAAAACAACAACATCATTCTATGATCATGCATGAATATGAATTTATAGTTATGTTATGAGATAAAAAAATAAAACCATGTTGAAAATAAAAGAGATAGAAAATTAAATGAGCATATAAGACCAAAACATGGAAGTCTTAGTTTGTCATCAAGACTTCCCGAAACTTAAATTTGGACAAGTGCTATAAAAATAAAAGAAAACTTAAGAAAAAGAAAACGAAGAAAATTGTGGAAGTCTTAGACTTTTTATTCAAGTCTTCTAAGGACTTGTGGAAATGGACAAGTCTCATAAAGAAAATTAAGAAAATAAGAAAAACATAGAAGTCTTAGATTCATGTCAAGGCTCCCTAGGACTTAGAAATGGATAAGTCCCCTTAGATAGCAAACTAATTAAGAGCAAAACAAATAAAATGGAAGTTTTAGAATTTTTGGACAAGACAATCTCAGGACTTATATTAAGGATAAGTCCCCTTTTGTTTTGACTTGATTAAGGACAAGTCTCAAAATGTATATTAAGGGCATGAAAATAAATAAAAGCACGAAATAAATATAAACATGAAATAGATGTTAAGTTAGTGAGCAATAAGCTCATATCGATATAAATATGTACATGACTATATTTATACATATAGATAGTTAGGTTAGTTAACCAAAATATATCAATAAGAATATAACTTCAACATGACCATAATCTAGATAAGATATAAGTTTCATTTTTGACATTATCATCCCTAGCTTTAATGCATCATGGGGAGATTTTATCCATAGATAATGCATGAAACACTTAATATCAAATAAGGATGTATGAGGAATGTATGTACTTTAAAAAGATGAATCAAAGAATTGTGTTCGTGTATGAAAAAGAAATGGGCAGCAAGGAAAAAGACAGAAAAGAATGAGAGAAAAGAGAGAAATTTGATGAGAGTTGTAAAGTGTAAGAAGTGTGAATGAAGGTAGGTATTTATAGAGATAACTTGAGGAATTAAATTAGGATAAATAATTTGAAAAAAAGAAAAAAAAAAAAAAGGTTACTACAACATAGGGTACAACAAACATAAATAATGGCCAGAAGGAAAAAACAACCAAGTGAAAAGTAACAAATTTGACATGTAATGAGATAACTTATAAAAGTAGTATATAGGATATGGTGTGCAAAAAATAGGTGTAAATCATAAGAAAAAAATATGGCACCAAGTAATAGCAAAAATTAAAGTAAATAGTGATGATTAGTAATAGTAAAATATCATATAAGTTATTGGTAACCAAAAAATACGCGTATATGAGTTATATCTAATTTTTTATTATCTGAAAAATTTTTATCTGATATTTTTATGAAACGATAAATCATTAAATCATTTTGAAAGATGAATTGATATTATTTTATCATTAATTGTTATCCAGCTTTTTGATTTGTGTACGAACGATCGGTTGCAAAAACTGTTTAGTTGATGAAATTTGATTTGAAAATTCATATACCATATTATAGAAAATAAATTTGCATTATTTTATTACTAAATATTAATTAAATTATATTTTTTTATTTACGTGTTCGTGATCAAATACAAAAATTGATCTCATAAGGTCTAAAACGATTGATTTTTTGGACAATCTGATCTTATTAGGATTTATATTATATATATTATTCATAATTTGAGTTTATAATATTTTTATAATTTATATATTATTTTATGGTCTTTGAAGTTGTCCGATAGAGTCTAGATTTTTTGAGGTTTGCGATTGACTCGGTTTGACTTTAGGATTCCAGTTCTATTTTCTAGTCTAAGGTTCTACTTATAAGATTACTGTAAAATTCTGGAAGTTTTCAATTACAAGAAATTATTTCTTATTATTTTACCAATAGATAATATTTGGATGTTCTACCTCGATTCATGTGTTAGAGAACAAATGGGTGAATTATTTAACGTAAGGTTTTCGAATCAATTGAGTTATTGGATCATTTTGTTGGTGATATTTTTTTATTAGATGATTTACTTTTAGGTTTTAAGGTTTTATTTAGTTCATCTGATAACTTAGGTTTATTGAATCTTTATCTAATCCCATTTATGGTTTCCAAGATTTCGAAATTTTTAGCAATCCAAATTTAAGTTAATTTATATGATATTATAGGGTTATAAAATTTATTTGATTTCATCTAAGGTTTCTAAGATTTTGGTATGATCTGATACGATTTTAGGATTTTGGTTCTGATGTGAATTTTAGGGTTTGAGATGTGTTTTATTTATTTTATTAAAATTCTGATTAATCTTCTAATATGATCCCAGTCTACATTATTTAAATAATATCATACTATTTTCTTGATTTGTATTTTGACTTTTTTATTATAATTATCTTGATACGGTATTTGTCATATCAAATGATTTGTCAAATATGTAGTTCGTGCCAATAATTGTAAGTTTTCTTAATTAGCCTTAGGGTTTTGTTATGATATAGGTTGTATTGATATTATGATTATATATAAACTACTACTATAATTATTAAATTATAATGGTACTTATCACAATTGCAATTTTGGATAAGAATCTTATAGCATTGTTACAAGTTGATAAGTTATCATGATATTAGTAATAATATTTTTAACTTATCAAAATTGTTTAATATGTGGATCAAGTATAGTGTTACTTATTATATGACAAAATAATCTTGTTTTTGTTGTTGTTATAGTTATTATTATTATTATTTATTTTTTCTACAACGTATCTTGTTAATTGTAGTACACTTTTGATGCTATTTATACTACTACAACTACTATTGTAAATTGTAGTAATAGTTTGTATCACGTGCCTGAAATAAGCATATGATTAAATTGGTAAAGGAGAATATTTTATGGGTATCAATTTAAGCTTTGTATTTTATTATAATTACTTGTGTTATATTTTGAATATTTTCAAATGTAATAAATTATTTGTTTGATTTAAGTGACTTCTAAGAATTTTTTTACCTACTAAAGAAAGTTGTGTTATTAGTTTCTTTAAGGGATAATGATCATTTTAAATTATAAGTTCATAAAAAAATATTTATTTGCAATTGTTTTGCAAATTTACTTGTTTGACATTGTTTGATTCTATGTGTTTGATGAATCTAGAGATACATTTATCTTTATTTGTTGAAGTTAAAGTTTTTCTTAATGATTAATTTACGGTATTTCTTATTCGAGAATTTTCGAGGTATATTTATTGTTTTTCTAATTATTTTTTGAAATTGGTTGATAATTTTTTAAGTTTGCTGGAGCTTTGATAATTAATTTTTTATTTATTATCACTCATTGATCGCAAAAAAAAGTCAGGGGAAATTTTGTTGATAACGATTATGATTTCTTAAACAATAATTTAATTGTTTATATTTTAATATTCTTAAATCGTGAAAAATCAAGAGTGATTTTTGGTGATTTTTCCAAAAGCTTTTCAAAATTTTAAATCATATTATTGTCAATTATCAAAATTAGATTATGCAAAAATTAAGGGGTTTATAATGCTCATCTTCATAAGGTTGATTTATCAAAATCCTTTAAACCAAGTTTTGCAATCCCTTAACCTTAGCTCTCGTAATAGGACCATTAACCTGATTCCCATCAAGGAGCATTTGATTGAAAAGTAAAATTACAAATAGGTGATGTGAAGGAACACACTTATGAGCTTAACTGTAAACCCCCAAATTTTCAGAATCGGTTTAGCATAAAACCCTAAACCGGAAGTCAAACGAAACCCTAAAGGTCAACAAAACCCTAGTTTACCGTATCAAACTAAATCCGGCATTGTCGTTTTCTTTGGCCCTAGAAAACGAAGTTGGGATGATAAGCTAGAATAGTTCGTAATAACCATAGGTTTTATAAAAATTTCAGTTTCGCGAAATTCGGGTGTCCTTCGAACCCGATCGGACACAGTTCTCGAAAAACGTGTCCGGAAGCCTGGAATAGTAAAAATATTCCAAATACACTGTTAGACTCGTAAAAATATAAGCTTTCCAAAAATATCAGTTTCATAATTTTTCGGTAAATAAAAATAAAAGATAAAGCTATTATACGCGTATTTTCTTACATCGATACTTTAATTGTCACATCTACTTTACATTACACTATTCATTACTATTCTACACTAGTCTTTAATCTCTACTTTTTCTTACACCTATTCTTACACTCTACATAACCTATAATCTTAACTTTTTACCTTTCCCATAACTTTATTTCACATCTACCTTACACATTACATCTTTCATCTATCAAAAGTCAACAAAATAAAATCACTTCTTCCCTCTACACCATAGGGCCGGCGCTACCCCCCCGCCCCCTCCTCACATGCCCACAATTTGTTTCAATTTTACTTTATTTTAATCACACAAAAATCACTCCTCAATTTCCTATAAATACCCCCCTCCTCTTTCACTTCTTTCACACATTCACTACCCACAAATTCATATCAAAACTCTCTTAAAATACTATCTCAAAACTCTCTCAAAATACCATCTCAAAACTCTCCCAAAATAATTCCATAACAACTTCCACCAACAACAAAAAACCCATAACCACATAACCATATCAAAGTCTTCTTTAGGTAACCACATTATATTTCTTTCTTCTTCTTCATGTCATGTAACTTTACATGACCATAGTGTGAGTTTCCAAATACTACAAGTTATGGAAACTACATTATGTTCATGTATTGTTCTTGTTCATGCCAATCCATTTATGTTCATGTTGTTTTATTATTGTTAATATATTATTATCTATATATATATATACACATTCTTTAGAGCATATAAGCTCACTTGCAATTTATTTATTTCATGCAAAGCAATTTACTTTTCCATTGCAATTTATTTATTTAATTCTTGTTGAATTAAGACTAGCCTCTAGTCTTAGACTTGTCCTCATTAAGTCAAACAAGTTTTCTTTTTTTATTTTATTTTGTTTTGGGACTAGTTTATTTCTTAGTCCCGGGAGCCTTGAAAAAGCTAAGACTCCAATACTTGATTTTATTAATTATGTTTTATATTATTTTGTTCTCATAATCATGTTCATTTAGATTGTTGTCAAAAAATTTTGATTTCTAAAGATAATTAAACAAAAGAAGTAATTTTGTCACTTAGAAATAAGTTTATGTAAAGTATAAAATCTATAAGATAACAAAAATAAACTCATTCCTTTTTAAGTTACAAAAAGAACTCACTATAATTTTAAAACTATTTTTACTTAAAAAGCTACTTAAACCTTTATTCCACTTTGTTTTTCAAAAGAAAATGGTTCTTTGGAATTTTCAAGTAAAGACCTTTGCAAACAAATAGGCAAAGAAAATTTATGGTTTGAAAATAATAAAGTTATTTCTTTTCAAATTACAAGAAGAAACCACAAAAATTTTAGAAAAGGGTTTCTTAAGTCACATATTGATTCACTTTGTTTTTACCAAGAAAATAAACTTTTATGAATGATTTCTATGAAGCATGAGAAAAAGAATGAGAAACTTCAAGCAAAGATTTTAAAACAAATAGACAAAGAAGATGGTACAAGAAAAATAAATAGAAATAATAGTGTATTTTCTAAAAACTCCAAATTAGTATTAGTATAGAAAACTTCGAAAATTTATTTCCAAAAAGTTACTTAGATATATATATATATATATATATAGATAAGCTAATATGAAACATTTTCGTAAGTAAAAAGAAACAACATAATCATTTCAAGAAGTTTACCAACATGGAAATTTTGTAAACTATATTTTCCCAAAACAACTCCAAAACCAACATGATTTTCTTAAGAAAAATAAATGGACAACAAAACACTTGAGCATGAATGAATATGAGCTAAGTAGTCATAAAAAAGAGAAATTTTCAACTATATAGATAACTAAGTATTTATCAAGCAAAATCTTGATTTCTTAAACCAAGGTTGTTTTGTTGGAAAATCCGTGGTGAATTTTGTCACCACTGTTTCGGATCCTATATGGCTTTATTTGTTGAAAATAATTTTAGAAATGGGTAGATCTTTTCGAGTAGGTAGAAATCGGTATATTATATGCGCGATTCCGAGTTAAAATGATCAAGTTATGGCCCTTTAAGTTGGAACATTCCTTTATACGAACTTTAACGTTCTTTTGACATTGTTTTGTCAAAAATTTAAGAAAATCATCAAGAAAAACTCATTGTGGGTATTTTCTTTGGTTAGGTGACCCCGAGAAAGGATTCCTTTACCCCGAGGATTTTTACGACTAAGTGGAGTGTGTGAACGACTCACCCGCATAGAGGAATAGTCACCATGGCATCGTGAGTTTATTTCCATTAAAAGCTATACTTGTTGTGCTTGTAAATTAGTTGCATTAGAGTTAGGAAAAAGATAAACCGATACGTATGTAAATAATTCTTTGAAAGAATTTTAAGAATATCAAAGTCAAAATTGTTTTAAATGGTTGTTTTAGTATAATATTGATTGGTATGAAATTCCTTGATCGCCTTAAATTTAACAATAATTGTGCTATGACCTTATAAATAAAAGAATTCATGCATACCACGAAGTGAGTCACATTGCATTTTGGGTTATTTTCTTTGGGTGAGAAGGATAGTAAGCTTATGTCGAAAGCAACACTTGGCGGGAGATCCGAAAGCGATTGCTTGGTGGCTTAATGGAATATGCTTGGCGATAGATCCGAAAGCAAGGTCAATCAAGTATATTCGGAATGCTTGGCGATGAGTGCTTGCGAGCATGAAAACTTTTTATTTAAAACTACTTGAATTGAGGTTATGTATCACCAAACCCCGAATGGAGGGCGCAAATCCATTCAACATATAGTTCCCGGAAACCTATATGCTTGTTTGTCCACGTGCTTGTGCATTACATTTGTTTGATTAAATCAACTTGTTTGAATATTGTTACAAGAAGTTATTTATGGAAATAGTTCTCATTAAGCCTATTAGCTTAAACCCCGATAGATATCTTTTGTAGTTTCCTTACTTATGGTTAAGGCCACGAGGACCCTATGGACAGGTAATCTCTTTTGGATAATAGAAACTTAGATAAAGTGTAGCATTAGTATTAACATGCAAATATTCATATAATAGATTAGTAATCAAGGGAGTCGTCCCTAAGTTTGTAAAGTCTTTGCTATGGATGAATAATTATTGTGAATCCTCTTTTCTTAACATGTTTTTATATCTCCTTAAGCTTCATAATTCCATATATGGTCCTCTAAAGTTGTGAAAGTACGCCTTACACTTAATATAAAAGCTTTTAGGAATGGCTAAGGTTGTCATACTTAAGCTTTAATATTGAGTGTGGGACTGTCACGTTTAGGGTACCCATTGGGGCGTGACAGTTTAAGTTGGTATCAGAGCATGGTTTAAGAACCTAGGAGTCATAATTATAGAAATGGGCTTAAGAAGAATTGACTTAGAATAGAAGTAAGGAGGACTTAAATGAAATAGAATGGGTAGAATAAGTCTTCTAATATCTTTCTTTTACGTAGATCACCATAGATGAGGCTCGTCTCCAAGCCAAGAACTTCCGGAAAGGACCCTTCGAAACACCAGAAGATTTTCGATTGAGACTTAGAGTCCTATGTGAGGAGTTTGCCCTAGCAGGGCAACCTAAGACCGTCCGGGAAATGTTCTAAATATGGAAGAGAGGAATGATGCAAACATAATGGAGGGAAGTGGTACAGACCATTCATAACTGTCCTATAGGAAAGAAACTAACCGAGTTGGAAATGATATATGCCGTGGAACGTATCGCGGCCATTGCTGAAGATAGACCTATGTTGAAGGAAGCCACATTCGTCCTTAGAGAAGACGGGGGACGAACTTCACCAGATTTCCAAACATGGAGGAAAATTGGACCTATGTTCATTTACGCCCATGACAACTTGATGGATCATCTCGAATGGATGAAGGCGGACATCAACGACATCTTCTACTGGCATGGAGTGTATCAGGAAGTACTACGACCCCCAACCCGAGTGCCCACGGAGCCGCCTGCCTTTATGGGAATCCAACTAAGGAGGAACGAGCCCCTACGTCTACGAGATGACGGATCAATAATAAGGGAAGAGCCTATGGAAGAAGATGAAGAAAGTGAAGATTCAGAAGAAGACCCAGAGGAAGAAAATGAAGCAGGACCAGAAGAAGGAAACCAGACCATTGTTGGAGACGAAGAACCCCGTAATAGCACTGAAGAAAGGATCATCCGCTACTTAATGGGACGACAGACTCAGGGAAGGCAAGAACCAAACTCGGCCATGAATACAGACAGTGGTCCGCCCGATGAGAACAATAGCATGGAGACGGATGGAGCCGTTACTTGGAGAACCATTCATGACATAGTGCCAGAAATGACTAGAGATGAGTTAATCGACGTACACGAAAGATCCAGGGAGGCAGCCCAGAAGAGGAGGAAATATTTCAGCCAATTCATGAGGGACTGGAACCCAGGGTCATCCAGCAACAATCCGGGAGATGCACCCGAAGAATGAAGGAAGGAGGAAAGGAAAACGGAGCATATCCCTAGAAGTCCAGCTTATATTTTGTAATCATAGACTAGATCCATGAACCTAGTCTATCTTTTAATTCTCGGAACAATGTTTGCTATTTTCTATGTGATTTTCTTTTGTGATTTGTCTTATTTCCGATTTCATGCATGAACTTTATTTCTATGATGATGCTCTAAGTTTGATTTCAGAAATTGTTTGATTTAAATTCCGTTAGCTTTTATGCATATTTAAATTTCCGTTATATCCACCAATTCCGGCAAAAATTTAATTAAGTTATCAAACTTTATAAAACTGACTTAGAAAAGTTTAAAACAGCCGAAATAGAAGTAGACGAAGGAGGAACAAAGCGCCTCTAACCAACCAGACGTAGAAGCAGATCAACCTGCTGTTCAAGGAGCCGCCGCACCTCAAATGGACTTACACGCCACGTTAGGACACCTAACCCACGTATTAGAAGAAATTAGCAAAACATGCCAACACAAGCACCGTACCAGAGGCAACGACAGCAACAGCATCGAAATAGCCCCGATGTCTATACCAACCCCACCACCACAACAGTTTCAACAGAGGCATCTGTGCATAGGAACATGCATAGCCAAAGTGCACCCCTACCTCCACCTCCACCGCCAAGGCCATATAAAGCATGTTACCTGACTTCATCAAGAGCAACCACTACTTTGAAGGAGCTATGATAAACCAGAGGCGAAGATTGGCTATCTCAAATAGAGATGTCTTTTGATGCATATGAAGTTTCGCCCCATTTGCAAATCAAGTATGGAACATTCATGCTTCGTCTAAACGCTAGAATATGGTGGGAGTCAAGGAAAAGGGATCTAATGACTCCAATCACTTGGGAAATGTTTAGACATGAGTTTTTGGAGAATTATTTTCCAGGAAGTTTACGAGTAAGGTATAGTGCGGACTTCTTGCAAATTCCTCAAAAGGGTAGAATAATTGAACAATATGAGACTGAGTTCAATAGATTGTTGCAATATGCACCTAACTCCTACAAGTACAGTGAAGAATTGAAAAGACAAGTCTTTATAGGAGGATTGGATGAAGACCTAAGGATGAGGTTGGAAGAATTCGACATAAGGAATTTTCGAGAACTGGTGGAAAGAGCTCGAATCGTGGAAGGAGCAAGGAAAAGGAGAGAAAGAATAGAAGAAGAAGAAGACCCAATCATTGAGAGAAAGTTTTATGTAGAACCCAATCTCATGCCTCCATCAAAGAAAATCAAGATCTCCAATAACGACAATAGAAGGATCACACCAAGAGATATTAAGTGTTGGAAGTGCAGTGGAGCACACTACCCAAAGAAGTGCCCCCAGCTATTTAGGAAATGTTTCTTCTGTGGAAATACAGACCATAAGATATCAAAATGCCCAAGTAGAGGAGTTAATACTTGCCATGTCTACGATCAGAAAGGGCATTTTGCCAACAACTGTCCACAAGGAAGGAATATTCTATCAAGATCATCAAAAGAAGTTGTTCCTATAAAGTGGAGGGAAATGGAAGTGGAAGTGAAAGCAGACCAGGATCTACTGCTTCAAAAATTCGAATCTACAACTTGGAGGGACGATGGATAAGTGAAGAAGTGAACAAAGAAAATGGAAACTTGACTGCCTTGGAGTACATTAGAGGTTATAACAGCGATGCAGGAACCAGTCAATCTCCAACCTTCTTTTATTGATGTTGTTTCTTTATTTAAAGTAACGGAAAAGTGTAAGGTTTTCTTTATAAGGATAAATAGGAGTAATAATCCCTAATGTGTACATAAGAAGTTTTAGTAAATAAGAATGTTTTACTCTCTTGGAATTCAAAGTGTTCTTTTGGTGTATCTAGACTACCAATGACAAACAATCAACCTAGTTTAAGATAATGCGAAAGAATAATGAAACCCAAGAAAATATTGGTCGATCTTTCAACGATGACGTAAGGACATGAAGTCCCGTGACTCTAAGGAATAATGGAATTAAGTAATCTTTGGGATAAGATGTATACCTCTCAAGTAGGACCCCAATAAGAAGATGCAAGGAGAACATAGAACGAAAAGAGAATATTGGGCGAAAGACTTGCTAGTATAAGAAAAGAAGAGATACACTCTTTCGAGTTAATAAAGGAAATTAAATGACTAAAAGAGAGTGAAGAGAAATCGACCTTTGGAGATATTCGTGGGCTTCAATAAGAAGTTTTGAGAAGAATTCTGGATACAGATTTCATCCAAAGGAAAGGATCAGATTTGGTAACTACATTAATAACCCATAAGAAAGTTGGAGAAACAGCAAAAAAAACCCTAGACCAAAGATCTTATACAACATACCACCACGAAATATACCCGTTCAGCTTATAATGGATAAAACCCTAAGCCAACGTGTTAACTTTCGGAAAGGAACAAAGTAAGGAGCAAACACGTTTTTCTCAAGATTAAGATCACGATACCACCAACAAAGGATCAAATCAAGGAGGAATGACCCTCGGATTCTTTATACCCCCACAAGTTTTGGTAACGCTTTCTGGACTCAAACCAGGAATATGAAACCCTGTTGCACAAGCCAATAGTTGACAAAAATAATGATATAACCTGAAGGAAGAAAGAAGTAATCGAAGAGTGTGATCTTAAGTATAGGAAGTTAATAAAAAGGAGTTGAAAAGTCGAACGTTGGAGTTTCACAACAAGGTTTAAAAGAAGAACCAGTCGGTAAGATATTAAGACCAACCGTATAGAAATAATAAAAGAGCTTAGATGAGAAGATACGAAGGATAAAGAAGAGATATAGGAAAAAGGGTGTATTAAAAGAGGCCAAAGGGTGATTTAGCATAACTAAGGATAAGGAAGTCAGTAAGAAAGAATCATGAGTACGGTTCATAAATTTGGGATCAACAACATATGCAAGAAGAGCTCAGATATACCAAAGTTCAAGGGACATTAGAAGAAATGAAATATGGATAAAGAAATAAGAACATCAAAGAACGAAAGAACCTATAAGGACTCAGTAATGTTGGGATAAGAAAACGGAATTAACCTCCTCACAAAATTTTGGATTTCTCACATTGTTAGCTAAAAGGCAAAAACCCTGGAGGAACAATTAAGATTGTCTCATGAGATGATAAAGGCACAAGGTAGAGATAAAGACTGATCGAAAAAGATGAACCCTAGAAACCATGTGCGTTTAAGGGTAGGAAGTAATTACCACATGATCTTTTGAGAAGTAATAAGACGAGAAGGAAGTTTAGATTATTTGGAGATGTGCGACAATTCCCCATTTAACAAAGGATTGAGGAATCAAGTTATGGAGATAAAAGTTAATGTTTTTGAAGGAGAATTTTCCTTAGAAAGATATACCCAATCCAGATATTTATTCACAAAAGTTCGGAGGATGAGAAATAAGGAAATCCATTAAGAGGATCTTTTTGAAGAATGACGCATAACCCAAGTAACCAAGATTGGTTAGAACCACAAGTAGGAATTTCCAAGTTTTAAGGACAAAAATTTCTTTAAGGGGGGTAGATTGTAAACCCCCAAATTTTCAGAATCGGTTTAGCATAAAACCTAAACCGGAAGTCAAACGAAACCCTAAAGGTCAACAAAGCCCTAGTTTACCGTATCAAACTAAATCCGGCATTGCCGTTTTCTTTGGCCCTAGAAAACAAAGTTGGGATGATAAGCTAGAATAGTTCGTAATAACCATAGGTTTTATAAAAATTTCAGTTTCGCGAAATTCGGGTGTCCTTCGAACCCGATCGAACACAGTTCTCGAAAAATGTGTCCGGAAGCCCGGAATAGTGAAGATATTCCGAATACACCGTTAGACTCGTAAAAATATAAGATTTTCAAAAATATCAGTTTCATAATTTTTCGGTAAATAAAAATAACAGATAAAGCTATTATACGCGTATTTTCTTACTACCGGTACTTTAATTGTCATATCTACTTTACATTACACTATTCATTACTATTCTATACTATTCTTTTATCTCTACTTTTTCTTTCACCTATTCTTACACTTTACATAACCTATAATCTTAACTTTTTACCTTTCCCATAACGTTATTTCACATCTACCTTACACATTACATCTTTCATCTATCAAAAGTCAACAAAATAAAATCACTTCTTTTCTACACCATATGGTCGGCGCTACAACCCCCCTCCCCCCCCACCCCCCCACCCCCCCCCCCCCCCCCCCCCCCCCCTTCTCTCACATGCCTCAATTTGTTTCAATTTTACTTTATTTTAATCACACAAAAATCACTCCTCAATTTCCTATAAATACCCCCTCCTCTTTCACTTCTTTCACACATTCACTACCCACAAATTCATATCAAAACTCTCTTAAAATACTATCTCAAAACTCTCTCAAAATACCATCTCAAAACTCTCCCAAAATAATTCCATAACAACTTCCACCAACAACAAAAACCCATAACCACATAACCATATCAAAGTCTTCTTTAGGTAACCACATTATATTTCTTTCTTCTTCTTCATGTCATGTAACTTTACATGACCATAGTGTGAGTTTCCAAATACTACAAGTTATGGAAACTACATTATGTTCATGTATTGTTCTTGTTCATGCCAATCCATTTATGTTCATGTTGTTTTATTATTGTTAATATATTATTATCTATATATATATATACGCATTCTTTAGAGCATATAAGCTCACTTGCAATTTATTTATTTCATGCAAAGCAATTTACTTTTCCATTGCAATTTATTTATTTAATTCCTTGTTGAATTAAGACTAGCCTCTAGTCTTAGACTTGTCCTCATTAAGTCAAATCAAGTTTTCTTTCTTTTATTTTATTTTGTTTTGGGACTGGTTTATTTCTTGGTCCCGGGAGCCTTGAAAAAGCTAAGATTCCAATACTTGATTTTATTAATTATGTTTTATATTATTTTGTTCTCATAATCATGTTCATTTAGATTGTTGTCAAAAAATTTTGATTTCTAAAGATAATTAAACAAAAGAAGTAATTTTGTCACTTAGAAATAAGTTTATGTAAAGTATAAAATCTATAAGATAACAAAAATAAACTCATTCCTTTTTAAGTTACAAAAAGAACTCACTATAATTTTAAAAACTATTTTTACTTAAAAAGCTACTTAAACCTTTATTCCACTTTGTTTTTCAAAAGAAAATGGTTCTTTGGAATTTTCAAGTAAAGACCTTTGCAAACAAATAGGCAAAGAAAATTTATGGTTTGAAAATAATAAAGTTATTTCTTTTCAAATTACAAGAAGAAACCACAAAAATTTTAGAAAAGGGTTTCTTAAGTCACATATTGATTCACTTTGTTTTTACCAAGAAAATAAACTTTTATGAATGATTTCTATGAAGCATGAGAAAAGAATGAGAAACTTCAAGCAAGATTTTAAAACAAATAGACAAAGAAGATGGTACAAGAAAAATAAATAGAAATAATAGTGTATTTTCTAAAAACTCCAAATTAGTATTAGTATAGAAAACTTCGAAAATTTATTTCCAAAAAGTTACTTAGATATATATATATATATATATAGATAAGCTAATATGAAACATTTTCGTAAGTAAAAAGAAACAACATAATCATTTCAAGAAGTTTACCAACATGGAAATTTTGTAAACTATATTTTCCCAAAACAACTCCAAAACCAACATGATTTTCTTAAGAAAAATAAATGGACAACAAAACACTTGAGCATGAATGAATATGAGCTAAGTAGTCATAAAAAGAGAAATTTTCAACTATATAGATAACTAAGTATTTATCAAGCAAAATCTTGATTTCTTAAACCAAGGTTGTTTTGTTGGAAAATCCGTGGTGAATTTTGTCACCACTGTTTGGATCCTATACGGCTTTATTTGTTGAAAATAATTTTAGAAATGGGTAGATCTTTTCGAGTAGGTAGAAATCGGTATATTATATGCGCGATTCCGAGTTAAAATGATCAAGTTATGGCCCTTTAAGTTGGAACATTCCTTTATACGAACTTTAACGTTCTTTTGACATTGTTTTGTCAAAAATTTAAGAAAATCATCAAGAAAAACTCATTGTGGGTATTTTCTTTGGTTAGGTGACCCCGAGAAAGGATTCCTTTACCCCGAGGATTTTTACGACTAAGTGGAGTGTGTGAACGACTCACCCGCATAGAGGAATAGTCACCATGGCATCGTGAGTTTATTTCCATTAAAAGCTATACTTGTTGTGCTTGTAAATTAGTTGCATTAGAGTTAGGAAAAAGATAAACCGATACGTATGTAAATAATTCTTTGAAAGAATTTTAAGAATATCAAAGTCAGAATTGTTTTAAATGGTTGTTTTAGTATAATATTGATTGGTATGAAATTCCTTGATCGCCTTAAATTTGACAATAATTGTGCTATGACCTTATAAATAAAAGAATTCATGCATACCACGAAGTGAGTCACATTGCATTTTGGGTTATTATCCTTGGGTGAGAAGGATAGTAAGCTCTTGTCGAAAGCAACACTTGGCGGGAGATCCGAAAGCGATTGCTTGGCGGCTTAATGGAATATGCTTGGCGGTAGATCCGAAAGCAAGGTCAATCAAGTAGATTCGGAATGCTTGGCGATGAGTGCTCATGAGCATGAAAACTTTTTATTTAAAACTACTTGAATTGAGGTTATGTATCACCAAACCCGAATGGAGGGCGCAAATCCATTCACATATAGTTCCCGGAAAGCTATATGCTTGTTTGCCCACATGCTTGTGCATTACATTTGTTTGATTAAATCAACTTGTTTGAATATTGTTACAAGAAGTTATTTATGGAAATAGTTCTCACTAAGCCTATTAGCTTATACCCCGATAGATATCTTTTGCAGTTTCCTTACTTATGGTTAAGGCCACGAGGACCCTGCGGACAGGTAATCTCTTTTGGATAATAGAAACTTAGATAAAGTGTAGCATTAGTATTAACATGATATATTCATAATAGATTAGTAATCAAGGGAGTCGTCCCTAAGTTTGTAAAGTCTTTGCTATGGATGAATAATTATTGTGAATCCTCTTTTCTTAATATGTTTTTATATCTCCTTAAGCTTCATAATTCCATATATGGTCCTCTAAAGTTGTGAAAGTACGCCTTACACTTAATATAAAAGCTTTTGGGAATGGCTAAGGTTGTCATACTTAAGCTTTAATATTGAGTGTGGCGGACTGTCATGTTTAGGGTACCCATTGGGGCGTGACATTAACACCACAATCATTCCTAAAACACTAAGGTATTAGGTTACTAGATCTTTTCTTCTTATGTATCCCTTAATTTTTTTCATATGTGTAATCCCTTGGTTTTCATAAACAGAAATAGGAAATAAAGATTTAATGTATATTTGAATGAGTATGTTATAGTATATGAAATTTGAGTAAATTAAGTATAATAGTTTTTATAAAATCAATTTAGTAAGAATAGAAGTTTAAAATCATCAATGGAATTGATTTAAGAAAATTGTTAATTAAGTATTCTTTATATTCTTAAAGAAAATTGAATTTCGTAAACTTAATTTCTAAATGGCCAACAATATTGATATAAATTCTTATAAGGAATTATTTCAACAAATAGGAATTATAAACTAAGTTGTTATTAGTTATGTTTTGAGTTTGAATAATTGATAATTCTTATATTATAGAAATATAATGGTTTAAAATGTGTTTGTTTTGAACTTTTTGGCAGCAAAAATAGTCATTGAGCTCACCATAATTTCTATGCACACACACACTTAATCACTTTGAGATGCCACAAAAGTCAAAGGATTATTTTATCTATATGTACATAATTATCCTTAATTAAGAGGCAGAATTTTTCCTCCTCTTTGTCTTCTCAAAGCCTACATTTCTTATACCCTCACACATTCCACATTTCAACTTCACTTTCTTCTTTTAAATCATCAAGAACAACAAGTGAAGCCTCCATCTTCAAGTTTAAGTAAGTCTTGGCAAGTTATTTCTTGCTTTGTCTTTGCTATTTGTTTGTTTGAGTAGTTATAGAATTAGTGTGGTTGTTGGTTAATGGTTGATATTTGGATGATTATGAGTTTTGGTTGTTAGTTATGTGAAGTAGAGTGATGGAGAAGTGGTTTTAAAGTTTTAAAACTTGAAGTTAATGGTTGGTTATGTTGATATGGAGAATGGAGATAGATTGGATGATACGAAGAAGTGGATGACAAGTATGAGACTTGTATGATGATGCATGAGTATATTGGATTGATATGAGACAAGTAAAGTTGGTTAAAGTGTATAAAATGTGAAGTGAAAAAAGTGTTTTTTGCTGTCCATTTCCCATGGGTGTAGAGGAGAGCATGGCAAGGGACATAGAACTTTATAACCCTAAGTGCCTAGTCATCTGCCCCTTTCTATGGGGCATGGGTAGGGGCATGGAGAATCCTATGCCCCTTTCTATGGGGCGTGGGACTTGTAACATGTTCTTTTTGTCTCCTTCAGCTCTATAAACTTGTTAATCCTTCTTATCTTAGTTAAGTAGATAGTAATATAAGTTTTTCTATCTTATAGGAACCCTATATCACGATTTAGACTTCCCATTAGACTATTACGATGATTAAGGAGAATGCACGTGTGAGTAACTTGAATCTCATCACTTTGTTTATTATTGTAAAGAGTGGAATATATTTTAATCATAACTATAAGGAATCAAATGCATGGTGATGGGACATCTTGTATGTTATATGTTGTATTTTCGAGTTATAAATCTTAACAATCAAAGTGACAACTCCTTGCTTGACATTAAATTATAGATTGCATTATGAAGTGTCTGGAATTGATATGACAACATGATAATATGGAATTAAGTTATTAGACTTCTAAATTTAATATGACATGCATTTCATAACATCATACTACATTAGTATGGTACTCATGTCACGTGCTAACATTTTGATTCTATGATAATGCTTGTTGAGACCAGTGGTTCTGCTTGCAGGTTACCATAGGTTGTCAGCTTTGCATAAACTAAACAAGATTCGAAGGAGGTCATCTGTATTGGAGTTGGCTTTAGAGTTCTAATACTTAGTGAGATTGCTCAAGTTCTAAGAGAAATTGAGGTATTTATGTGAAAGCGAATTTGAAAATGGAAAAAGAGAATAAAAAATTCCTCCTTCTTTAGTTTTGAGATTCTCATGGGCATGAACTACTAAACTTATCCTTCAACCCCCTGAGAAGGCATAAATCCCCATAGGTTTGAATTTGGTTATTCAAACCATATTTGCTACATATGGTTGATGAGTGCATTACATATTGTTGCTAGTACAACTTGTTTGATACTAAAGATATGTGTTAAGATTATGTTATTCACTAAGCTTTATATGCTCATGCTCTCTTAAACTGTTGATTTATAGAGTTATAAGCAAGAAGACCGAAACCAAGCTCAGGTGTGGGAGTTAGTATAGGATGGACTTATGTACTCTTTTGGAAAGAAGATCGTGTATGTAATAGAGACTTAGTTATTGTTTTGTTATAGTATAAGTTAAGTTTTGTTTTCCTTGTAAGCTTTGTTGTAAAAGGGTTCTGATGAAGCTCTAAAGACCATAGTGCTAATATTTTATAATGACTTAGATTTGTATGTTATGTTTGTTTATGGTTTGTATATATGTATATGCAATATCTTTCTTACTGAAACTACTATCGATCCTGTTTAATTGTCCACTTCAATGAGGAATGTTAGTTGTATAGTACTTATGTAACTTTTTGAAGGCCTTAGTTAATTACATGGAATATTACTAAAACTAGGGTGCCTTGTAGGGGTATGACAATGTGGGACTTTGTCTAATCTTACACTCAATCCAACATCCTCAATGAGTCACCATAAAGTAACCAATGCCAAAACATCGACCCCAATTCCTTTTGTAAGGAGAAGAGGGTTCTTCAATAGGAAAAATTACACAAATGGGTTGGGCTTGACATAGCATCTATCTTAAAACCTTGAGGTGCTATCCTTCACCTAATTCATGTTTTTAACATGTGATAGTTTCTCTAACCTTACACTTGTATTCCAATATTTGAGAATTTGTGGTGATCAGCCATGGCTAGAAAATTTTGTTGAGTTATGACACACTAGTGATGATAGAATAAATAATTATACATTACTGAAACTTATGGAAAATAATTCAATGTTGGAAATTTTTTTCCAAAAAAAAAAAAAAATACTATCACTAATATATTTAAAAAATCAACAAATAAAAATGATATTATAACTCTATTTCATTCCTTAGTAATAGTAATTATATTATAACCTTTTTTTCCTTTAGCAAAGTGAATTGCTAGTAAGTTTTCTTTATATTATTACTATATGGCTTACCACCCAAAAAAAACAAAAGCAACTTTCTTCTTATATATATATATTCACATATTATATTATTGAATAACATATATTCAATTAATATTATTTTACTAAATTCATTATCATAAACAAATACAAAAAAAAAATTATATGTATAATATAATTAATAATAGTAAAAAACACATATATTCAAGGTGGTAAAAGGGTGAAAACATTGGTATATAAGATGTAATATTTAACTTATAGTTAATGTGGAAGATATTGTATGCTATTCTTTCATTCTTTTTTTGCATTAATCCTTATGGCCACTGCACTTCTATTCCTTGCAGATAGGACGAATGTATTATACATGCAATACTCAGTTGTGATCATTTTTTATACTGAAAAAACTATCCTATTTCTTGTTGCTATAGAAAGTAGCCTCAGCATGATTGTTGCTAACACTACTAGAGCCTTAGCCTTGGTCAAGCAAGCATGCCAGGTTGTCGAGGTCAATGGAGAGGTGCTTGATATTGTCCTAAGGTTTGGTAACTATTCATTGAAAAGACTCATCAATAGTAGGCTTTGAATCTATCTAATTGTCATTAGGCTATTCAGCTTGGAAAAGAACTCGATTGAATAGATGATGGTAGTGCACTTTTTGCATGACTATTTAATCACCAAAATGCTTGCTTAGGTATTCTAAGTAGAACAATTGGTAGGCATGCTATACAAAAATGTATGGATTATCATCATACCATTTAAAAATGTATTAATTGAGATAAGGTCACAAATGATGTTTTCTAATTCCTCCCTATTCATGTTAAACCACTTGCGGCTGAATAAGAAAACACGACAAGGCCCTATATACTTTAATTGAATCACATCCATTAGTGTACCACAAAATTTGTGGTCTATCTGTTATGTTTACCTAATACATACACATTGTTATTCTACAATTTCAAGGTATCTTCTATGGATTCATTATTAAGCTTAACCTTATTGACAATGTATGCTAGTTATTGTACTAATGAACATCCAGGCCACAACATAAAGCTTCTAGCTCATCGGTTATTAGTCACTTAGTCATAGACTTCAGTTGTAAAATTTGGACAAATTAGCAAAATGTCAATACATACTTACATGTATGAGTTGTTGGTAAAAAAAGCATGTTTCACCTTTATTTCTAAATATGTATTGCATGTTCCACACACATGAAGTTATTACTCAAACTTTCTGATACCAAGTAAGTCAACATTGAAGTCAACAAATAGGATTAATTATAAAAGAATAGTTAAATTGAAACCAATTACCTCATATATGGTTGTATCTCCTCACAATTGTTCAACATTGTCCAATGCAGCATTTTATTTTCATAGTCTATACCTACTAGAGTGTATGAGCTTAATAGGTTTACATACCATGCAAATATTTGAAAACAATTGTTAGAACTTTTTTATAGGGATCATACCATTATTAGTGATGCTTATTTATTCTCAAGTCCATATCTCAAATTAGAGGGAGCAAGATTAAAGGCTTTCCTAAAAATCATATGATTCATTGATGGAACACTCTTAAGATCTCCCTTGAACACTCTTAAGAATCACTCTATCACATGCATCCAATGATATTAAGTAAGTCTCAGCATATGCATAGCAAAGAAAGCAAGCAAAAATATCATCTCCGTGTTATGTTGTGTTAGATGACACTTCTCTCTAACGATTCTAACAAGTTTACATGAAGTTTTTTAATGTTTAACTAGATAAAATGAAAGATGTCACAAATAATGTTATACATTCTGTAATTAAGAAACCCATGAACAACTAAGGAGAGGATTCTTTGATGCGAAACATGACAATAATGGCTTTCTAAACCCCTAAAGCTCACTTTGCATTCACCAAGACACGAGAATAGGGTATGTCTTGCTGCTCTTGGTGGTCTTTCCTAACACATCTATATATGCAGGAAGATCATTTATCATCCAAATTAATGTCGCATGCATTCCAAATGTTTTCCTTATAAGCACGTCATGTGTTCTAACACCATTTGCCTACAATTCCTCTAACTCTTCCATGAGGGGCTACAAATACACGTCAATTTCTTTGCTTAATGATTTTGAGTATGATATTAAGAGAGATATCATTAGTTTAAGCTCCTTTATGTATCTCTAAGGTAGAACATTGTAAACAAATAGAAGCATTGGCTATACATTATATGTTGTGCTCAAGTTTCTTTATGGAATTAACCAATCCGAACAAAGACTTAACCTCATGTTCAATGGATCTAATGCAAAATCAGAAAAGTCAACATCCAAAGCCTTCCATTGCTCGAGTCTATGAAATTTTTTTCTATTCAGTCATCACTTGCATAGTTTTCTTTATATCACCTCATCTCTAGCACCGTCTTCCAACACATAGATAGGTGCCCTAGTCTAAGAATCAACGCAAAATGTTGTAGCATTTTAACCGAAACCATCCTTTTCTTTCTAGCATGAACTTTTTATTAGTCTTCACCACACATTGAGCAATTATCAAGGTTCCAAAACACTTTCTTGAATAACACACTGCTACGCCCCGAGAGGTACCCAAAATGTGACAACACGCCATACACAATACTAAAGCTTAAGAGTGACTACCTTAGTCATGCAAAGGCTTCCATATCATGCACAAGGCGTATATCAAAACCAAGGGAACTCTTCAGAGTAACGCAATTTACATTGAGAATAATTAAGTAACAAGGTAAGAGAAGTACTTATCGTTAAACATATATAAGGTTGATTACAATTCTTGGGGGCATATACCCCCTTTAATGACTTCAAAACTATATAAATACATCTCCTAGAAATCTCCAAAATATCAACATAACATTACTCATAAGGGAATTATAAGAGAGTGAATTCATCTTATATTCCCACTACTTCCATAAGAGTTCAAAAAATCCATCAATGATCTTGATCTTCAAATAGAGCCACAGGTATACCTGTTCAACAAAGATTTGTGGTGGTATAAGTTTACAAAGAGCTTAGTGAGATATTCCCTTTTATTTGCACCGTGATTTCAAACGAGTTTATTAATTCATGCATATGCTATACATGCTATGCAACAACCATATGATACAAACAATTATATATGGGTATCTAGAAACCATACATAAAACGGATTTACGCCCTCCATATCTAAGGTTAGGGAATGGTATTTGAAGGTCTTCACGATCTTCTATTACTAATCCCTGGGTGCACGCTATCATCAGCGACCGATCGACACAGCTAATCCTTGGGTAATATCCCTAGTACACTTTAGTTCCCTAAGAATGAGCATGGTTGTGGGCTTTCCTAGCCTCAAACCTTCCCGATTCATCGCGTAGGAGTAGCAGCTTTCAATATGTGACTCGCCAGATGCAATCTGTGTCCATTTAATTTATATCAAAGTCGAGTATAGTTATGTAATACTTAAAGGCAATCAAGCAAGCATCATACACACATATCAACATGCAACGTCCTAAATTAAAGGCATTACAACTCGCCACGTATCCTTCTCTTATTAAGAATACGCAAAGGCTATTAAAACACTAAACCACCAATTATAAACATATATCTTCAAATCTCTTAAAAGAAGGATACTTTGAAAACATCATAAAATCTAAAACTTGATTATAACTATCTAGTTGGCATAAAACAAAGCCAACCTATTATAACTAAATTCATATAAAAAGTCTTTATAAAAATCTCATAACCTCAAAATAACTTTTCAAAACAAATTCTTATGGTTTTCAAACTACTAACAGCTATCTCAAAACGATCTAGATATCTGCAGGATAACCAGGTCTGCTAACTTCCTCCCCGTTGTCCACATATACATTAATTCCAGATAAATCAAAAACTATATCATCTTCACCTGTATCTGAAAAATAAAGGAATGAGCGAAAACGCCGAGTACGCCATACCACAAACACATACACATGAATAGGCAATAAACATTATCACATACAACTTAAAACTAATGCAACAACCACAATTTATTATCTTTAGTTTAGCCAATCAACTAACACAGTTTAGAACTATTTGCAACTAGCCCTAAACCCGGAGTAACTCATGACCCCGATTCACAACCTTTATTTTAAATAGTTTATATACATATATATTGATGCTGGGTACTCCCCACACATCGTTGCGTTCCGCCATATGGACCAGAACGACTCCTAATCTATCGGAATCATTTCCAAGTGCAACTTCACTAGGGACAACGACACACAAGGATCATCAGGGCACCTTGTTAGTATCACACTCTGTGTGGTCTTTACTAACCAAAGCTAAACATAATCAACATACTTTTCAATTAAAATCCAGATAGAATTAAGTCAATTTATTTTTTAATCCTACACGCACAAACAGCAAGCAAGGTAAGGTTGTACTCGAATCAAATTCTAGGAAATAGGACTCTAAACCACCAAAATCTCCTTTAGAATCAAACCCTATTTCACCAGAACCTGACAATATGAATATATAGATTTCAAAATAATATTTTCATTACATAATCCTAATTCAAACTCCATCTAAACCTTAATATCAGAAAAAAGTAGAAATTCAAACCTTTCTCCTTTAATCAAAATATTAAACTCCTCCAAAATAAAAAATCTCCTCAAGATCTTCCTAAACCCTAGAATTTCATTTAGTGATAGAAATTCAAAAATCAACACAACTCATAACCATAACATCCTAAGGATTATAAATATATCAAACTTACCTAAATTTGATCATCAATCTTCCTTAAACACCAAATCACCAATAGAATAGATTTCTCTGGCAACTCCTACAAACCCTAAAATTTCATTTCACATTGTTCATGGCAAAGCCATAAAAAGTCATCAATTTATAATGACAAGATTAAGGATATACAAAACTTACCTAATAATGTGATCTGTAATCCTCCTTGATTACCAAAATCCAAATCTCCAAAATGAAATAGAGTTTTCCTTCAATTGCTCCTTCAAAACCAATAAAAAACCTAAGGAAAAGATAAATCTTTGAAATCCTAAAGAAAAGGCAGATATGCGATTACCTTGATCGGATCTTCTGCATATCCTTGGATGCTAGGAAGAGGAATAGAGAGGATTTTCTAAGTGTAGGAGATGTTTTTGAGAAAGAAAAAAAAAGGATTCTAAAGAGATCTCGAAGAGACTTTTCATCATCTATAAATTATGGCGGCAGTTGTTAATCTTGTGCTGTTGGTGTAAAAAGTTAGGCTAGTGGCATTTAACTGGTTGAGCCTTGCGCCCATTTGATTTCCCCTTCGTCTCTTCGTCTTCTTTCTCATATTTGATAACTGACAAAAGTAATTAATTTAGCATTAGGGTTGACCATAAAACCCTTTTATTTTATATCAAATGATTTCTTTGCCTTTCAATATAAAATATTTATTTGTATATTACACAACATATAATATTAATGACATACTTAAAAAATCATTTAATGATTTCGATATGCTTAGCATCCATTGTCACACATACATAATAGCATATACATATACCTATAACCTCATTCATATTCATTTTATCTTGTACTTATAAATCTAGTGCAACTATCTACAAGCATAAGCAAGCTAACGAAATAATGAGGGAAGACTTACCTGTCTATATCGCAATCTTCTTCGTCATAGTTTTCCTCAGGAAGTAGAGTCTCATATTCCTTGTCACCTAGACAAAAGAAATACCCAAAATAAGTATTTCATAGAAGTTCTACTCAAATTTTCTAATTCTATCTTTTTATTTTTGTCAAAATTTGGATTATGTGAAACCCCAACTTAAGATGGCTATAACTTACTCATCTTGGAATTTTGCATGTAAGATGTTGTTTTCTACTATTCGAAAAGATCTATCTATTTATAAGGTTATTTCAAACATTTGAAGTTGTTTGGGTTCGAAAACGGGTTGGTACAATTCTAACACGAACATTATAGCCTCAATTTGTAACTTTTTAAAATTCTATTTCATCCAAAAATTCCATGGTAAATGCATAAATATTTGTATAGTTGAAAAACCCTTTTTAATATATACATAGGCTCATATTATATGCATGATTCTATCAATGTTGTCTCAAACATAAAATTTGTAAACAATCTTTATGAAAGATAATGTTTAGTAAAAAGTCATTCTTTGACTTGTGATTAAATTTGCTAGTTTGTAAACATGACTCAATCAAGAAGAAAATTGTGATTCAATATATATTTTTTCAATCTCAAAGGTCTCATATTTGAAAAGAATTCTATTTAATAATTTATTTTATAAGACATAGTTTTATTTATTGGTGGCATGAAATTCTAAGTATATTTTCCTAAGTTTGATCTTAAACAAAGTTTCAATTCTTAGATTTTATAAATATGAAACTTAATTAAAAAAAAATTACGATTCTATATTTATGTTAGAGTTCGTGAATATTTTATTTTCATACTAAACTTTTTTTTAACTAAATATTTTTCAAAACATGAAGCTTTATGTGGTTATGAAGAAAAATCATTCTAGGTCTTATTACTTCTAAAATGTTTTAAGTTTTAGCATGAGGGATATTAAATGAATGGCTTGTTCTAACTCTTTATTCTCATAATAACTCTTTCTTTATTATCAGTTTCTCAACATTAGGGTCTTTAAGGAGTTGTTGGACGTTTGAGTTGTTATAAATGGGTTTTTAATTATTATAACTATTATTTATATTTCCTTAATTTCAAAAAAAGAGAACGATTTTACTTCTTAAAACTAAGTTCCTTAAGTTGCATACCGATTTTATTTCTAAGTAGATTTTTAACTAGTGTGTTGATCTTAGCTTGACTTGAAAATTTTGTTTTGTTCTTAGTGTTTATTAAAGTGTTGGTAATAATATTGTAAATAAGTTTTTAAGAAAATTTTGCATAATAAAAGAATTGTCAATATTATGGTTTAATATTAAATTTATTTTAATATTTTGAAAATTTGAGTATGAGGAATCACATGATTAAGTGTTGGAGAAACTTTGCATAACACTAAAAAATTTATGTTGAACTTATTTAAATTTTTGAAAAAAATGTTGTTGGAATAAAATTTCTAAGTCATCAATGGAAAATCTTTCCTAAGTGATAAAACTTATTTCTATGGTGAGATTAGTCTTATTTTCTTTATTAAAGAAGAAACTCCTTTTATTTTATCAAGATAACAACACTATGGTCATGCATGAATATGAACTTGTACCTAAGTAATATGAACAAAAATAATTCATATAAAGATAAAAGACATAGAAATAAAATAAGTACATAGTAAAGGTCAAGTATTGGGAAGTCTTAGCTTGAATCAAGGCTTTTTGGACTTAGACATGGGCAAGTCCATAAAGAAAATAAGAAAACAAAAGAAAAAAAATTGTTTTGACTTGATGAGGACAAGTCTAAGACTAGAAAGACTAGTATTAATAAAATTGCATGAAATAAATAAATAAATTACAAGAAATAAAAGAGAATGAATGTAAACGCCAAAATTGTTCAAACAAATAGAAATAGATAGAAATATAAATATAGAAAATAGATGGTTAATATTAAACTCAACAAAGACTCTAGAATAAAACTACGAGTAGTAATGAGCCTGTACATAATTTCAAACCTAAAAACAAAGTTTTCTAGATAGTATTAAATACTACTGATAAGATTTCATAGTGGCTATCGAAAACTCAAGATATAAGAATAACTTGGTTAAGATCTTAAATATGATAAAGAGTAAATAACCAATTATGCTTATAGTTAGAAAACAATAACTTAAAGATAAATCATTAGGGTTATAAATACATAATAAAAACATAAACAGATCTACAACTAATAATCTAGACTCCAAATAAATATTTGGATCACACTGTTGTTTTAATTAGAGTATTTTTAAGCTATTATTGCCTAAAACAAAAATTGGCCTATTAAGCTTAGAAAACCCTAATCATGAGAGATCAAACTCTAAAAGTAATTAAGCGCCTAAACTTTAAACCAAAAGTTAAGCTTAATAACAATCTAGAAAATTTGTAGAACTCTATATAAATTTTTGGAGATAAAAATCTTGAATTATTCTCATATTTGTACCCATTTAACTTAATAAACTACCCTAAAACTTAGACAATTAACTAAATAAATAATATATTAATAAATTTCCTATAAATATGGTGCAAATTACACCAAATATACAGTTAGATATGCATTGAAATTTACCAGCATAAATTTTGGAGAAAATGGGGTCAAGAAGAGTAAATACAAGTCAAAGAAAATCAAGGAAAACCAATAGAAATACCCTAACTAAGTAGCTCATTAATTGTAGGAGGAAGTGTTGCAAGTTTTGGTGAAACCAACCTCATCTTCTCAGCTGAAAATTGTAGCATTGTAGCCTCCATTGCTTCTCTATATATACAACATTTATTAACTTCAAAACACAACTCTTAAAGAACACCAAAACAAACCCAACAAACTCCATAAAACATAGCTAAATTCGTTTACTTGAGCCATCCAAAACACACCAACATAACTCTATAACAATCTCCATTATAACAACACAAACAAGGTTAGAAAAAGAAGGCAAACAAGGTAAATGTAAATTCGTTTTTAGTTAATCATATGATAGAACTCTAAGCTAAACAAAATTATTGTTAATCCTAGGTCCGAAACCAGCTTAAGAACGGAGTTTAAAACATCTATATCAGTCCTAACAAGGTAAACTTTGATATACCCTAGTTACACTCTTTATATTCATAAAACAATAATTATATACCTGTTGATATGTTATAAGATGATATATGTGTGTATATATATATCATGTAAAAACACTTAGGAATAATTTAGAAACAAATTGGACGTGGAAAATCATGAAAAAATGAATCAAAATTGCATGGAAGGTGTTGAATAGTGCAATCTGCAGAAGAGCACGGGTATTACATGGGGTGGTGAACTCCCCGTGTTTCTCTCAGCTTTCACTTCTTTACGAGGCCATGTTTTTAGAAATACATGGTTAGTACACGGCCATATATCAAGCCGTGTTCTTCTTAGATTGTATTTGAAATAATAATAATAATAATAATAATAATAATATTTGTTTTATTTATTCTAAATATTAAAATTATTATTATTAGTGCAAATGTTGTTGTTGTTGTTATTATTATTGTTATGGTCATTAAGATGATTATTATTATTTTATTATTATTATTATTATTATTATTATTATTATTATTATTATTATTATTATTGCTGTTATGAATATTAATATATTATTATTAATATTAATATTATTAGCATTATTGTTAATATTAGTATACTTTACAAATAAGAATAAATTGTGATAATTGTTTAAAAACTGAACTTATATAGGTATAAATATATTAGAATGGAAATTTAAAATAAGCTAAAATATCAAACAACGTGATTTCTAAAATAGTTAGGTAATAATATAAAGACAAATCAAGAGAAACATGACTAAATTAAATGATAGAAAATATATATTAGTTACCATAATAGGTTAACTAAGGAACAATACAAAGTAATAATAAAATGTTGATTTACTAAATACAAACTCTATAACCACCCAATAAAAGTATATATAAATATCAAATAGGATCAAGAAAAAGCAAAATGAAATTAAAATATTAAATAATATATGTTACCATAAGGCCATTAAAAGACCAATACAAGTAATAAAAATATCAGTATAGGACACTACAACACTTGTAGGAGTTTAGTTATACAAGATATGTTTTATTAACGAATATTTAAGTCATCTCAATAGGTGATCTTGACACTATTGAGGATTTCTCTGAAGACTATTACGATTAATTAGTATGAGCAGATGAGTAACTCAGACTTATTACATTATGTGTGCTTATAGCTTAGCTGATCTTAAATGAAAAATAATAATATGAATTTACTGTATGGGTTTATGGGAACTGTTGATTGCTAAGCTACTCTAATAATAGTAATCATAGAATTATGTATGAATGTATTGCTACTATAGCATGCTACTTGTTTGTGTAATGATTGATCATCTTAAACCTAATTATGAACTATTGGTACCATAAATGAAATGAACATGCATTGCATAAGTAGCATTTGCATAAGTAGTAGCCTACTATGTGTTAGTGTTTTGGATCTCTAGTAATGCTTGGTTTTTCTAGGCAAAGAGACTATTAGTTCTTCGTAAGATTACTTTTGTTCTATTGGTACCATAGGAAGTAAATGGTAAAAAGGACGCCGCTTATGGTATCGCTTTGAAATGACTAACACTTAGTGGAGTTTCTAAGGCTAAAAATAGGAAATGAGTGTTAAAGGTATGATAAATTTAAAGTGATGATTAAAGTGAGTATTATTGTTTTCCGGTATGCTTGTCTCTCCTGGGTAGGTGGGCTATAGTATTGTGTTCCTTCAACCCCAATGAGAGGGCGTAAATCTTCATCTTACTTTAGATTCTGGGCTATCCAAGCTTATATTTGTGCATATGCTTGATTGATGCATTTCATATGATTGTTAATAAACTTGTTTGATATATGGTAAGTTTTGGTTATTCACTAAGCTCATGGTTTCGCTCACACTCTTAAAGACATTTCAGGTTTACATTACGAACATAGCTAGTTACATCTAGGAGTATGGTCATGGTAAGAGCTTAGGAGTTGGATGTTCATGGATCAAATCGGGATAAGTTGTTTTCTATTATTTCTAGTATAAATTAGTTAGTATATGGTTTATCAATTATGTATTTGGAGATTTATGGAACGATTATATGGTTTGTAATATCTATGATACCCTTTATTTGTGATGATCGTTACTTACTAATTTATGTTTTACATGTATTTGTTGTCCTTTCTTATCCAAGAAACTAAAAAATCCTGTTGTTTGAAAATATATCACTCTCTAAAGGTTAGCTAGTAACATTATTCAAGTGTGGCTTGTTTACTACTATTAGGGTACCCTCGGGGCGTGACACTTTTAAGTTAGTATCAAAGCATGGTTGCTGGTATAAGAAAGATAAATATGTGAAAGAAATAAATTGGTAAATGTAGTGATTTTAGATCCTATTAGAACCTTTTAGTATTAGTTGGGTAGTTATGGGTAATGTTAGATGCACAACTAGCAAATAAAATATGTGTGATTATTACTAATCATGCAAATTTTGCTGTGTGCACACTAATCCTGTTACATGCCATATTAGATGAGAGATATTCAATATGCAGGAAGAAGAAACCTTGACTGATTATAGGTGTAGATTGCGAGTCCTTGTAGAGGATTTGTATTTACGCAGGACTACCAAAAAGTTAGAGGAGATTTTGAGCACTTGGAAAAGAGGTTTACAGCCTTTATTTAAAGGATGGTTATTCTTAATGGAGAGGGCCATTCCAAACAATGGATCAGTTATAGAGATACTCTATAGATTTGAGAGACTAATTGTTCATAAGGGAAGTGGTTTGGAGGTTGATAACATAGAATTTACAGTCTCATCTAGATCTATGCGACCAGATCCTCCTGACTTTACAGTTTGGATACCTATTGGAGAGGAGACAATTTATGCACATGATGTATGGTATGATCACATCCAGGTGAGAGAGGATACAGCCTATGATGATGACTGGATGCTCGCATAGGTGATCAAGTACAACTATTCTAGATATATCTTGATGAGGAGACTTTCCATTATACCTGAGGTAGCAGATAAGTTTTAGCGTCCCTCTTACATGCAAGTTGGAGAAGTACAGGAGTCAGTCCAAACTACAGTTCATAAAAGAAGTGTAACAATAGATTCGTTAGATGAGAGAGAGGGAAAGAGTGCAAGATTGAATCAGAAAAAGTATGTCTCAAATTATAATTATGCAGGATGCATCGGGGCTACATATGGAAGGTGGACTGAGAGAGATGTACCACCACCTAGTTCCTTGATGAGTAGAGCCCTGCTCCTAGAGGTATCTGGATGATGGACACGGATCTGACCTTAGCACCTCCAGGAGATAGAGATATGAAGATTGACATTAGTGAGAACAGCTCTGAGGAAGAGGATGATTACCCTCAGTTAGACCCTCACGAGAAGAACAAGGGATGCCTATATCCTAGCCCCTGAGTCAGATGTAAATTTTATATGATGGTGTTTATACTACCTTTTGGTGATGGCATGATAGACATGATATTTGTTGGAATTTTGATGGTATATATGCAAATGTAGCATATGATATGGAGTGTGATGGATACTTATCTTTGATGATGCTAGTAGTTAAAGTTAGGTACGGAGTTAGTGCTATTTTGATATGTACATAATGTACTAATCATGAGAAATTTATGTATGTTTTGGATGTGTATATATATGTGATATATATACAAAAATGTCTTTGATGCCTTTTAGTAAACATAAACTATGATTTAATCTAAATAACATGTTTAATGTTGATAGAATGCTAAGAGGGAGAGATAGAAGTAGAAATGCAAGAATATTTAAAAATCCACCAGCAAATGCCCCTACACCATCCTAGAATCGATTAGAGGATGTTTTGCAAAATCTTCAATAATAAAATGTATTGATCTTGCAAGCTTTGCAAAATATGCAAGCAATACATGCAACACCACCAGTTAAGGCATTAGTAATGCCTCCAGCACCCCCTAGAGGAAATGAAAGGCATACTGCACTAGTTGAATTTCAAGAAAATGGACCAGTGAACCCTAATGAAACTGCTACAGAGGTGTAAGGACCGCTTCGATATGAACAAGAATTACCACCACCACCACCATTACGTCCTTAGAGGAAGTTGTTGCCTGATGTAAGCCCCTAATTTTTAGGGTAATATCAAGTTCAAACCCTAAACCGGAAAGTTAACCGGAGACCTTAAGTCAACAAATCCCTAGGAAACCTTAGTAGTTTAGATCCGGCAAACCCAGGTTCCTAAACCAAGAAGTCGAAATACGAGTGAAGAATGTAGTATGGTTCGTAATAATACTAGGATGCTTAAAAAGATAAAATTAGCGAATTTTTGATCTATTTCAAACCTGATCGGATATGGACTTTGAAAAGCATGTCCCGAGGCTCGAGATATTAATATACGTTATTAGTACCATTAGACTCATAATTTCATAAGATTTCCAAATATAACAATTATATGATTTTTCGGGTTATAAAAGTTACAATTATAACCATTTTATCGTATTTTCATTACTATCAATACTTTTAATGTCTAATCTACTTTTTGATTTCTTTCACACTATTCATAAGTACAACTACCTATAACCTATTTTTTACATTCTTACAATCTATTCATACTATTTCATCATTTTCCTTACAATTTACTTTTCCAATACAACTTTTATTACTTAAATTACTTATTTAATTTTGAATCTTACACAACACAACACATTTCCCTCTCTCCCTCTTGTAGAACCGGTGCTACCCCCTCTTCCTCTTCCTTCGCTCAATTTGTTTTATTTATTTTCTTTTATTACACAAACCTTAATCCACTTTCCGATATGTACCTTTTTATACCAACTTCATTTTATTTTTTCATTTTTCACTAAATCAAACTCTTGCAAAATTTTTTCGCAACCGTGACACACATTTATACACACATACTCTCACAACATTTTTTTTTCTTCAAGATCTTGCTCCACACATCTAATAGGTAATAGATCTATACCTTATTACCTTAAAACATGTAATGGCAAGATCATTCATGTATGATTCTACTCAAAAATCCCCATGAGCTTCAAGCTAGGATGTGGAAACACTTGAACATGAGATCATTGCCATCACAATGTTATAGATCTTGTTATTTGAGTTATTTTGCTATTACCATGTTTTCTTGTTAAGCTATGTTGTTATTATTGACATTTTATGCATGTATTTACCATTTAGCCACATCCACATAATAGTTATAGTATTCATGCATTTATAACTAGTATAATAAACTTGAGCTCATAAATGCCTTAGGCTTTTATTTGCATATAAATAACTTGTAATAGCATGATGATAGTAGAAAAATATTAGAAAGCTTAAGATCTACTTTAGTTTTAACAAAAATGATTTTTGAAAATCTAGATAAAAAAGGAACCCTATTTAGGAAAGCTATTTTTCAACTTCAAAATGTGTATTTTACATTAAAAATGAAGGACTTAGGGAATAGATATCATAAATGAGTGATTTTGATGAGTAAAGCTTAGAGCTACTAAAGAATATTTTCAAAACAAGGACAAGTTTACAAAAGTTATATTTCAATCCTAATAACAAGTTTTAAAATCGTAATAAAGAAAGCTTGAAGTGTAAACACCCATTTTTAAACCCCAAAATAAGATTTTTATTAGAAAAATGGAAGCATTAAGGAATAGGTTTGATTAAGGAATGGTTTTTGAAAGATTAAATGAGTTTTACAAAAGAAACAAACCCAAATGGAAATTTCAAAATTCGGATTTGAAAATGGCCACTATTTAAACGCCTATTTCCAAATGCCAAAATAATGATTTTTATGGAAAAATGGAAGTTCTAGGGAATACATGTAATAAAGACCAAATTTTGACAAGGATAAGAGAGATTTATCAAAATATAATCATAAAACAAGGAATGGTTTGAAAGAATAGATTAAACAATGTTTTCATCTTTAAAGTTTTATATAATTCGTAATTAGGTAAAGCAGTTATTTAGTCATCTATTTTCTAACCCCAAAATGAAGGTTTTTATTGAAATAATGAAGGCGATGGCTATATAGGTCATCAAGGTTGAGTTTTGATAAAAGCAAGTGTGATTTTACAAGAAGAAAAACTATTTTTCTTAAGTCTGGTAAATTTCAAAAGTCTTGAAAATATAAAGTCTTTTGAAAAAAGAATTCTTGGTACTATACCATTAAGAATATACATATAGATAGTTCATCTCATAACCTTCATGACAATAGCTTATAGGTATTGCATATATACATGATGCACTTGTAGAAACAAATTTAGGAAAATAATGTCCTATACATCCTATTTGAGATTATCTAAGTACATGAGAAATTAGAATTACCAACACCCATGTATCATGCATGATATTGAGTTAGATATGTATATAATAGAGTCTTACAAGATATAATGATAGCTAGTATCTACCAAAGCTTTAGTATGATGCTTGGTTTGAAATTAGGAGTAAAATTGTGGAATGGGAAATTCGTATAGTATTCTGTACCCTACTGTTCATAGACTGAACAACCTTGTTTGTTGGAAATAATCCTAAAAATAGATATCTCTCGTCGAATAGGTAGAAATCGGTATATAATATGCGAAATTCCGAGTTAAAATGACCAAGTTATGGCTATTTTAATTTGGAATTTCCTTTTAGACGAATTTTGACGAACTTGTTAAAATAGAATTTATAAGTTCATTCAAAATTCATAGAAATACTTATTAGAGTTATTTCTTTTGATTAGAAGGCTTGGGAGATGGACTAGATTTTCCCAAAGACTATTATGATTAAGTGAATTTTCGCGCCATGGCAAAGTGAGTTCACTATCTTTAAATTTTATGCTTGTGAATGTGCTTGTAATGTTAGTGGCATTAGAATTAGGCCAAGATAATAATTTGACTGTGTGCATATGATTTCTTCTTAGGTGAATTGATGATAAGAATATCGAAATGAGCTTGTCGTAAATATTTGTATGATTTAGTATAGAATTGATTTGTCTGCAATATCTATGATCACCGTAAATTGTTAAATTAATATGCCATGATCTTATAATCAAATTGGCCATGCATACAATATGTGAGTCACATTGCATAGGTTGTTATATCTTTGTCGGAAGAAGGCATAATAGCTTGGCAACGAGGGGCCTGTAAACTCGAATATTGGCGTAAGGCAAGGAATTGAAAATGTGTGTAGGTGGGCACCTGTATCAACCACAATATAAATGGGAAAAAATTGAAAATGTGTGTGGGTAGGTACCTGTATCAACCACAATATAAATGAGAAAAATTAAAATCTATGGTCGTATGGGCCTAAAACACCTAACCCCGAATGGAGGGTGTAAATCCATTCAACATAAGACTTCCGGATGGTCTTATGTATTGTATGCTCACGTGTTTATGCATTTTATATGGTTGTTAATATAACTTGCCTGATATATATTACTTGTTGAGCATTTAATTTTGGAAGTGAAACTCACTAAGCTCGTAAGCTTATACTCTCATAGTTTCTTGTTGCAGTATGAATATTTATGGCTATCTCCGAGAGGCCACGTTCCCCAGGTACAACTTTTGGAACTTAAGGAGCTTTTTGAAGAAGTTGGGACCTAGCTATAGGCATAAACTTCTAGTCGAATCTCCTTAATTGATATATATGATGGTTATTGTAAGAGACTTTTGAAAACTTAAGAACTCTTAATATTTTGTCGGGGCTATGCCCCTTAGATCATGTAATAGATTAAATCTGGATATAACTGTTATGATTCACATTCTTATCACTATGTATGTCTTCTTAAGCTATTTCGATTCAAAGTATGGTTCCCTATATGTTGAACGTGAGTCTTGCTCCTAGTGTTTAAACTCATGGAGTGACTAAGGTTGTCATACTTGAGTTTAGATATCGAGTGTGGCGGACTGTCACGTTTTGGATACCTTTGGGGGTGTGACACCTAAGGTCATTAAATGCAACAGGTACTTTGAAGGAATTCTTAGAAAGCCAAAAGGAGCTGAGGACTTGCTAGCTCAAATCAAGCAATCTCTTGATGTATTCTAGGTACCAGAATTTTTGAGGGTATTGTATGAAACTTATTTGTTGAGATAAAGAGCAAGAATATGGTGGAATTCCAAGCAAAGGACATTGCCACAGCCTATTACCTGGGAAGTATTTAGACAAAAGTTTCTGAAGGAGTATTTCCCAAGCAGCCTAAAGGTGAAGTACAGCGATGACTTGATGAATCTAACATAAGGCAATAAGACAAACACGAATTCAATCAGTTGTTACAATTTGCTGCAGATGCTTACCGAGATAGTGATGAGCTAAAGAGGCAGACTTTTTTAGCCAGGTTAGAGCCCAATTTCCATAGGAGACTAGTTAAGTTTGAAATAACCGATTTTGAATCTATGGTAGAGAAAGCTTGAATCATTGAGCGTGCAAAGAAGTATGTGGTTGAAAGATATAGCAAACGTAGGTAGACATTCGGTAAAAGAACTTATGATGATGTAGGAACGAGTTTTGTTCCTAAGAAAAAGAAGTTCTTTAAAACTATGAGAAATGCGAAAGTAGAAATGTTAAAAGAAGTAATGTTTCATGCTGGAAATGCAAGGGTGCTCATTACCCAAGAAATTGCCTACACCTTTAGCAAATATGTTATTATTGTGGTGAAAGTGGACATATGGTTACCACTTGCCCAAAGAAGAATGGTGTGACTTGTTTCATCGATAGAAAGGTCGGACACATATCAACACATTGCCCATAAAAGGTGAATACAACAGCTGGACCTTCACAATCTAAAGGAGTAGTCGGTGTGACAGGATCCAAAAATGGGAATACCAATGCTAGCAAAGCCACCACTCCAGCTAGAGTCTATTCTATACATGGAACTCTAATTGAAGATGGGGAGATAGAAGAGGAAAATGAAGGAAATATATGGGAAGAAATCAACCCTGATGATCACGGTCTCATTGTAGGTTTGTAATTACATATTTGCTTACTTAAAAGATATAGTATGAGACACAAATACAATTAGATGCACAATAAATACCTTTATGAATAAAAAATAACATATAATTAATAAATAATAACTAGGAACAATTCAAGTGAAAGATCAGACTGTGTATGCCTTTTAGTAAACATGAACTATGATTGTATATTCCAATCTTTAAATTCCTAAAGGAGATTGTAGACTTTGATGAACTACATATTTTTTGTTAAGGGAATGCCCCTTTGATATTTGTAAGACTCCTTATATTATGATTACGTTTTAATGTGATGATTTCCACTCTTAATTGCTATTATATCTTTTTAAATAACTTGTTTGAAAGTATGGCTCTTTATGAATGTGAAGGTATGCCTTACATCAAATATCGATGCTTTTAAGATGACTAAGGTTGACATACTTGAGGTTTAATATTGAGTGAGACAGATTGTCATGTTTAGGGTACCCTTTGGGGCATGACAATTGTGGAAGCAGAGTATATGATCCTTGATGAATGCATAGAAGAGATAGATGATCAAGATGATATGGAATGTTACGTAAAAGATGAGCCCCATTCTTTAATGTCGAGAAGAGAATTAGATGATTTGCAATTGAACTTTCAGATGCTTAGCTTAGTGCCTCTGCCATTTACACCAGAAGCTACAGATCATTCTAGGTCTTACCACATTCTTGTTCGCTATTTCCATTTACATCATTTTGATCTACTGTTGAGATTGAAGAGAATTCTTGAGTGTTATAGTCACCTTTCGCCTATTGAAATGTTTGAGATATTTATTGATATTCATTGGAGTATTATTGATGATTACATGTATTGGAGGAGTGTTGTAATCTGGCGTGGAAGTGTTGTGGACAGGATAGTTTTGTATAGGCAAGAAACTATTGAATTTACTCCTATCAAGATGTTTGCAAAAGCCTCAATAGGGATTAATCCATTACTGCATATGCCTAGTGATACATTGACACTCAATGTGGTATTACTGAGGCTTACTATTGTCGATACATCTGTTATACATGGCTTAGATAGCTATTGGTTTGGCAATGTTGTGGGTCAATGTCACCTATCTTATAGGGTTGTGCTTTTATTTTGAAGAGTTCCCTGGTTCGAGAGAACCACTGAATTAATTGCCTAATGGGTATTGATAGGGATGCTGATTGGTATGTTGAATTGAGGGATAGTGTGATGATTGTGCTTGATTGCCAGTTTGTTTTGACCATAGACAGTCATTATGATAATGTTATGACCTATGAAACAAATGGGATGCCTATTGATATTAATTGGAGTATTATAGATGTATACCACTGATAGTTGCCTTCAAGCATAGTTTTAAATTTATAAAGCTCGTTCTTAATTCACTATAAAGGCAATAGGCAGTGTACCTATCAATAGCAGAATAGAATTAATACAAGTGTCGTCCTCTAGGATCTAGATATCAAGTACTAGTATTAGCGTTTCTCTACTATGTAACTGACAATTTTGATGACATAATATTTTATCTAATTTACCTTGAACAATATTAACACAGATCCAATAACAAACAAGCAAGATTCAATAAGAACAAATAATCCAGGTTTTGTTTTACCTCCAATTTATCATGTGAATACTTAGCAACTCATACTAGATAATTAAGATTTAGTTCTAAAGCTATAGAGTTCCTTAAGCAAAATGTCAATTCTTTCGAATCTAACAATTTGTCTAAACCCAAGTTAATCAATTAGGATGTCGCCTCAATCAATAGCAACCCAAATTTGCATTAATGACATGAAGTCAATTTCATTTTCATAATAGAAGATTCTTGCTATTCTATGTCTAGAATTACAAACAAATCTCTTCAATTGCATACATCAAATCATAAAAGTAATCTTTCACTTAACTTAAATGAAATCAATCATAAATCTATATTTCCAGACATACAAACTTAAGAAACAATTAAAAGCATGCAATTGAACAAAAGAACTTCAATCTTTCATTAAGCTCAAAGCCTCATCGCATGATAAACATGGAGTTCAACAAAACCCAGATCTATAATTTCACTCTTCCATAGTGTCTAATGATAATACATGAATTTCAAAACAAAAATTTGAAATCATGATACCACCCAAAAAGAATAAAGCTAAAAAATTTCGGATCTTCAATCCATAATAATCTTGACTTATTGTTGGAATTATGAAGAACTTGAGTACGATTTCTATATTTGCTCTCTTGCTTCCTTGTTGTTGATTCTTCCTCCATCTTCAATTTATAATGAATCTCACATAAATGGAATTGAATGCTCATTATGAAGGAAATGGAAAGGTATGACAGTTACGGGTCTTTTGGCTTTCCAAAGTCTCACATAAATGGAATTATTTGCTCATTATGGAGGAAATGGGAAGTTACGGGAGTTATGGGTCTTTTGGCTTTCCAAAATAGCACCCCTTTTAATGCCCAATGAACATTATTTAATAAATAGGGGGTTACTATTCATTAAACAAGCCGTTTCTCAAAAAGTAACTCACTGTCAAAATGATATGTTTGGGGACAAGTCGTTTCACTTGAGCATGTGTGGCCAATTTCTTTATAGTGGAAAGTGAAATGACTGGGACATGGCTTGTCTTTATTGTGTTAACCACTTTTGGTCCAAACTTTGCATTTTTTACCCGTTTTGCTTTCTTTCCATAAAATAACTCCTTTAAAGGCTTGAAAACATAAATTACCATTTTTAAGTGCCAAATTCATAATATTTATCAATAAAATAATCAATAAAAGTCCATTTTGGCATTCATAAATTAGGAATAATTTTGGTTTATCAACCACTATTGGAAGAGTGTCTTGTACACCAATAATTTTGTTGTGGAGAAATGTCACGCCCCAAAGGGTACTCTAAACGCGACAGTCCACCACACCTGATATTTAAACTTAAGTATGACAACCTTAGTCATTCCATAAGTTTACTTATCGAGTGTAAGGTACTTACACAACTTTTAAGATCACACTTTGATTCAAGTAGTCTTAAGAAAGCATACATAGCATTAAGAATATAAATCACAACAAGATAAATAGTCAAGTTTTACAAAAGCCAAGGGAGCATACCCCCGCCAAAATAATAGGAGTCTACACCGTTTAGCTCCAATTACATATATCTGAATCTACATTAAAGAGATTTTCCTAGAAGTCCACACCTATACTAGGTCCTAACTTCTTCAAAAGCTCCTTAATCCAATGATATACCTGCACAAAGTGTCCTCTCGGAACAACCCAAAAATAGGGACACTGCAACAAAACTATTGGGGTATAAGCTAATTGCTTAGTGAGATTCATTTTCCAAGTAACATTGTCACACCCCAACGGGTACCCTAAACGTGACAGCCTGCCATACGCAATATTAAAGCTCAAGGATGACTACCTCAGTCACTCGAAAGCTTCCATATCAGTACAAGGTGTACATTCACAACAAAGGGAGACCGTTGAAGTAATGCATTTTAAGATATTGGCAGCAAAACATATAAAACAACACTTAATTATTTCATAGAAAAATAAAGACTTACAACTTCTAAAGGGCATTCCCCCGATAATTATATAACAACATGGTTCTACTGAATATAACATAACTAAAGCTAGAAGATTTTAGAAGAAATCTACTCTATAACTTCAAAATAGAATTCCTCCAAAAGCTTCTCAAAATAAGGATTCTACCCGAGAAATCAAGGTGGTCTCGGGTGCAAAAGGTAATCCTGCAATGTCAAAAGTCTATAGGAGTATAAGCATGACTAGCTTAGTGAGATATTCCTTACGCAAAAGTACTCATAACAAGCAATCAACCAAGTTTATTAAACAAGCATATGAATGCAACAATCATATAATCAAACAGTACATACGACTATCCGGTTTCGTATGTGTGATGGATTTACCCCTCCATTGGTGGTTAAGGAATGCTTTGAACTGGGTCCCGAAAGACCTCCTTGAAGTTTGCGCGCATCTTGGGGTTCCAACGAGCCGTACTACTAGTCCCCGGGCTTTCCTTACCCAAAGCGATCGATCCGGCTCGGCTACACCTTGAGGTCGTATTCCCCGAACGTCCTAACCCTCAAGATGTAGCTAGGCAGCTTACCTTTCCGGTCCCACGCTGAGGAGTAGTAGCAAAACTTCGAAATGATATTCTAAGTGATATGCATGAGCAATTTATTATATGGGGATTTCAATATAACATTAAATCATTTTAAAGCGATCAAACAATATTTGCACACATAACAATCCATACATAGAAATATTTATATCAATCATAATTTGGATTCCGATATACTTATTGTTCATTGATCGCACATAACAATTCACATTCATAATTCCCATAATATCCCACATGCATATCAATTTTATCTTTTCCTAACATCTATTGCTCTATTCTACAAGCAGATGCGCGAAAATGTAAACGTAAAGGAAACTCACTCGTCCATAGCGATCTAGGAGTCGAAGTAATCCTCGGGAAAGACAAGATCGTGATCCTCGTTACCTAAACAAAAGAAATACCCAACATGAGTATCTTATCCAAGATCTATTCAAATTCTATAATTCTATCTTAGGGAATTCGTAAAAATCGTATGAAATTGAAATTCCAACTTAGAATGGCCATAACTTGCTCATTGTAACTCGGAATTTCACATATTATATATCGATTTCTACCTGCTCGAAAAGATCTATCTATTTCTAAGGTTATTTTTATCAAAAGAAGTTATTTCGGTCTTAGAATAGTAACGGACAGAATTGATACGAATTTCAAAACTGGAGTTTTCAAGCTTTCTTCATTCAAAAACTTTTGTACAAAATATAGGTATATTTGTATAATTGAAAAACCCTTTGAATACATATGTGTAGACTCAAACCATATGCATGAATTTAGTGGTGTTGTCTCAATAATGATTTTGTAAAACAATGTGTCATTTGAAAGTGAAATAAGCTTAAGACTTGAAAAGAAATTAGTTTTGCTTTGAAAAAATTCTTAAATTATCATAAGTGTGTATTTCTTTCTTTTAACTCCATTTCTTTGTTTTTGAGAATTTTAGTAATTTTAATCTTCTAGGATTTCCAAAATTTTACTCTAGTAGTTTGGAAAACATAGTTTTTCCTAAATATTTTATGGTTATATGTTCTATAGTCCTTCTAAAGTTTTGATCTTCTTTAAAAAGATAATATTAATAATCTCATAAGTTATTTATTATTTTCATTTCCTAAGTAAAGCTTATCCTTAAAAAGATTATTTTTGATAATTTTGAAAAACTTGTTTAGACTTTAATATTCTAGAGTGTTGGTAGAAAACTTTGAAAATTGAATTTAAGAAATCCTTTGTTTAAACAAGGAATTAAGTTTAAAGAAACTTTCTTATTTTATTGATTTGAAAAGAATGTTTGTGATAATCTTTACTTTATGTATTTCTTGATAAAACCACATATTATTACCAAAACTTGAGCTAACTTATCTATCTTTAGAAAAATATTTGTTTAAGATAAAGCTTCAAGTCCTTTTAGGAAAATAATTTCTTATGTGACAAAATTTATTTTTAAAGAGAGTTCATTTTTATTACTTAAGGTAATTCATTTTCGTTATGGTTGAGATAATAATAACATATTCATATATGAATGAGAATATATAACTATGAGAAATATAAAAACAACATAAATAAAATAGGATCATAAAAATAAAGTCAAGTATTGGGAACCTTAGCTTCATCAAGATATCCCGGGACTAAGAATAGACTAGTCCTCAAAAGAAAAGCAAAGCAAAGAAATAAAATTGTTTTGACTTGATATGGACAAGTCTAAGACTAGAAAGACTAGTCTTAATAATTGCATGAAATTAAATAAATTGCATAACTTGAAAGTAAATAAATAACAAATGAGCTTATATGCTCTAAATAAATATATATATAATATACATAATACTTTATATAAGTTAGGTTAGAACAAATAATAACAATAACAATAACAACATAATAATAACATAAAGAAAAGAATAGAACATGAACAAAAACAAAATATGAATAAATTGTTGCTTCTTTAACTCAATGAGTCTAAGAAACATACACTAAACTCATGTTGAGTTATATGAACATGATGAGAGAATATGAGAAACTTTTACCTAAAGCTTATGGGTTTGTTGAAGAAGAAAAGAATGGATTGTAGTATTATGTGGGGTTTGGTTTTCTAAAGAAAAGAAGAGACTTGAGAGAGATTTTGGGAGAGGAATTTTGTGGAGTGATTTTGGGAGAGTTTTAGTATGAATTTTTGTTGTGTGAAAGAATGGAAGAGGAAGGGGGTATTTATAGATTTTTGGAGTGGAAATTAGATGTAATAAAATAAATTGGAAAAGAAAACAAATATAGAGGAAGAGGAGAGAGAGGGTGGACGGCAAGGGCATGGGGAAGAGAGAAAAATTGATTAAATTTGTTGTTTTGTAATAAAAAAAAGTAATATGTAAAGTATGATGTGATTAAAGTTGTATGGGGAAGGTAAATTGTAAGATATAGGTATGGTAAGGTGTAAGAGTAGAGTGTAAGAAAACGTAGAGATAGGTGAATAATAATGAATAATAGAAAAGTATTATGAATAGTAGACTAGATAATTAAAATACCGGTAGTAACGAAAATACATGTAATTAAGCTATATCTGATATTTTTAGTTACCGAAAAATTCTAAAACTGATATTTTTGAAAACCTTATATTTTTACGAATCTATTGGTGTTGTCGGAATATTTTTGTCATCCGGTACACCGGGGCAAGGTTTTCAAAAACTGATCCCGATCGGATCCGAAGGACACTAGAAAAATTCGAATCTGATATTTTTAGGCTTTCTTATATTATTACGAACCATATTCCACAATTATTTTAATTTTGTTTTCTAGGGTTTAAGAATATGGGATTGCCGGATCTAGACTCACTAAACTAATCATATAACTAGATTAAATTTAGGGTTTCGTTTCAACTTCCAGTTCTTAGGGTTTGCTAATATTATTGAAAAAATCTAGGGGCTTACAAACATACTCGATCAAGCTAAAATATCTATACAAGCAAGTTATAATTAAGCAACCATATGAATGCACAAGCAAATGAGCGAGCAAGCAAGCATATGACTTTCCGGTAATCATATGTGAATGGATTTATGCCCTCCATTCGGGGTTTGGGGTATTTCATAAGTCATGCAACTATAGTTCCAATGTTGGTCCATAAGACATGCAACCATAGTCCCAATCTTAAGTGGGGTGGTCCATAAGACATGCAACCATCACAAAAACTTCTTTATACACAAGCTATCTACCACATATCACTACCCACATAATATCTCATTCATCTACCATCTTCATACCACATAAACACTTTAGGTAAACTTTTCTAACCATTTAGTTTATCCATGTCATGTAACTTAACATGACTATGGTGTTGTTTTGAAACTCACATGAGTAGTAAAAACAACAACATGTTCATGTTTTGTTCTTGCACATGAAATTCCTATTTATTATCTTGTTATTATGTTTTTATACATGTTGTTATTAATATTATTATTTGTTATTATTGTTACTATTATGCTAACTTCTTATTCATATCTAACTAAATATATATATTTATATATAATCTTTAGAGCATATAAGCTCACTTGTTATTTATTTAATTTCATGCTTTGCAATTTATTTATTTCATACTATATTAAGACTAGCCTTTTCAGTCTTAGACTTGTCAATATCAAGTCAAAACAATATTTTCTTTCTTTTCTTTATTCTTTTTGGGACTAGTCTATTCTTAGTCCCGGGATGCTTTGATGAAGCTAAGGTTCCTAATACTCGATATTTTTATTATCTTGCTTATTATTATTTGCTTCTAGTATCTTTCTCATTTTCTTATTATTTTACATGCTCATAATACATATATCTACATAATGATATTGTCTCAACTAAATTTAAAAGTAGAATTTTTCTTTAAAGTAACCTGAACCGAATTTTCTATTATGAGACTTGTTATTAAATAATAGAGTCATTATCAACAACAAAGAAATGGAATAATACAAGTTCTCTTAAAGTTTTCTCACAATAACAAAAATAGCTTTACCAAGGAAATATAGAAATAAACACCTTTTTTTCATAATATGGTAACCTAAGTCTTATGAAAATAATTTGTTGATATTCAAAGTTTTCACTTCATAACAAAACCAAGAAACAAACTAGTTTCAAAGTTAAGATAAAATCAACCCATAAAGTTATAAACCCACTTAAGAAAATAATGATTTTCAAGTTTCTAAAGAAGGAACTTATTTTCAAAGAATACAAATATGATAAGATAAAAAACAAAGGATTTTATTAATAAAGAGGATCCTTTTCAAATAAAATTTGTAAAGGAAATAAAAGACCAAGTTTTAGAAAACAAAATAAGAAGAAAAGACTCATTTTCTAAAATCATTCAAAATGCAAATTTATAAATAGATTATCAATAACTCAATAAACTTTTGATAATTTTGATCTTTTATCACTATAAGTAAAAATTATAAAAAACCAAAGTTGAAGGAAAATTGACTTGTTTTGGAAAAAGGAATGAGGAAAAAAAAAAGAATATATTCATTTATAATAACCTAGGAAAATATAAAGTTTCTTGAAAATACTTAAAAAGAAATTTGCTAAGTTAAGTTTTAACACTTTAAAATGAATTGTTTTATGAAATAAATTGTTGAGACACTACCATTAGAATTTTTGTATATAAAGTGAGCTTATCAATATACTGAAGGGATTTATCAATCATATATATATATATATATATTTATTAAAGGAATTTTTAATGAAGTTAAGTTGGAAAATTGCTTCGCAAAATCTAGAAATATTCGTTTCGAATCTATACCCTAGGTTTTGGAACCCAAACAACCTTATATGACAAAAATAGTGTCATGCCCCGGAAGGTACCCTAAACGTGGCAGTCAGCCGCACATAATATGAAAGTTAATGAATGACAACCTTAGTCACGTAGGTGCTTTGATATCATATGCAAGGCGTGCTTTCAAGATAGTAGGAGACTCACAGGGGTATTATGCTTAAGCAGATAATAAAAGCATGCAAGAACTTATATAGATAACCATGTAATATTCATCTGAATAAAAGTCTCTTACAAATTCTTGGAGGCATTCCCCCATTCTAATAACCTTGTTCAACTTAAGCCACTTTCAAAATATACATAAATTTAACATAAGTCTACTATAGAGATTTTTCTTAGAAGTCTACATTCAAAACTAAATACATATAAACTCCTCTCAAAAACTCCTAGTAGCTTTAGCTCATACCAAACAAACGGGCTCCTTGATTCCAACCATAAGTAAGTGTAACAAAAATCTATAGGGATATAAGCAAAACTAGCTTAGTGAGATAACTCCCATCTACAAAACATTTCCATAAAACATACAAGTATTTAGATAATCATATGAAAATGCATCAATCACATGAGCAAACAAAATACACACGATTAACCGGAAACCATGTGTAGTATGGATTTTACGCCCTCCATGTCGAGGGTTGGGTGGTTACTAGCCCATACGACCATCAATAATTGCAAACTTACCGACTCCTACTTGCCTTGTAGACTTTCCGACTCCTACTTACCTATGTAGACTTTCTGGCTCCTACTAGCCACCACTACAACTCCTCGTTTCCCCACACGAAAAATAATAGTGAAAAATAAATGTGACTGACAAATATGATATGCATGAATCATTTTCGATATAGGATTATTTCATTATTGTTGAGTTCGAGTTAAAGTTGATCAAAACAATATTCATCATATCATTGCAAGGAAACATAAATTATTCATCAATTCCGCTTTCGATATTCTTAACTTTTATTCAATCAATCATGAATCTAAATCACACAATATTTATTCATTTATCTTTTCCTTATTTTCTAGTGCTACTACTTACAAGTACAATCAAGGAAATGTAACTAGTAAGGGATTGACTCACTCCATGATGATCGCTCCTAATCAAAGTAATATTCTAGGAATGCGATATTGGTTCCTTCTTCACCTAAGCAAAATGAAATACCCAAAATGAGTCTTTCATAGAATTTCTATTTTTGAAGATTCTAAATCTATCTTAAATTCGCGGTAAAATCGGATTGAAGGAAATTCCAACTTAAAATGGTCATAATTTGCTCATTTTAACTCGGAATTTCGCATATTATATACTGTTTTCTACTTACTCAAAAATATCTATCTATTTCTAATACTATTTTCATCAAACTAAGTTGTTTGAGCTCTGAAATAGTGGTGATCAAATTCATCATGAATTTCAAAAAACTCGCATTCCTTCTTTTTACAAAAACTCATATCAAAGAGATAAGTATTATAATAGTTTATAAAATCTTTGAAATGTATTTACATATATTTATTAACTCATATCAAATGCATGAAATTAATGATATTATCTCAAACCATGAACTTTTGATAGAAGTAAAGTCTTCTAAGGATTTTGGAAAAGTGACACTTTTAAAAATTTCTTCCTAGCTTGCTAGAAAATATCTCAAGTTATTCTAAATGAGTATTTTTCTTTTCCTTAATTCCATTTTCTTATTCTTTTTAAATCTCAAAAGAATGATTTTTATTTTCTAAGCTTAGTTTCTAATACTTTTTGAAAGTAGTAATAATTCTATATTTATGGAAATAATTTTCTTATTTCTTAAGATCATTCTACTTTTATGAAAGGAAATGTCTTGGTGTTTGTCAAACTAGTATTGGTGAAAAGTGAAGTTTAGTAAAACTTTTGTTTAATCAAGAATTTCTTTCCATTTTATGACTTTGTAAAGTGTATGTATGTATTGTAAAAAATTCCTATGTTCTTAAAATTTATAATGAAATCCTCTAAATTTCTAGAAAAAGTTTGTTAAGATAAATTCCTAAATTTTTATGAAAAATTACTTCCTTCTTAGTAACATTTATTTTTAAAGAAGAACTTCTATTTTTAAGAAAACTTTTTCCTCCTTTATCTTGTTAAGACAAAAATTAATATGTTCATTCATGATCATGAATATGAATCATAAAATTATGAAAACATAAGAAAAACATAATAATTAAAGAAATAAGCTAGTAAAGAAATATGTCAAGTATTATAACCTTAGCTTCATCAAGGTATACCGGAACTAAGAATAGAGTAGTCCCAAAAGAAAAAGAAAATTGTTTTGACTTGATGAGGACAAGTCTAAGACTAGAAAGACTAGTCTTAAAACAACTTGAAAGTAAATAAATTGCAAGGTAAATAAATAAATTGCAAAGGAAGTAAATAAATTGCAATAACGAGGAGCTTATATGCTCTAAAAGATACATATAGCTACATAGATATATTTAGTTAAATATATATGAAAGTAACATAAAATAAAATAGATTCATGAACAAAAACAAAGTATGAACATATTGTTGCTTTCTTAATTTTCATGATTTAGAAAACACACACTAAGCTTATACTAAGTAAATGAACAAATAGAAAGCTAAAACTATTACTTATAGAAGAAGTAGAAAGTAGAGAAGTTTTAAGAGAGTTTATGGAGAGATTTTGAGAGAGTAATTTTAGCAAATGGAAGGTGTGAAGGAAATGGAAGGAAGAGGAGGGTATTTATAAGAAAATGTGGATGGTAAATTATGTTAATTAAATAAATGAAAAATAAAACAAATTGTGTGTGTTAGAGGGAGGGCCAGCATAAATCTTGAGAGGGAGAGGAAGAGAAATTATTTTTTTATATTTTTGTTAATGAAAAGTAAGATATGAAAGATGTAAAGTTGTATTGGAAATGAAAATTGTAAGAAAATAGAGGTATGGTTATAAGAGTAGGTTGTAAGAAAAAGTAGAGATAGATAAATAGTGTAGAATAGTAATAAATAGTTTTATGTAAAGTAGACATGACAATTTAAGTACTGTAGTAAGAAAATACGTGTGTAATTGTGATATCTGATATTTTTAGTTACCTAAAAATTATAAAACTAATATTTTTGAAAACCTTATATTTTTACGAGTCTAACGGTATATTCGGAATATTTTTACCATTATGAGCCCTGGGACACGCTTTTAAAAAACTGTGTCTGATCGTGTTCAAAACAAATTGCAGTTTAACTAATAAGATATTTGTAAGCCTTCGAATGTTCTTATAAACTATTCTATATATTAATCTCTTACTTACTTTTTTAGGATTGCTTACACGGGATTGTCGGACTTGAACGGTTACGTTTGACTAGGGTTTTGTTGACTTTAGGATTTCCGGTTGACCTTCTAATTAGGGTTTAAGCTTAATTGATCACAAAACTTTGGAGGTTTATAAATAACCTTAAAATGGATAGATCTTTCCGAATAGGTAGAAAACGGTATATTATATGTGAAATTTCGAGTTAAATGAGCACGTTATGGCTATTTTAAATTATAATTTCATTCTATGATATTTTGACGAACATAGTAAAATAGAATTAGAAAGTTTAAGTAGAATTTCTATGAAATACTCATCTCAAGTATTTCTTTTGTCTAGGTGATGAAGGATACGAGATTACGTTTCTTGAGGATTGCTGCGACTAAAAAGATTGCGAAATGGACGAGTGAGTTATTCCTCTTAATTTCGTTACCTTGCTTATGCTTGTAAAGTAGTGGCATTAGTATACTAAGAAAAGATAAAAATGGATATGTATGGGGAATCTGGGAACATGTATATAAGTGATTCTATGCTTATGTGCGAAATGAGAATTAAGAATATCGCAACTTCAAACTACCTATTTAAGTATTTTGTTTACTTACTTATATGACTGCTTATTGTTTGCTAAATTGATTGATCGATCATTGTAATAAACCTTAATAAGGTTTTGCTTAAGAAAAACAATATACTCACTCATAGCATCCATCGAGTCACATTTCTTTTATAAGGCTTCTACTCCTACATGTAAAGTTGGATTGAGTGTTATTGTGCTGTGACACGGCCCATGTTCCTTCCTAGAGAATCCAAATCGCCCGGGGAATGCGACTCTAGGTTCGGACTCGAGCCAACCGAACGCTTTGGGTGGGGATCTAGGGACTAGCAGTAGAAGGTCGTGGATCTTCATCACCAATTCCCTAACCTTCGATACGGATGGGTATATATGTTCTATATATGGTTTCCGGATAACTATATATATTTGTGTAATCACGTGATTGTTGCATTGTATGTATAGCATATGTGTGAAAATTTAAATGAACTTTTTTGAAACCATGGTGCGAATGAAAATGAATATCTCACTAAGCTAGTTGTAAGCTTATACCCCCAAAAGATTTTGTTGAAACAGGTATACCAGTGGCTTTAATCGAAGATCATGCCATTAAGGAAGTCATGGAAGGATGTTAGACTCTTATGAAGGCATTGAGAACATAAGACGAAGTTACCTTGTAAGGTTCCTTATACGTAATGTATGCTATGTTAGTGTTTTGAAAATTCTAAGAAGTGTATTTATTTTGATATGAAGACAATAGAGGGATATACACCTAAGAATTGTAATTTTCCATGTTTATGTTTTATGTTAAGTATTATCCTTGCCTTGTTACTTAATTATTATCAATATCAATTGTACTATTTCGGTGCGTTCCCATGGTTGTGATGTACGCCTTGTACATGGTATGAAAGCCTTTGCGTGATTGAGGTAGTCATTCATAGGCTCTAGTATTGTGTACAGTGAACTGCCATGTTTAGGGCACTTCTTGGGGTATGACAAAACAAATAAGTAAACATGCACGAAATTAAAAAGATAAAGGAAGAGAATAGTTCAAAATCGATTTGTAGAGGTTCCGCCTCAAGCAACAAACCTCTCTTCTTGCTCCTAGCCAAGGACCCAGTATTCTACATTGTTTTTTCCACTATATCCAATCAAGAAATAAGAGGACAAACTTATCCAAAATATAATGGACTTTAGTCACTCTGCTCAGCCTACCTAGCTTCACTCAATCTATTTATTGATCTATAAAGAAAGAAATATCACTCTCACTCCTCAGCAATCTCTCACAAGTAATCAATACCAAATGAGAGAAAAGAATAAAATATCCTCTCAAATTTAAGTACAAGAATGACAATATAAGGTAACAGTATTTTGCTCAAATAAATTGAGAAAATTCACAGACTTAGAAAACTTGTTCTTTTTCACGTGTGTCTTCTTTATTTAAACCTTTGTTTATTATATACTCTCAACTTCCGACGACTAGGAAAGGATAGATTTTTGTTCCTGATATTTCTCTTTGCTGTTGATAATGTCTGTTGAACTATTTTAAATCTTCAATGGATAAGATAAAGTTAAACGTTGATGAGGATCTAATCCTATTATTGTGTGAATGTTGTGATATTACACTTCATGTAAATCTGATATCACGCTGAGGATAAGGTTTTGTTACTTGAATGTTATGGGCGATATCTTGAAGATAAACACCCTTCGAAACTGTTTAATCTTGAACCAAATTTGCATTACTGTATCTTGGTATCCTTAAACTTCTCATGATTTTGAATTCCTTGATTTTTTTGAAACACAATCTTAATATCTTATATATATATATATATATATATATATAACTTAATTAGATCAACTTCTTATAACAGGTTTGAGTCGAATCTTGGACATGTCTAAAAAACTTGAACTTGAACATAAGAACTTGTACTTATTATTGAAACTTAAAACTTTAATCCCTGGATATTTGAATCAACTTTGTGGAACATATTTTGGATGTATTTTCCAAAAACATTTAACTTTGGAGCTGGATCTTCAAAATGATGAAAGAATCAAAGAAAACTCAATCTATAACCTACTGCTCGTAATCTGTAGATTTTGTTTGTGATAGCAAATCTACTCTTTGAGAAGTGTTGTTTACTTTATATTCATCATGTGTACCTTCTGAGTATTTAATGGTTCTTTGAAAAACTTTCTAAACACTTTCTGAATTACTTTCTGAATTTAATCTCTTTTGAAAAACATTTTTGATAACTTTGATAGTTTCACAAAACTTTCATCATACTTAATAAATTAAGCACTACACACTTAATAAATTTGTTAGTAATCACTTAATCCTTTTTGTTATCATCAAAACCAATATTGAGAGAACCCAACTTTCTCCCCCTTTTCGATGATAACAAAACCCATATAAACAAAGTAATTATTTTTTGAAAATGTAAGTCCAATTCGAATATTTATTTTTCAGGTATTTTGTTCATTTTTCTCCTTTTTTTTGTTAGCATCATAAAAAAGAAGTAACATTGACAACAAAAAGGAAACATTAACAATGAAAATAAGATATTAAGAAAGTCTACATAATAGTTCATAAAGGAAAATAGCAGTAAACAGTCCATAAAAACAAAACAAAGGAAATTTTAATCTTTCTTAAATTCTAAACTCTTGACAGACTTTCAAGCTTTCATCTTTTTGCGCTGTAGGAAAGTCTTTTGAGGTTGATGATGATGGATAATGTTTTATTGTTGAAGAAAGTTCATGGCAGATGTAATAATTTCAACTTGGGATAGGTTCAACTGAGGTTGAGAACCTAGTGGTTGATAAAAAGGAATGAGTTGTAAGTTGTATGAAGCTGAAGTATCTTGCTTCTGATTGTCATCTGTAGGAGCAAGAACTTGATTAGGAGAAACAGCTTTAGGTTCATTTTCAACTTCTGTTGATTTTCCACTATGGTTGCCAACTGATGTGTTTTGAGTAAACCCTTTAAAATTCTTGAAGGCATTGAGCATTGAATCAGTGAGATCCTTCTTCATATCTTGTACTTTCTATTCGATAAAATCCACTATATCATATTCAAAATCTGATTTAGATGACTCATCAAGAGGTCTAGCTGGTAGGCCCTCTGAGTCACTTTCTCATTCACTGTCATCTTGAACGATTTTTCCTTCATTTATTTCAAACCCTCCCTCTATCCTAATCTGATAGCTTTTGTTTGTTTTCCCTTTTATTTCCTCCTTTCCAAGTCTCCTAGATGGTTGTTTTTCTGTTTGATAAGAGATTTTATCTTCTGAACCACTCTCTAATTCAAGAAACTCCTCCCCCTCAACTAATGCCTTGATTTTCTTCTAATCAAATATAAAATTTGCTAAACTTAGAATGTTTATACCAAGCACCATCTTAAGAGAACCATAGTTTTTCAGAGATAAGAATATTCATATGTTTTAAATTGACTTCCCCAATTCCTTTTAAAGTAATTGGTACATTAATGTGCTTGGGTAAATGAACTTTCTTAAATATGAAAAGTCTAATAAGAAAATTTCCATACGGTCTGTTTGCTTAAGTGCTCCACATATGTTTAAGTATCATACTAAGCATATCAATTTTCACCTTTTACTTAATTGCCAGAACTACAATAGCCTTTTCTATTGAAATAGTAGTGGAACTACCATTTTTTGGTAAAATATAGTCCACTACTATTTTATGCCATAAAAGAACTCGTACTTCGAAATGAGTAGAAAAAAATATCTTTTTCAACAAACTCTCCTACTCCATCATTGATTTCTTTGAAAAGATCATTTCTTTGAATATCCACCAATCTTTCATCATCCCTTTTATCTTTCATTTCAAAACAGTCAATTAAATCTTTTCTATTAATCTTGATAGTCTTTCCAAGGACTTTTGACTCCAAGATATAGCCTTCCAACTTGTTCAGATTATGATAAAATTCTCTAACTAAATCTCCATAAACCAAATCAGTTAAATTGAATAGGTTTTTACATCCTATTCTATTCAGTTAGTGATCTCAATAAAATCCATTTGATTTAAAGAACTTAAAATCAACATAAGCGCATTCTAGTATCTAGTTTGAGATACCTTTTTCTTTTCTTTGTCATCGATGGTTTCTTGGTTGAACTCAAAGAAAGTTTTCTCTTTTTCTTATTTTGAGGCTTCACTATGGTATCATGTGAGCTGTCCTCTGACTTAGGGTTTGGGTTTGACTTGTGTGCTTTAGATTTTGCTTTTTCCTTTGTGTAATGATTTCTATGTTCTTCTCCATTTCCTTTCTTTTTGGACTTCTATTCTTCATCAAGCATCAATTTTGACCTAACTCCTAGCATGGTTCCTTTTCGTGTAAAAGTTTCAGGAACCTCTTCTGAGCTGGAGGTTTCATCTTGTATCATTATGGTTTCTTTGATTTTCTTGAATTTGAACCCCTTTGAAGCAAGACGAGATGATTTCCGTGGAGGCATTATTTAGGGTTAATATTTGAGAGAGAGGAATTTTGAAGAATAAGATGATTTTCTTTAAAAGAGAGAGAGTATAGAGACTGACAAAGGTGCAGGTGGTTACAAGAAGTTGAAAGGGCATGATTTGGAAATTTCCATTATTTAGTTCTATAAGCTTATTTTCCATAAAAAGGTGCTTCTTTAACTTTAGTAAAAAAAAAAAAAAATCAAAAAGGATAGCACATTCCAATTTCATTTCTTAAGAATTCAAATCTAATTTTACCTAGCGGTTTTATGAAAATATCAGCATATTGATTTTCAGTAGAGACAAATTCAATATTAATATTTCCATTAGCCACATGGTCTCTAATAAAATAATGTCTAATTTTTATATATTTAGATCTAGAATGATGGACAGGATTTTTTGTTAAATTAATTGCACTCGTTTATTACATTTTATAAAAATATTTTTATAATGTGATCCATAATCTTGTAGTTGTTTTATCCAAAGAATTTGTGCACAACAATTTCCAATTAAAACATATTCAACTTCTACTATTGATAAGGCAACTGAATTCTGTTTATTTGAAGACCAAGAAATCAGTTTATTTCCTAAGAATTGACAAGTACTAGATGTACTTTTTTATCAATTTTACATCCTGCATAATCAGTATCTGCGTATCCAATTAATTCAAAATTTTCATTTTTGGGATACCAGATTCCTAATTTTGCAGTACATGCAATGTACTTGAAAATTCTTTTAACAGCTTTTAAATGTGTTCCTATTGGACTACTTTGAAATCTTGCATAAATACAAACAGAAAATAAAATATCTAGTTTAGAAGCAGTCAAATATAAAAGAGAACCAATTAAGCTTGTATATAATTTTTCATTCACTTTCTTACCTTGAGAATCAAGATCTAACCTGACAGAAGAACTAATTGGAGTTGCAACTTCTTTTGAATTCTCATATCCAAACTTTTTCAATATTTGTTTCATATGCTTCTCTTGGTGAATAAAAATCCTTTATTTTGTTTGTTTGATTTATAATCCCAAGAAGAAGTTTAGTTCACGCATCATGGACCTTTAAAATTCAATCTGCCTAAGCTTTGCAAATTCTTGACAATATCGTTCATTAGTTGATCCAAATATTATGTCATCAACATGTATTTGTAAAACTAATATATCATCATTGTAATGCTTTATAAATAGAGTTGTGTCAATCGTACCTCTTTGATATCCACTTGAGATGAGATACTCAGTGAGTCTCTCATACCAAGCTCTTGGTTCTTGTTTCAATCCATACAAAACTTTTCTTAACTTAAAAACATATTCAATCTTAAATGGATCTTCAAATCCAGGCGATTGTTCTATATACACTTCTTCTTTAATATAACCATTTTAAAATGCACTTTTTACATCCGTTTAAAACGATTTAAAATCTTTAGAACAAGCATAAGCAAGCAAAAGACATATAGCCTCAAGTCTAGCAACAAGTGCAAATGTTTCATCATAGTCTATTCCTTCTTCTTGTGAATATCCTTTAGCTACATGCCTTGATTTATTTCTAACAAATTTTCCACTTTCATCTAGTTTGTTATTAAAAACCCATTTAGTGCTTATGACAGACTTATTCTCAAGTGTTAGATTCCAAACATGATTTCTTTGAAATTGACTTAATTCTTCTTGCATTGCATTAATCCAATAATTATCATTTAAAGCTTCATCTATATCACTAGGTTCTATTTCAGATAACAAAGCAAAATCATTTTCAAGATTTTGTAGAATACATATAGTTTTTGTTCCATATTCTATATTACATATAATTAATCAAGGGAGATGTGGTGATTTATATTTCCATGCTTTTGAACTTTCGGCGTTATTATTAGAATTGTTTTCCAAAACCTTCCGCTTTAGTTTTTGACTTATTAAATTATAATTTTTCATCCAAATTACTCTGTACTTTACTTTCTGACTTACCAGCTTTTTGGGTTTTATCATACTTATCTGTTGATTTTGCTCCTAATATAGCATAATTAGGTTCATTATCTTTATTTATAGGCATAAATACGTCATCATCATCAAAATCATCTTTCACTTCATCAAGAAAACAAACATTAACAGATTTTTCAACCATTTTCGTTGTTTTATTATAAACATGATATGCTTTAATATTTTGTGAATATTTTAAGAAAATTCCTTCATCTGATCATTCATCAAACTTACCAAGATTATTTGTAATCTTTTTCACAAAACATGTATATCCAAACAGATGATTTCCTACCATGAAACAACTCATATGATATTTTTTGTAGAATGAGGTCGAATATATACTCTATTCATTATGTAACAAGTAGTTGCAACAGCTTCAGGCCAAAAACATTCAGCTATTCCACTTTCATTCAATATAGAACATGTCATTTCTTATATAGTCCTATTCTTTCTTTTAACTACTCCATTTTGTTGAGGCGTATATGGTGTTGAAAAATTATGATTTATTCCATATTCTTCACAAAAAGTTATAAATAAAGCATTATTAAATTCTTTGTCATGATCGGTTCTTAAAGAAACAATAGAAAATTCTTTCTCAATTTCAATTTGTTTAGCAAATTTTTGAAACATATCAAAAGTATCAGATTTATGTTTTAGAAAGAATACCTATGTGTATCTTGAAAAATCATCAACAATCACAAGTCCATATTTGTTTCCTCCTAAACTTAAAGTTCTTGTAGGTCTAAATAAATCAAGATGTAAAAGCTCAAGAGGTCTTTTTGTTGAAATCATATTTTTGCTTTTATGAGAAATTGAAACTATTTTGTTCTTTAAACAAGTTGCACATTTCACATCATGCTTTATGCTAATTCTAGGCAAACCAACAATAAGATTCCTTTTAAAAAGCTTTTCTAATTGATTAAAATTCACATGACCAAGTTTTTTATGCCATACATGTATATTATCATTAATGGTTAGAAAACAACACTCAACATTCACATCAGAAGGTGTAATTAGATGTATGTTTATTTTTCTAAAACCTTCAAATAACTTTACTCCTTTAGAATTATATACAAAACATTTATTTTTCTCAAAAATCATTTTATAACCTTTATAACATAATTGACTTATGCTCAAAAAATTATGTTTTAATCCTTTTACTAAAGAAACGTTTTCAATCATATAAAGGATAACCGATAGTACCTATCCCGATTATTTTACCATGGCTGTCATCTCCAAACCTTACATATCCTCGTTCCTTCCACATTATGCTAGTGAACAAAGAAGCATCTCCCATCACATGACCTGAACACCCATTATTCAAGTATCAAGTTCCTTTCATTTTTGCTTCTTGTTCCTACAATTGTGCACAAAAAGGTTATCTAACCTTTTTAGGAACCTAAACAAGCTTGGATCATTGATAAGTCAAGCCCATCTTATCTTGTTTCTTAACTTGATACGTACTGAAATTGTTTCTTTTGTAAAAGCAGTATTTTTCAATATGACCAATTTTATTGCAAAGAAAAAAAAAAAACATGTATAAGAGAATGTATTATACCTTTGATTTACGTTTTGATGATAATTTTGTCTGGGATACTCATTACTATATACACACCAATTGTAAGCCCCGGAAAATTTCAGTAAATAATTCCAAGATGAACTTCTAAAATAAACCCTAAAAACCACTCCAAATTAAAACTGAATTTCAACTAGTCCAAAAACACGAACGAATTCAGAAACTTCTTAATCTTGAGAAAATGAAAATCCTTAAACATAAAATGAGAACTCAACAGTCTTCAAATTCAAAATCACGACGTACAAAAAAAAATTCCATATTTAACTCCGATTTATAAAAAGGGATAATATAAAGCCCAAAAACAAATTATTAAAAAGCAAATAACAATTGACTTTCGAAAATATAACTCAATTCAAGAATTCCGAGAACATTAAAAGATAATAAATACTTACAAAAATGATATATAAAATAAATTTCTCAAATTAAATATGTTGTATAAACATAAAATATCAGTTTCCAATTTGGCAAAGATCTAAACCGGAAAATCACCCAGAAACCCTAAGCGAAATACAATAGCTTAAGTCCGGCAATCTAGCGCCCCTAGCCCTAGAGGCCGTAGTTTAAATATGTAGAATAGCTCATAGTAATATGAGTTTGTTTAAAAATATCATATTGGTAAATTTTAGACCTATTTTGAACCCGTTGGATACAAACTTCGAAAAGCGTGTCCCAGGGCTCGAGATATCAAAAATATACCAATAGTACCGTTAGACTAGTAATTTTATAAGATTTTCAAATATATCAGTTATATAATTTTTCGGGTTATAAAAGTTATAGTTATAACATTTTATCTTATTTCCATTATTACCAGTAATTGATTAGTCTTTTGCACTATTCATTTTTATTTCATTCAAAATTTTATTATTCTTATAAAGTCTTATATTTTTAGATAAATATTTTATATGTTATAGAAAATTTTGTTTTTCTAAAATTTAGTTCGTTTCGGGTCTTTACGAGATCAGGTTCTGTTTAAGACCCGATACTAAAAATAAAATAAATTAATTTAATAATTGAAAAATATTTTTAAAATATTTTTATTTTTATAAAATAATTTTTTAGAATTTTTTGGGTTATAAAAATATCATTTATAGCCCATATTCGCGTATTTTGATCATACCGATAACATATTTGTTAAATTACTAAAATAATTCAAATAATTATTTAATTTTAAATATGAAAAATCTGCTACAAATATTTGGAATAATTTTTTAATTTTATTTTATTTTATTTTATTTTGTTAATAGTACTTTTACAACCCATACCTTTAAGTACACCTTACACATATCACTTCCTTTTCACTTCAATCTTTCTACACATTAACCCACACTTCATGGTAGATTTTGACCCTTCTTTATGGCTGTCATTGTCCTTTATTTACTCTATTTTGACCAACTTAATTATTTTTCCACTCCTTCTTAAGAAAGTTACATTACATATTAATTATATAATTCAATTTTGAGTTAAATTTCAACAAAACACTCTCTCTCCTCTCTCTCTAATTCACGCCAGCCCCTCCCCCATTTTTCTGCTTGTTCTATTTTTTTCCCTTTCAATTAATGAAAACATATTTAATACACTCATTTTCTCTCTCTCCTTCATTTACTCCTTCTTTCCTCTTTTATTCCTTAGCTTTTTCTCTCTCTTTTTCCTCTCTTTTCTTCTTCATTTTGTTCTTGTTTCTTACAATAACCAAGTTGCCCCCATTCCATTCTTAAGCTTCCACACACATTTCTTGGAGATTTTTAAGCAAATCTTCTTCTCAAAGCTTCCATAGGTAATATAGGTAAAGTGTAATGAAGGTTTCATGCATCAAATGACCTTCCATAAGCTTAAAAGCTTAGGATGATAATGCCAAAAATGAAACACTCCTCTTCCCCATTATTATTATCTTGTATCATGATTATTTTCTTGTTTAAAGTTATTATATTTTGTAGATCTAACTTTTTATAGCTTTGATTTTCGTTTATGCCATAGATCTTGTATTTAGGTTGTTATATTTGTTATTTTTATGATTTATGCATAGATCTATCATCCACATGTCCATCTTAGTGATTCATGCATTTAAAACTAGTTTAGAAAACTAGATCTAGAGTTTTGAGTTCATAAAATGCATTAGACTTTGTTTTATGTTCATGGATAACTTGTGATAGCATGATGATGGTAGGAAGTTGTAGGAAACTCAAGATCTATTTTATTTTCAACAAAAACAACTTTTGAAAATTCGGATGAAAATGGAACCATATTTAGAAAAGTGGTTTTTCAACTTCAAAATGTATATTTTTCATTTAAAATGAAGGGCTTAGGGTATAGATACCATAAATGAAAGATTTTGATAAGTAAAGTTTAGATCCATGATGTTTATAGCTTATTACCATGCATTTGTTTTATGTTTATGTTCATATTAAGTATAGATCTTAGTTATGAACTCAAACAAAATTGTGAAATTCGTATTTTGGCAAGACCCCCATTTAAAAACCACTTTCCAAGTGTCAAAATGTAATTTTTACTTAAGAAAATGAAGGCTTAATATATGTATATCATCAAGACTTCTTTTTACAAGAATCAAAAGTGATTTCCAAAAGTTATTTTCAAAATAAAAATTCTATTTTCGGATTTTGGCCAAGGCCTATTTTAAAAACATGTTTTCCAACTCAAAAATTAAGTTTTTATTTAAGAAATGAAAGGCTCTTAGGATAGGATATGTGAGGAATGAATTTTTATAAGCTTAGATAGATTTTATCAAAAGATATGACCAAAAATAAATTTTCTAAATTCGGATCCCAACCAAGACCAATTTTTAAAACCCATTTATCAACTCCAAAACTCATGTTTCATGTGAAAAATGAAGTATATAGGTAATTTGTATCATTAAGTAATGATTTTTACAATTTAAAATGAGTTTAGGCATGAGTAATGTGTAAAATAAGTAATGGAATTAAAATAGAAAATTTTGAGTTAGTGATCAAATTGTCAAATTCGTAATTTGAGATGATGCATACGTAATCACTTAGTATTTGAACTCAAATTGCAAGTTTTATGTGTTAAATGAAGTCCTTAGACAATAGATATAGTAAAACTTCAAATTTTGATGCATTAAACAAGTTTTCTCATAAGAATTATGCAAGAAACGAAAATTTCCAAAATTCGGATTTTTGTGAAAAGCTTGTTTAAAAACATATTTGCAAAGTGTAAAATGCAAATTTTTGTGTAAGAATGAAGTCCTTAGTGGTTATGTATGATTGAGCCCTAATTTTCTAAATATCAAATGATTTATACTTAAAGGAATCACTCAAAAACCAATTTTTACCAAATTCGGATTTTGGAATCAACCCCACTTGAAAACATGTTTACCAAGTGTAAAATGGAAATTTTTATGAAGAAATGAAGGTCATAAGTAGTATATATAATGAAGACTCAATTTTGACAAAAATAATTATATTTTCTTAAGTAACAAATCCAAAACAAATGGAAATGATAAAAGTTAGAAAACTAGATTTTCCATAAGTAAGTTGTCATTATGGTCTTGCAAAATAAAAAGTTATAAAATTTCCTTTTAGCAAAATCATAAAGATCATGCATGCAATAGGCTCATCTCATGCCATTCATGTTAGCAAATCACTCATATTGCATGTATAGTTAAGTTATACAGTAGGAACATTTCAAACATTTACAAAACTATTTTTCGGAAATTGAAATTGTTGCTGCCCTAATCTGATCCGAACTTTTCGAAGCTTCAAAGTTTTAAAAACTTGAAAATAATATTAGAAATAGATAGATCTTTCGATGTAGATAGAAATCGATATATAATTTGCGAAATTCCGAGTTAAAATGACCAAGTTATGGCCGTTTTAAGTTGGAATTCCCGCTTAAGACAAGAATTACGAATTTGATAGTTTGTATAAGATAGTTTGGATTAGTTAAGTGATGAAATACTTATTAGAGTATTTCTTTCTTTTTAGGTGACCCTGATATCGACGATTCCTTACCATCGGGTTACTTATACTGTCACACCCTGAAGGGTACCCTAAACGTGGCAGTTCGCCACATACGGTATCAAAACTTAAGAATGACTTCCCAAAGTCACGCGAAAGTTTTCAACACCATATGTAAGGCGTCTATCACAACAATAGGAGACACCAGTGGGATGTATAGTTTGAGATAGTAAATACGGCATACCAAAATCTAAATAATCATCAAATTTATCATTAATATAATATAATCTTTACATCATCTTAGGGGTTTTTCCCTTATAATTCTCCAAACAATCATAATAACAACTTAATCTTTTCCACAACCAAATAATACTAACACCAAAAGATATTAAAGGATAATTAACCTACGATCTTCAAAAGATTTCCATAAGATTTTCTAGGACATCATCCCACTTGAGTATATGAAATCATCTTGCATAAAAGATATTGTCCTGTTACAACAAAGGTCTATCGGAGTATAAGCATAACTAGCTTAGTGAGAATATTCCTGAATCAACGTACTTATATAAATAATTTCAAACAAGTTATTAACAAGCATATGAATGCATCAAACACATGATCAAGCAATACATATGATCTACCGGAAATCATATGTTTGAATGGATTTACCCCTCCATTCAGGGTTAGGTGTTCCAGGCTCTTTAAAACCCAACTCAAAATCCAACTCATGTAGTTTATTTCAGGCTCCTACTAGCCATCACAAAATAGTTCTTTCAGGCGCCTATCGCCCATCTCAAAATAGTTCTTTGAGGCACCTATCGCCCATCTTGCAGATTTCTGGCTACTGCACACCCGGCTACTAAGCTCTTGTCCATCGAGATTAGCAGCTCATGCAATGAAATTAACTACGTGATATGCATGAATCAATTAATATAATTCATAGTATATGTTTAAAGAAATTTAAAGGTGATCATAGAATTTTGCACACACTCCAGTAGAATAATAGCAAAACATAAGTTAATTAACAATGATTCATGCCTCGGTATGCTTAATATTCTTTCAACCAATATTATCATACATAATTCATTTCATCTTTTCCTACTTCTAGTGCTTTTAGCTATAAACACAACCAAGTACGAGAAAGGTAGGAAATAAACTCACTTGGCCATGAGGATCTATCTTTCTTACGAATGAGTCGATTGGTAATTCCACTAATCAAAATAATCTTCTAGGTATGAATACTCCTCCTCAGGTTCACCTAATCAAGAAGAATACCCATAATGAGTATTTCTTGTTGATTCTATGGTACTTATCAAAAACTATATCATAAGATCGTTAAAATTCGCGTAGAAGGTAATTCCAACTTAAAATGGTCATAACTTGGTCATTTTAACTAGGAATTGCTTATAATATATCGTTTTCTACCTACTCGAAAAGATCTATCCATTTCTAAGGTTATTTTTGTCATAAAAAGCCATTTGGGTTGCAAACTAACATGGTACAGAATAGTTACGAATTTATAGTTTTCAAAATATGATTTTTCCAAACTTTACTTTACTCAAAATTTCTTAAGAAAAAAAATATATGGATATATATATATATTTGAAAAATCCTTTGGACATATATTTATACTCACATGTATGCATGATCTTTGTAGTGTTGTCTCAAGATTGACATTTCATAAACAATTTGTCTTTAGGAATTTAAAAGACAAGACTTTTGAAAATTTCTCCTTTTTGAATTGTGAAAACAAAAATATATTTGAGTTGTTAAATATATGTTTCTAGTGATTGAAAATAAGCTTTTCAAAATATTCCTGAAGCTTTAAATATTTGGAGGTGTGTTAAATATATGTTTTCTTTTTATTTTTATATTATTTCCCTTCTTTAGAAAATAGATATACCTTTAAAACTTTATTTTCTTGATAAATTTTATTTTTCTAAGTTGGTTTCTAAAATAGTTAATTGATGTTATCTTGGTTTGAAAAACTTGTTTTATTCTTAATATTTGTTAAATGGCAGAATAACCTTTTTAGACAAGTTTATAAGAAAAGCTTTCTTAATAAAGATTTGTTAACTTTAGAACTTAGTAAAACTTCATTTTAATTTAACAATTATAAAATTGAATTTTTGAAGACGTTTTCATAGTATGTGATTTTCAAAGTATATAATGAATCTATTTAAGTCTTATAAAAGGTAAGGTTGAGTTAAATTCTTAAGTTTAAGACTAAAAATTTTATCTTTATGGAGTATTTGGTTTAGAAAAGATTCTTTATATTATTTCGAAGAAATCCACATTACTACTTCTCTTAGAAATTATGATTAGCTTATTCTTTGGAAAAACAAAACTTAGATCTTTTGAGAAAAATTCCTCTTATTAAGAAATCTAGTTTACTTTTGAAAGAACCGATTTTTATTTTATTTTTATTTAAGACAACAACATTCTTAATCATGCATGAATATGATTATGTAGTAATGTAAATGTAAAGATAAAACATAGTAAGATAGAAAGAAATACTTGTAAGTAAATAAACATAAATAAATAATCAAGCATTGGGAACCTTAGCTTCATCAAGGTATCCCGATCATGTATTGGGAGCCTTAGCTTCATCAAGGCAACCCGGGACTAAGAATGGACTAGTCCCAAAAGAAAAGAAATTTGTTTTGACTTGATATGGATAAGTCTAAGACTAGAAAGGCTAGTCTTAATAAATTGCATAAAACAAGCAAACAAATAATTTGCAGGACTTGGAAATAAATAAATAACAAATGAGCTTATATGCTCTAAATAAATATATATACATATACATAATATTATATAAGTTAGATTAGAGCAAAAATAACAACAATAAAAACAACAACATAATAACATAATGTAAAATAGGAACATGAACAAAAACAAAGCATGAACATATTATTGCTTCTTCAACTCATATGAGCCTAAGAAACATACACTAAGCTCATGCTAAGTTGTATGAACATGATGAAAAAATTTAAGTAGGATTTTACCTAAGGTTTAATAGAAGGTTTTGAAAGAGGTGAATGGGTTTTGTTGTTTGATATTTTTCTTGAAGAGTAGAAATGGGTAGAGAGTATTTTGTGAGAGATTTGTTGGAGAAAGGTTTTGAGAGAGCATTTTGGTAGAGTTTTGTTATATAAAATGAGTGTGTGAAAGAATGAAGGAGGAATGAGGTATTTATAGAGTTTTTGGAGTGAATTTTGGATGTAATAAAATAAATTGAAATCAAAATAAAATGGATGGAAGAGGGAGGGGATAGGCGCCGGTTCTTGTACTTGTGAGGGGGAGATGATTTTATTTTTTTTTTATTTTTGATAAATAAAAGATGTAATGTGTAAGGTAGATGTGAAATAAAGTTGTATTGGAAAAGTAAAAAGTAAGAAAATAGGTATGTAGGTAGTAAGAAATAGGTGTAAGAAAAAGTAGAGATAGTGAAATAGTAATGAATAGTAGAAATAATACTATGAATAGTAGACTAGACATATAAAATACCGGTAGTAATAAAAATACGCGTAAACGAGCTATATCTGTTATTTTTAGTTACCGAAAAATTCTAAAATTGATATTTTTGAAATCCTTATTTAATTACAAATCTTTTGGTGTTATCGGAATATTTTTAATATTCCGAGCTTCGGGACACCCTTTTCGAGAACTGATCTCATTCGAGTCCGAAGGACACTCGAATTTTGCAAATCTGATTTTTTATATTACCCTATATTATTACAAACTATTTTAAGCCACTAACTTAATTTCGTTTTCTAGGGTTTGAAAACGCGGGATTGCCTGATTGTCTTGGTCTTTGTTGACTTTTGAACTCCGGTTTGACTAGGGTTAGGGTTTTGCCATTTTAACTTAGGGATCGGATAGGCGGATCTTTTCATGTTCGGATTTTCGAATCGATTGATTATTGAACTTTCTATTTTTGTTTTTGAAAATTCTCTTATGAAATTTCGTGATCAAAATTGTTTAAGGTTCGGTTTCAACTTGGGTCGAACTTTAGGGTTTCGATTTGGTATTCCAAAACCATTATCGAAAAATTCGGGGGCTTACATGTACTAAAAGACCAGTGATCCAATGGTTGAGTGAGTATTACTTCCGATTTCATTTATTGTAAGTGATTGTAATAATAGTTGCACTAGATATTTGGTAAAGATAAAATGGATATGCATGATGGGGACGAATGGGAACTATGTATGCTTGTTGTTGATATGAGAAATGGAATGTAAGAATATCGAAGCCGAGTGATTAACTATTGCTTGTATAGATGAATTAGAATTGATTGTCTGCGACTACTGACTGATCACTTAAAAGAATTGGTATAATAGATTATTCGGAATTGAAGATGAAATTGAACTCATTCATACATGATGGGGATGGAGCATTAGCATTTGTTGGTTTATCGTTGTACCTTAAACGATTTTATAGTTTATAGTTGTCCGTAAGCTGAAACAGTCTTGGTCATACAGCAGGATTCATTAATCTGTTAACCCGGGATGGAGGGCGCAAGTCCATCCACATATGATTTCCGGCAGGTCATATGTTTGTTGAATTCACGAGTTTGATGCATATCACTTGTCTGACTAATCACTTGATTATATGACATGTTATAAATGTAATCCTGGAAGTTTTCACTCAATAAGCTAGTGTAGCTTATACCCCAATAGTTGTTTAAATGAACAAGTTATCTCAAGAATGCTAAGTGGGGACTGAGATGGTTAAAGTCGAGAATGACTTCAGGATTCCGACAAGACATAAGAATGTTTGAAGTTATTAGCTAGGTTTTATTATTTGCCTTGTAATAGTTCCATGTAATAGAATCTTTTGATGATTTGTAATTGAAGTTTAATGAGTTGTATTTTGAAGAATAGTGAATTGAATTTCCTTTACATTGTTACTCAAGTTATATCAATATAAAATGTATCATTCCGATATGTCTCATCTATGTGTTAGACGCCTTGTACATAGTATGGAAGCCTTTGCATGACTGAGGTGGTCATTCTTAGGCTTTAATATTATGTACGGCGGACTGCCACGTTTAGGGTACCCTTCGGGGCATGACACCTATAGTCTCTATTATACCTTCTAAATGGATATTTTTGTTAAGGGTACCTTCTAAAGTAGATTATGTTGTTACTATTCATTCTCTTTTTAACAGGTTCTTTAGTAGATTTAATATTCATAGACTCACTTCTTTTAACAAACATGGTCTTTTTCAAATTGTTAGATGAGTTACCATGCTCATAACCAAGTCCATACTTAATACTTGCAGGTCTTTTACTATTTATAAGCATGTTTAACTTTTTGTCCCTTTCATTAACCTATTGAAGTTATTTTTATAGTTTGTAACAAATCTTCTATTCTAACTTTTAAATACTTCATTTCATTTTTCAAAACATCATTCTCTTTTCTTAAAACATCAGAATCGACATGTAATTTTTCAGTGTCATTTTTTAATATATCATTCTGGTCAGCAAGTAGTTTATTTGTTTGACTTAAAACATCTTTCTTATTTTTCAAAGCTTTATTCTTGGCATTTAATTTAGAAATTTTAAAATCAACCTTTTTAAGAGCCTTTAAAAGTTTTTTCATCTTAGTATATATCTCATTATCACTCATTTCAGCTTTGGAATCAAAATTTACCTCAGATGTAGCCGTTAGACACAAATTGGCTTCTTCTTCATCTTCACTTGCACTCTCTTAGTCAGCTTCTGATTTGTCGAAGTCACTCCAAGTTGCCATCATTGCTCGACTTTTCTTTTTAAATTTCTTCATCTTTTTCCTCATAACTGGACACTCGTACTTAATATGGCCAGGTTTCTTATATTCATAGCAAACTATCTCCTTCTTCTCTTTCTTTTCCTCCTTTTCCTTAAAACTTTTTCTTGCATCAAATTTATTGTACTTGCTATAAGTTTTGGATTTTTTTACCTTTCTTCATCATCTTATGGAGTCTTCTTGCAAGCATGATGATGTTCTCATCATCATCGTTGTCCTCATCAGAGTCGGACTCTTCAATGGTTACTTTCTTTACTTTGAATGCAATTGCCTTTGAATTGCTTATGGGTTCCTTTATTGTGTTGATATGAGATTCATATGCCAATAGCTTCTCCCTCAATTTGCTAAGCGTGAGCTTGTTAAGGTCTTGGACTTCTTCTATAGCTATCTTCTTGGCATCCCACGACTTTGGTAAGATCCTCAAAATATTCCTAACAAGATCATAATCTTTCATTTTCTTTTCAAGAGATGTCACCGTAGTAAAATGATTAAATGCATCCTTAATTTTCTCATTGGGTTTAATTTTAAAGATGTCATATTGTTGCAGCAAAAGCATTAATTTTTGTTTCCTTAATAGTATTAATCCTTCATATGTGTTTGATAATGTATCCTAAATTTCTTTTGTTGTTTCACCTGAGGAAATTAAATAAAATTCAGATGGAGCTATTGTAGTGAGTAAAAGATTCTTAGCCTTATTATTCTTCTCTATAAGCTTCAGTTCGACATTTGTAAAACCAGCATCATCAGTCATTGTTACTTGACTATCTCCAAACGCAATTACTTACCTGAGGCATAGTCATTTGTCTTTATATAAGTGGACATTCGCATCTTCCAATATAAATAATTCGTGCCATCAAAATATGGAGCTTGATTGATTGCAATGTTACTTTCAGCCATAATAAATGGATCACTTCATTAGACAAAAGAGAACTGCTCTGATACCAATTGTTGGTCCCAAAAGCAAAACCAAGAGTGGGGTGAATTGGTTATTTAATAAAAATTTATCCTTTTTCAAAATTCAACCTAAGTCACACACTTCGTTAATCAAATTACAATGACTTATAATCTTACTTGTAAACAATCAAACTTGATAAAAAATAATATTAATTATAATTCGGATAAAATCAGGTTCACTTAAATTCTCAAAGAGTTAAGCAATTTTTTAAAAGTTGAGCTACTAGTTTCTCTTTGACTTAGTCTCTGAGTTCAACGTGTAGCTAAAACAAATAAGTAAATATGCACAACAATAAAAAGATAAAGGAAGAGAAGAGTGCAAAATCGATTTATAGAGGTTCTACCTCGAACGTCAGTCTTCTCTTCCAGCTTCAACCCGGGGATCCGATATTCCACACCGGTATGTTCCACTATATTCAATCAAGAAATGAGAGTACAAACTTATCCAAATACAATGGACTTCAATCACTCTGCTCAGTCTATCTAGTTTCACTTAAGCTATTTACTGATCTATAGAAAAAGAAATATCACTCTTTCTCCTCAATAATCTCTCACAAGTAATCAATACCAAATGAGGAAAAGGAATAAAATATCCTCTCAAATTTTAGTATAGGAATGACAATATAAGGTAATAGTATTTTGCTGAAGTAAATTGAGGAAATTCACAGACTTAGAAAACTTGTTCTTTTTCATGCGTGTCATCTTTATTTAAACCTTTATTTGTTATATATTCTCAACTTCCAATGGCTAGGAAAGGATAGACTTTTGTTCGTGATATTTCTCCTTGTTATTGCTAACATCAGTTGAACTATTTTATATCTTCAATGGATAAGATAAAGTTGAACGTTGATGAGGATCTCAATCCTATTATTGTGTGCCTATTGTGATATTAAACTTCATGTAAGTCAGATATGACGCTGAGCATAAGGTTTTTTTTTTTACTTGAACGTTGTTGATGATATCTTGAAGATAAACACCCTCTAATACTTTTTAATCTTGAAACAAATTTGCATTCCTGTATCTTGCCATCCTTAAACTTCTCGTGATTTTGAATTTGTGGATTTTGTTCAAACACGATCTTAATATCTTCTATATAGATGACTTAATTAGATCAACTTCTTATGACAGGTCTGAATCGAATCTTGGACATGTCTAAAAACTTGAACTTGAACATAAGAACTTGAACTTACCATTGAAACTTAAAACTTTAATCCCCTAGATATTTGAACGAACTTTGTGGAACATATTTTGAATGTATTTCCTAAATACATTCAACTTTGGAGCTGGGTCTTCAAAATGATGAAAGAATAAGAAAAAACTCAATCTATAACCTTTTGTTTGTAATCTGCAGATTTTGTTCGTGACAACAAATCTACTCTTTGAGAAGTGTTGTCTACTTGATATTCATCATGTGTACCTTTTGAGTATTCATCGGTTCTTTGAAAAACTTTCCGAACACTTTTTGAATTATTTTCTAAATTGAATCTCTTTTGAAAAACATTTGTCATAACTTTGATAGTTTCACAAAACTTTCATCATACTTAATAAATTAAGTATTGCACACTTAATAAATTTGTTAGTAATTATTAATCCTTTTTGTTATCATCAAAAGCAATATTGAGATAACCCAACAATTGTCATAGCTAAAATGGTACATATACAAACTATACTTCACGACTTTTCAATTGGTGAGTATACATCATGGAGTGACAAGTGTATTAGTGGATATGACAAACAAATCTCACTAGAGATAATTGAGTATCTTACTAGCTGTATGATGAACAATTATTTTTTTGTTGAAGATTTGGAGTGTAAGTTTGTCTTACCACTAGAAATCTATGTTGATCGAATACATGATAACCTTCCATTAGTTAGGTGAAAACGTTGTGCTATTGTTGTCATGTTGACGAAATGTTTGTTAGTAGACTATTATTATCACCAAAGCACTGACAAGATGGCATGTTTTGTTGTTGATGACATTAACATAAGTAGTGTGGAGGATTTTCAATTGTATCTATATGAGGGGCATTTTTTGAATTAGCATGAGCTTTAGTATTCCCTTAGAAAAGGATATGATGTATATATTGATATGATTAGAGATTCTGAGACTGAAGATAGAAGCTTAACTATGAGTTGGAAGGAGGTTGTGAAAATAAAGGTAGGAATCAATGTGAGAAATCGAGGAAAAGAAGAGTGGATAAACATTTTTCAACCACAAAAGAGGAATGAGAAAGACTTGATTTTTGTTCCAGACTCCTTTTGTAAACCCCCAATTTTTCGGAATCGGTTTAGCATAAAACCCTAAACCGGAAGTCAAACGAAACCCTAAAAGGTCAACAAAACCCTAGTTTACCGTATCAAATTAAATCCGGCATTGCCGTTTTCTTTGGCCCTCGAAAACGAAGTTGGGATAATTGGCTAGAATAGTTCGTAATAGCTATATGTTATATAAAAATATCAGTTTTGCGAATTTCGAGTGTCCTTTGAACCCGATCGGACACAGTTCTCGAAAAACGTGTCCGGGAGCCCAAAATAGTAAAAATATTCCGAATATACCGTTAAACTCGTAAAAATATAAGGTTTTCAAAAATATCAATTTCAAAATTTTTCGGTAGCTAAAAATAATAGATATAGCTATTATACACGATTTTCTTACTACCGATACTTTATTAGTCATATCTACTTTACATTACACTATTCATTACTATTCTACACTATTCTTTTATCTCTACTTTTTTCTTACACCTATTCTTACACACTCCATAACCTATAACCTTAACTTTTTACCTTTCCCATAACTTTATTTCACATCTACCTTACATATTACATCTTTTATTTAACAAAAAGTTAAAAAAATAAATTCACTTCCCCTTTATTTGTGCATGGTCGGCGCCCTATGCCCCCCCTCTTCCTCAATTTTGTTTCAATTTTTCTTTATCTTAATCACACAAAAATCACTCCACATTATCCTATAAATACCCCCCTCCTCTTTCACTTCTTTCACACATTCACTACTCACAAATTCTTACCAAAACTCTCTCAATTTCTCCTCTCAAAACTCTCTCAAAATATTTCTACAACTTCTACCAACAACTAAAACCCATAACCACATAACCATACCAAAGTCTCCTTTAGGTAACCACCTTCTATTATTTTCTTCTTCTTCATGTCATGTAACTTTACATGACCATAGTGTGAGTTTTCAAAGACTACAAGTTATGGAAGCTACATTATGTTCATGTATTGTTCTTGTTCATGAAAATTTATTTAAATTCATGTTATTATTTTTGTTCATATTATTGCTTCTATATCTAAATAATATTATCTACATATATATACATATTCTTTAGAGCATATAAGCTCACTTGCAATTTATTTATTTCATGCAAAGCAATTTATTTATTTATTTCATTGCAATTTATTTATTTTTTCCTTGTTAAATTAAGACTAGTCTCTAGACTTAGATTTGTCCTCATCAAGTCAAAACAAGTTTTTCTTTCTTTCTTTCTTTCTTTCTATTTTATTTGGGACTAGTCTACTTCTTAGTCCCGGGAGCCTTGAAAAAGCTAAGATTCCAATACTTGACTTTATTATTTATATCTTATGTTAATTTTTGCTTACTATTATTCTCATAGTTCATGTTCATTTAAATCGCTGTCCAAAGTTTCAAGTTCTAAAATTAAATTGACAACAAGAAGATTTTGACACTTAGAAATAAGTTTATATAAAGAAGGAAATCTATGGTTTGAAAACAAAAATAAATTATTTCATTTCAAGTTACAAGAAGAAACCAATAAGATTTTAGAAACTACTTTTACTACAAAAAGTTCTTAAGTCATATATTGTTCTATATTGTTTTTATAGAATAAAAACAAATTTTTATGCATGGATGATTCTATAAGATATGAGGAATTTTCAAATAAAGATTTTTGTAAAAAAATAGACAAAGGAATTTGTACAAGAAAAATTGAATAAGGATAATAGGGTATTTTCTAAAAACTCTAGATAATATTAGTGTAGAAAACTTAGAAGGAAGAAAAAATTTATTTTCCAAACTTTACTTGGGTATATATGCATAATCCAATATGAACTTTTTGTAAAATAAAAAGAAACAAAATAGCTATTTCAAGAAGTTTACAAACATGAAATTCTTATTTTCCTAAAAACCGACATGGTCTTACTTAAGTAAAATAAATGGACAACAAAACACTTGAGCATGAATGAATATGAGCTAAGTAACCATAAAAAGAGAATTTTTCAACTATATAGATAACTAAGTATTTATCAAACAAATTTTGATTTCTTGAACCAAAGTTGTTTTTACATGGAAAATCTATAGTGAATTTTGTCGCCACTGTTTCGGAGCCTATATGGCTTTGTTTGATGGAAGTAATTTTGAAAATGGGTAGATCTTTTCGAGTAGGTAGAAATCGGTATATTATATGTGTGATTCCGAGTTAAAATGATCAAGTTATGGCTATTTTAAGTTGAAACATTCCTTTATACGAACTTTAACGTTCTTTTGACATTGTTTTGTCAAAATTCAAGAAAATCATCAAGAAATACTTATTATGGGTATTTTCTTTGGCTAGGTGACCCCGAGGAAGGATTCCTTTACTCCGAGGATTATTACGGTTAGGTGGAGTGTGTGAACGACTCATCCACTTAGAGGAATAGTCGACATGGTATCGTGAGTTTATATTCATTAAATGCTATACTTATTATGCTTGTAAATTAGTTGCATTAGAATTAGGAAAAGATAATCCGCTGTGTATGAAAAATAATTCTTTGAAAGAATTTTAAGAATATCGGAACCGAAATTATTTTAAATGTTTGATTTAGTATAATATTTGCTCGGTATGAAATTCTTTGATCGCCTTAAATTCAAAAATAATTATGCTATGACTTTATAAATAAATGAATTCATGCATACCACGAAGTGAGTCACATTGCATTTTGGGCTATTATCCTTGGGTGAGAAGGATAGTAAGCTTATGTCGAAAGCAACACTTGGCGGGAGATCCAAAAGCGATTGCTTGGCGGCTTAAGGGAAATGCTTGGTGGAAGATCCAAAAGCAAGGTCAAATCAAGTAGATTCGGAATGCTTGGTGATGGGTGCTCGCGAGCATAAAACTTTTTAATTAAAACTACTTGTTTTGAGGATTGAGTATCTCTAAACCCCGAATGGAGGGCGCAAATCCATTCAACATATAGTTCCCGGAAAACTATATGCTTGTTTGCCCACGTGTATGTTGTATTACATTTGATTGTTTAATTCACTTGTTTCAAATCTTGATACAAGAAGCTATTTATGGAAATAGTTTTCACTAAGCCTATTAGCTTACATTCCGATAGATATCTTTTGCAGTTTCCCTATTTATGGTTAAGGCCACGTGGACCCTGCGGGCAGGTAATCTCCTCTAGACAATAGAAATTTAGATAAAGTGTAGCTTTGGCATTGATGTACCAATATCCATGTAATATATTAGTAATCAAAGGGAAACGTCCCTAAGTTTGTAAAAACAGTGATATGAATGAATGATTATCATGATTCCTCTTTTCTTAATGTGTTACTTATATCTTCTTAAAGTCCATAACTCCATACATGGTCCTCTAAATTTGTGAAAGCACGCCTTACACTTAATATAAAAGCTCTTGAGAATGGCTAAGGTTGTCATACTTAAGCTTTAATATTGAGTGTAGCGGACTGTCACGTTTAGGGTACCCTTTGGGGCGTGACACCTTCAATGCTGAAAAAGTAAACGAAGTATTTATGAGGAAAAGTGTAAGGTGTTGAGAGTTAAACACTTCAAACACGAGTATAGAGGAGCCACAAGAGTGATAACAGAGTTCACATACACTTGTGAGGAAAACACTTCATTTTATTACACTAACTCTTTTCTACAGGTACATTCATAATCCTTAGAGTTTGTTATGTTAATTTTGGTTATAGGTTATGGTCTATAGATTTTGTAAACCCCTAGATTTTATGATAGTAAACCTTAGAACCAGAAGTCAAATCAGAACCCTAAAATCAATATATATCAACAAAGAGTTCTGGTGGAACTAGATCTGGCAAGGCTATTATGCCTTGAAGGGTACCCTAAACGAGGCAGCCCACCACATATAATATCAAGACTCAAGAATGACCGCTTTAGTCATGCGAAAGTCTTAGTATTACATGTATGGCGTCTAGCACGATAATAGGAGACGCTTTTGGAAAATGTGGTCTAAGTAAGTAATAATAAACATACAAGAATCCATAAATAAATAGATCATAATATTAATAATCATAGGTTATTACATGATTCTTAGGGACATACCCCTGCTAAAACTTAAAGATCAAAATAACTAATAGTCTTTATAGTAATTTAATACTATATCAAAGATTTCAAAGGAATTCTAATATAATTCTTCAAGTAGATTTCCTTCAAAAGCTTCAAAAGAAAACATACGCGGATAAGAGGAGACCTCGGGTACAAAAATAGGTGTTCCTGAGAATGCAAATATCTAGAGGGGCGTAAGCTTACGGGCTTAGTGAGTGAAACCCAAAATTCATACTTGAAACAAAATATCAACCAAGTTTATTAAGCAAGCAAATGGAATGCAACAAACATGTGAGCATACAAGACATGATTTTCGAGGAATCATATGTTGAATGAATTTCGCCCTTCATTCGGGGTTAGGTATTCCAGCCCATTATGGTCACTAATTCTTTAAAAAACATTTTTATAGATCTTTCTAGCTCCTATACGCCATAAAAAACATGTAGTTATTATCGGCTCTCACTAGCCATCAATTTATGTAGTTTTTACCGACTCCTACTCGCCACATACATGATATACCGGTTATGCCTACCACCACTATCACATACTTGTCCCATCAATTGTATAATAGTGAATGCAATGTGACTCGGCATGTGAAGTGGATGTGTTAATTTTTGCTTAAAGCCTTGCCATCAAATTTTATTCTCTTACAAGTGATCATCCAATTTCAGACACTTAAACATGATAAATGACATACAATTTATTACAAGCATTTCATGCATCGATATACTTAATATTCTTTCAACATATTATCATACAACTTCCATTTTATCTTTCCTTAAATCTAATGCAACTAAATTTACAAGCACAAACATATGTATGAAACATACAAGGGAGTAGACTCACTCAGCCATGATGACACTTCTTTCTTATGGATAAGTCGATCAGTAATTCCACTAATCGAAATAATCCTCCAAGTAGGAACACTTCTCCTTGGGATCACCCATAATGAGTATTTCTTGTTGATTCTATGGTTCTTATCAAAAACTATGTCATAAGATCGTTAAAATTCGTATAAAGGGTAATTCTAACTTAAAATAGCTATAACTTGGCTTTTTAACTCGGAATTGCACATATAATATACCATTATCTACCTATTTGAAAAGATCTATCCAATTCTAAAACTATTTTCATCAAACTAAGTCGTTTGAGCTTCGAAAGAGTGGTGATCAGATTCACTACGAATTTTGCAAAACTTACTTTTTTTTTTTTTTTTTTTACAAAAACTTGTATCAAAGATATAGATATTGTAATGGTTTTGAAAGACATTTGAAATGTGTATATATTTATATATATATATATATATATATTCATTTGCTCATGTTAAATGCATGAAATTAATGAAGTTGTCTCAACCATAAATTTTTTGTAAAAGTTAAGTCTTCTAAAAATTTTGGAAAAGTAAAACCTTTGAAAGTTTCTTCTTAGCTTGCTAGAAAATTTCTTAAGTTATTTTAAATGAGTATTTTCTTTTCCTTAATTCCATTTCATTAGTCTTTTAAATTTCAAAAGAATAATTTTCATTTTTCTAAATTTCTTATAGCTTAGTTTCTAATACTTTTTATAAGTAGTAATAATTCTATATTTTCTTACATTTATAGAAATGATTTCCTAAGTTGTTCATTCATGTTATTCCTTAAGATCATTCTATTTTTATGAAAGGAAATTTCTTGGTGTTTGCCAAACTAGACTATTTCTTTATATTCCAAAGTATTGGTGGAAAATGAAGTTTAGTAAAAAATTTTCTTTAAACAAGAATTCTTTTCTATTTTATGACTTTGGAAAGTGTACGTATGTATTGTTTAAAAATTCCTATGTTATTTGTTTATTAAAATTTATGATGAACTCCTCTAGATTTCTAGAAAAAGATTTGTTAAAAATAAATTCCTAAGTTTTATGAAAAATCATTTCCTTTATGACAATATTTATTTTTGGAGAAGAACTTCTATTTTAAGAAAACTTTTCCTTCTTTATCTTGTTGAGACAAAATCAATATGTTCATGCATGATCACGAATATGAAATCATAAAATTATGAAAATACAAGAAAGACATAATAAGTAATAAAATAAGCAAGTAAAGAAATATGTCAAGTATTGGGAACGTTAGCCTTATCAAGGTATCCCGGGACTAAAAAAGTCCAATACTGCTCTAATCTTTTCTGGATCAACAGGTATTCTGTCTTTTGTAATGATATGTCCCAAGAATGCAACTTCTCTCAACCAAAACTTGCCCTTGCTAAATTTAGCATAAAGCTTCCTCTCTCTCAACCTTTGTAAAACAAGTCTTAAATGTTTCTCATGTTCTTCCACATTCTTTGAATACACCAATATATCATCAATGAAGACTATTACAAACTGATCTAGATAATCCTTAAATACCCTATTCATCAAATCTATAAAAGTTGCTGGGGCCTTTGTTAAACTGAAAGGCATAACCATAAACTCAAAATTTCCATATCTTGTTCTGAAAGCAATCTTAGATATATCTTGTTGCTTAATCTTGAGTTGATGGTATCCGGATCTCAAATCTATCTTGGAAAATAATGTAGCATCTCTCAGTTGATCAAATAAATGATCAATTCGAGGAAGTGGATACTTGTTCTTGATGGTCACTTGATTTAATTCTCTATAGTCTATACACATTCTTAGACTTCCATCTTTTTTTTTTTAACAAATAAAACCGAAGCACCCCAAGGAGAAATGCTTGGACGAATAAACCTTAAGTTTTGTAATTCCTCCAACTGGCTTTTCAATTCTTTCAACTCGGTCGGAGCCATACGATATGGAGCTTTAGAAATAGGTGTAGTCCCTGGTATCAAATCAATCCCAAAATCAATCTCTCTATCCAGTGGTAAACCCGGTAATTCATTAGGAAAGAAATCAATAAATTCCCTTACTACTGGCACCATATCAACTCGAAGTTCTTCACTACCTATTGTAGTTCTCATATCCTTCTCCCACAATTCCATAGAATACATACTTTTCGGTCACCTTCTTTCCAACACATGAAGCAGTCTTCTGCTTTCCAACTCAAAACTTACTTCCGCTTTATTACAATCTATCGTAGCTTTGTAAAGATTTAACCAATTCATTCCAAGAATAACATCAAAATCGATTAAAGGCAGAACTAACATATCTATTGGCACGCTTTCATCAGAAATCACAACATCAACATTTCTACATATACATGTCTCTTTAGATTGCACACCAAAAGGAGTATTCACACTCATCATTCTATCATACAACACTTCAGAAAACAAACCACACTCATTCACAAAACTTTCAGCAACACATGCATGAGTTGCACCAGGGTCAATTAAAGTATATGCAGAATGATTTGCAATCTGTATTGTACCTGCCAGTGTATCAACCGAAGGAGCTTTCTCATATTGTTGTAAAGTAAATACTCTAGCAGCTGTCATTCCCTTTCCAAAGTTCGGTCCTTCATTCCTAGGCTTTTCTTTACAATTCGCCACATGATGACCTCTTTGTTGACAATGAGCACAGAAGATGGGCTTCAATTTAGGATCAGGACACTCAGAAGCTTTATGACCTACTTTCCCACATGTAAAACAAGCTCCAGGAGTCCACTTACATTGAAATGATTCATGAGGCCCAAAACATATAGGACACCGCTTATCAAATGGAATGGAAGGCATAGAAGTCTTCACTACTTGTCCCGAACTTGGTTTCTTACCCAGATATGGTCGCTTGCCTTTGTTAACATTACCAAACCTTGAATAAGGAGTGTATGATGTCATCGATCTCTTGCCCATAAATGTAGCACATCTATCCCTCTGAGCTTTATTTTCATTATTAATTTGTTCCACTAACTTCGCTTTCATTACTGTTTCAGACAATGTTGACAATTGAAACTTCTTGACCTCACTCTTAATCTCCATGTTTAAGCCATCTTGAAACTTTTGAACCTTCATACTCTCATCATTGTAACTTGTACCAGCAAATCTAAGCAATCTGTAATATTCTGCATGATATTCTTCAACAGTTTTATTTCCTTGCCTTAGACTTAACCAACTTGATAACATTTGTTCTCGCACTGTGGATGGAATGTATTGCAAGAAAAAGGCTTCCTTAAATCTGTTCCATGGTATCGGTTTTACATATCCTTCACTATTCAATTTCCACCAAGTATATGCATCTCCCTTCAACATATATATAGCTAAATCAACCTTCCTATGCCCAGGTACTTCATAAGCTGCAAATGCTTTCTCAAGCTCCACTATCCAACCTTTCGTTCTAGTCGGATCCAAAGCAATTCCATCAAATTCAGGTACCAATCAGACAAAATCATGTAACTTGACTTGATCATTCCGTCAAAGTAACGGTTACTTTTGATAAAATCTGGGAGTGAAGTTCTGTATGGTCGAGGTGGTGGCGGAGGCGGCAGGGGTGCTGTATGTGATTGAGCATCAGGTGCTACTAGTCCATGTATAGATGCTTGGGGTGCTTACTGGGGTGGTGCTTATGCTGGTGCCGGATGTGGCATATTCCTCTGTTGTTGTTGAACTAACACATTAAGAAGCTGTGTTAACTGACCCAGAGTGGCTTGGAGATTGCCTTGCTGGTCTGGGGCAGGAGCCACAGGGGGCACTTCTGGTTGGTTAACTTCTTCAGGCGGGTTATTCGATGCCTGCCTCATCCTTGGTCATCCCCTTCTAGGTCGGCTGTTTTAATCGTTTACGTACATACTAGATTATTAAGTCTTTTACATACTAAGTTACGGAAATTGCAGAAGCTTTTAAAGAAATAAACATATAAGGGGAAATATCATAAAAGAAGTTAAGCAACTAAATCAAGAGATAAAATTTGTTTAAACCAAAATATTTAATAAAAAAAAAGCATAGAAGAGAATAAAATCTTATATGTAAAGAAATCAATGTTTACAAAAGAAATTCAAAATACAACAAATATTAAACACTTTTTCGAAAACATAATTTAAACTACTAATCGATCCTATATCGTAAGTCGATCTGGTTACAAAATTCTTGTTAGACACATGGGATTGCTCATGTGGATCCTTCTTTCTTTCTTTGATCTTTTCTTCTTGGTGGGGGAGTTGCATTATGGTGGTTAGGTCTAGAAGTCGTCCTTAGCCATCTTAGTTACGTACAGCTTCAAGTTGCTTAGGTCCATCATTCTTTTTTTTTCCTTTGCAGAAGGGTTGATTTCTAGACGTGCTTGGCTCCCGTTGATCAAACTTCGTCTGCGCTGCATGCTCCTCATCGGATACTTCCATCACTTCTTTCTCGATCAGGTTTCTTACATGAGATTCGTCTTCGATTCGGGATATTCTCATCAGGCCATTTGAAATCTTGACTGGTTTTACGTTGGTTGGAAATATCCTTATCTTGTCCATGATCTGCTGGCTCATCGTGGGTATAGATATATAATCGGCGTATGGAATTCCAAGTTCAAAAATCGGGAAAACTGGACGTCTATCGTTTCGGGAAGCGAACTCAGCTTCTTGGAGTGTAGAGTTGTGGTTGTAATGGCACATGGGCCGTTCCTTTACCATAAGGAAACTTCTAAGTTAGTCCAATAGGGCAAACTCTTTACATAGGCTTCTTACTTTTAACCGGTAGTCCACAAGGGTTTCACCATTTCTTAAGTTCAAACATAGGACCTTAACTCTAACTCCTCCAAGAGTAAGCTATAAAGGATAAGGGAGGTCATTAATTTTCCCTTTTGAGAATTTCTAAACTTGTCTAATCTTATCTAAGTCCTTTCGTAAACATATCTATCTTTTTCTATTCTAGATTCATTCCTATTATCTTTATTCCTATAAACTTGTTGCTCTGATACCAACTTAAACTGTCACGCCCCGAAGGGTACCCTAAACGTGGCAGTCCGCCACATATAATATCAAGGCTTAAGAATGGCTACCTTAGTCATGCGAAAGCCTTAGTATTATATGTAAGGCGTCTAACACGGTAATAGGAGACGCTTTTGGGAAGCATAGTTTAAGCAAGTAAAGATAAACATACAAGAATCCAGAAATAAAGTATATCATATCATAAATAACCAAAGGTCTGTTACATAATTTCTTAGGGGCATACCCCCGCTAATCCCATGGATCGTGATAAACTTTATAACATCCAAAATACTACATTAAAGATTTCAAAGGAATTCTAATCTAAGTCTTCGAGTAGATTTCCTCCAAAAGCTTCAATAATAAAACTTACACTGATACGGGAGACCTCGGGCACAAAAATAGGTGTTCCTGAGAATACAAATATCTATAGGGGTGTAAGCTTATGGGCTTAGTGAGTAAATCCCAAAATTCATACTCGAAGAAAATTATCAATCAAGTTTATTATTCAAACATATGAAATGCAACAACCACGTGAGCATACAAGACATATGACTTTCCAGGAATCATATGTTGAATGAATTACGCCCTTCATTCGGGGTTGGGTATTCAGGCCAATTATAGCCACAACTTTTTTAAAACACTTTTATAGATCTTACCGGCTCCTATACGCCATCAAAAACTTGTAGTTATTACAGGCTCCTACTAGCCACCAATTTAAGTAGTTCTTACTGGCTCCTACTCGCCACTTACATGATATACCGGTTATGTCTACCACCACTATTATACACTTGTCCCACCAATTGTATAGTAGTGAATGCAATGTGACTCAACATATGAAGTGCATGAATAATTTATTTAATTAAAGTCTAGTAGTTACATTTAACTTCTTTCAAGTGATCAACCAATTTCAAACACTTCAAGATATTAATGCACATACAACTTCATTATAAACAAATCGAGTTTCGATATACTTAGTATTCTTTCAACATATTATCATATACTTCCTTTTGATTTTGCCTAAATTCTAGTGCAACTAATTTTACAAGCACAATCGAGAGTATAAGAAAATTAACGGAAAGTAACTCACTCGGCCATGATGACACCTTTCTTGAATTGGATGGGTCGTTCGGAATTTCCACTTAATCGTAGTAATCCTCGGGATACGAACAATCTTCCTCGTGATTATCTAATCAAGAAGAATACCCAAAATGAGTATTTCATGAAATTCTATTCTTGAAGATTCTAAACTTTCCTTAAAATCGTGGTAAAATCGTATAAGGGGAAATTCCAACTTAAAATGGCCATAACTTGCTTATTTTAACTCGGAATTTCGTGTATAATATATCGTTTTCTACCTACTCGAAAAGATCTACGCATTTCTAAGATTATTTCCATAAAACTAAGTCATTTGTGTTCCAAAAAGGTAGCGACCAGATTTGCCACGAATTTGCAAACACTTGTTTTCCTTCTTGTAAACAAAGCTCATTTGAAAAGATAAATATTTCAATTATTTTGTAAACTTTTGAAAGGTATATATATTTGTAATGACTCATAACAAATGTATGAAGTAAATGAAGTTGTCTCAACTTATAAAAAGTAAGGTTTTAAAAGACTTTAAACTTGAGATTCTATTGAATATTTATTTTACTTTTGAAAGATCTTGAGTTTATTGAGATGAATATTCTTTTTCTAATTTTAATATTTCTTTAAATTCTTAAGGTGTGGTTTTATTTTCAAAACTTGGATTCAAAAAGTAATAAAATGACAATTTTTGTTTCTTGTAATGATTCCAAAAGAATATTTCTTGATGAAAAATAAGTTTTCATAAACCTTTTGTTTATGTAAGAAAAATCATTTCCAAGCATGTTCATGAGTTTTTAGGAAATCTATTTCCTATTCTTATTTAATAAGAACCTTTAGTTTATTTCCTCCTCTATGTTTGTTGAGACAAAAACATTATGTTCATGCATAAATATGAATCATAACTATAGAAATATAAAGGAACATAATAACTTGAAAGCTTAAGTAATAAAGTAAATCAAGTATTGGGACCTTAGCTTCATCAAGGTACCCCGGAACTAAGAAAAGACTAGTTCCAAAAAAGGAAAGAATTGTTTTGACTTGATGAGGACAAGTCTAAGACTAGAATGACTAGTCTTAAAATCAACTTGAAATTAAATAAATTGCAATGAAGTAAATAAATTGCATGAAAGATAAATAAATTGTAAGACAATGAGCTTATATGCTCTAAATAATATATATAGTTATATAGATATATTAGATAGTAAAGAACATAAAAGAAACATAAATAAACATAGAGGAATTATGTTTATGAACAAAAACAAAGCATGAACCTAATGTTGCTTTCTTAACCTTCATGGTTTTAGAAAACACACACTAAGCTCATACTAAGTAGATGAACATGAAAATTCTTGAGAAATTTCTTACCTAAAGGAAGCTAAACTAAGGACTTCTTGAAAGAATTCTTGAGAGAATTTGGAGAGAAATTTTTGTAGAGTAACTTTAGAGAAGAAGAGGTGTGAAAGAAGTGAAGGTATGAAGGGGTATTTATAGGAAAATGTGGGAGATAATTTGTGTTAATTAAATAAATGAAAACAAAATAAATGGATGAATGAATGGGGGTGGCCGGCGCTATTCTTGAGCATGGGGAAGACCAAAATTTATTTTTTTGTTATTTTGTTAATTAAAAGTAACAAATGAGAGATGCGAACTTGTATTGGAAATGAAAATATGTAAGAAATAGGTGTATAGGTTGTAAGAGTAGGTTGTAAGAAAAAGTAGAGATAGATGAATAGTATAGAATAGTAGAAAATAGTGTAATGTAAAAGTAGACATGACAATTTAATACCGGTAGTAAGAAAATACGCGTATAAAAGCGATATCTGATATTTTTAGCTATCGAAAATTATGAAATTGATATTTTTTGGAAATCTTATATTTTTACGAGTCTAACGGTATATTCGGAATAACTTTCCTATTTCGGCTTCTGACACGTTTTCAAGAACTATGTCTGATCGGGTTCAAAGGACACTCGAATTTTGAAAAACAGATATTTTTATAAAACCTATAACTATTACGAACTATTATTGCTAATTTTTCCCACTTCGTTTTCTAGGGCTAGAGAAAACGGCAATGCCGGACTTAAGCGGTTACGGTAAGCTAGGGTTTGGTTGACTCTGGAAATCCGGTTGACTTTCGTTTTGGTTTTAAACTATAATTCGAATAAAAAAAAAATTTCGGGGATTGTCACGCCCCGAAGGATACCCTAAACATGGCAGTCCGCCATACACAATATTAAAGCCTAAGAATGACCACCTTAGTCACGCGAAGGCTTCCATACTATGTACAAGGCGTCTAACATATACAGGAGACACATCGGAATGATACATTTTATGTTGATACAATTGAGTAACAATGTAAAGGAAATACAATCCACTATACTCTAAATACAAAACACTATACTTCAAAATACAATTCATCAAACTTCAATTACATTCTTCCTAAGACTTCACTACATAAACTATTACAAAACAAATCATAAAACCAGCTGATAACTTCAAACATTTGTATTCTTGGTCGAAATCCTGGAGTCATTCTCGGCTCCAACCAATTCGGTCCCCACTTTGCATTCTTGAAATAACCTGCTCATTTAAACAACTATTGGGGTATAAGCTACACTAGCTTAGTGAGAATTCCCTTAGTTCCGTACCACAACAAGCAAGCATTAACCAATCATATGCTATGCATGAACAAACACGTGAGCAAGCAATTATGTATGGGTATCCGGAACCCACACACAGAACGGATTTACGCCCTCCGTATCTTGGGTTAAGGATAGTATTGAAGTCTACACGACTGCTGCTAGTCCCCAAGCCCTCGGCTCATAGCACTCGCCTCAGCTAGGCTCACACATGGAATGCATCCCCGATGCGCCTTAGTTTCCTATGAATGAGCTCTGATCCCGGGTCTCATTATCCAAACGAGTCCTCGGACCATACCGATCGACCTGTGTAGGAGTAGCACGCTACCAAATGCAATATGTCCGATGCAATGCATGACCAATTTAATTTTTGCTTAGGTCAAAATAGTTATACGTTATTTAGAGTGACCAGCCAATATCATACACATACAGAAATAATATGAACAGTGCAATTATCCAATCAAATCGTGGTTTCGATATGCTTTAGTATTCTTTGGCATACATTCATCACAGCCTCATCATATATCCCATCCCCGTTCATATCGGTTTTTATCTTGTTCCTATAATTCTAATGCAACTAACTACAAGCACAATCAAGGTAACAAAACAAGGAGAAAACTCACTCAGTCATTGGACCACCGGTCTTCTAGTAATAATAATCCGGTGGTAGGGAATCGTCGAATTCGGGATCACCTAAAAAGGAAGAAATACTCTAATAAGCATTTCAACTCAAACTAATCCAAACGATTTTAAAGGAACTATCAAATTCGTAATTCGCGTCATACGCGGGAATTCTAACTTAAAACGGCCATAACTTGGTCATTTTAACTCGGAATCTCGCAAATTATATATCGATTTCTATCTACTTCGAAAGATCTATCTATTCCTAATATATTTAAGTTTTGAAAACTTTGAAGCTTTGAAAAGGCAGATCAATTAGAGCAGCAACAATATCAACTTCCGAAAATAGTTTGTAAGATTTTAATGTTCCTACTATATAAATTGGCTATGTATGCAATATGAATGATTTCCTAACATGAATGACATGATATGAGCTTAATGTATGTATGGTCTTGATGATTCTTGCTAAAGAGAAAATTTCATAACTCCTTATATTACAAACTTCAAGATAACTACTTTTAGAGAGAATACTAGTTTCCTAACTTTGATTATTTCATTTGTTTTGGATTTATTACTTAAGAAAATATAATTATTTTTGGTTAAAATTGAGTCTTCATTATATCTATTACTTATGACTTTCATTTCTACATAAACAATTTTTATTTACACTTTGAAATATGTTTTCTAATAAGATTTACTCAAAAATCCGAATTTTAGAAAATCCACTTTTGAATGATTCATTTGGAAATCTTGTTAGAACATTAAAATTTAAGCTTTACTATATCAAATACCTAAGGACTCATTAATACAAAAACTTGCAATTTGAGCTCAATACTAAGTGATTACAAAGCATTATCTTAAATTACGAATTTTGACAATTGATCACTAACTCAAATTTTTCCATTTTAATTCCATTACTTGTTTTACACATTACTCATGCCTAAACTCATTTTAACTTGTAAAAATCATTACTTAATGATACCTTAACCTATATACTTCATTTTTCACATAAAACATGAGTTTTGGAGTTGATAAATAGGTTTTAAAAATTGGTCTTGGTTGGGATCCGAATTTACAAAATTCATTTTTGGTTATATTTTTTGATAAAATCTATCTAAACTCATGAAAATCCATTCCTTACATATCCTATCCTAAGAGCCTTTCATTTCTTAAATAAAAACTTCATTTTTGAGTTGGAAAACATGTTTTTAAAATAGGCCTTAGCCAAAATCCGAAAATAGAAATTTTATTTTGAAAATAACTTTTAGAAATCACTTTTGATTCTTGTAAAAAGAATTCTTGATGATATACATATATTAAGCTTTCGTTTTCTTAAGTAAAAATTACATTTTGACACTTGGAAAGTGGTTTTTAAATGGGGGTCTTGCCAAAATACGAATTTCACAATTTTGTTTGAGTTCATAACTAAGATCTATACTTAATATGAACATAAACATAAAACAAATGCATGGTAATAAGCTATAAACATCATGGATCTAAACTTTACGTATCAAAATCTTTCATTTGTGGTATCTATACCCTAAGCCCTTCATTTTAAATGAAAAATATACATTTTGAAGTTGAAAAACCACTTTTCTAAATATGGTTCCATTTTCATCCGAATTTTCAAAAGTTGTTTTTGTTGAAAATGAAATAAATCTTGAGTTTCCTACAACTTCCTACCATCATCATGCTATCACAAGTCATCCATGAACATAAAACAAAGTCTAATGCATTTTATGAACTCAAAACTCTAGATCTAGTTTTCTAAACTAGTTTTAAGTGCATGAACACATGTGAATGAAGAATATATGCATAAATCATAGGTAATAACATAAATAACAACTCATATAGCAAGATCTATGGCATAAACAAAAATCAAAGCTACAAAATGTTAGATCTACAAAATACAATAACTTTAAACAAGAAAATAATTATAATACAAGGTAATAAAAGTGGGGAAGAGAAAGATTTCATTTTTGGCATCATCATCCTAAGCTTTTGAGCTTATGGAAGTTCATTTGATGCATGAAACCTTCATTACACTTTACCTATATCACCTATGGAAGCTTTGAGAAGAAGATTTGCTTAAAAATCTTCAAGAAATACGTGTGGAAGCTTAAGAATGGAATGGGGGCAGCTTGGTTATGGTAAGAAACAAGAACTGAAGAGGAAAAGAGAGGAAAAAGAGAGAGAAAAAGCTAAGGAATAAAAGAGGGAAGAAGGAGTAAATGAAGGAGAGAGAGAAATGAGTGTTTTAATTAATGAATGAAGAGAAAAAAAAAATAAAACAAGGCAGCCAAAATAGATGTGCTGCACATGAATGTTGGGGGAGAGGAGAGAGGGTTTTGTTGAATTTTGACTCAAAATTAATTTGTGTAATAAATGTGTATGTGTACTTCTTTGAGAAGGAGTAGAATTTATTTATTTTAGTCAAAATAGGAGTAATTAAAGGACAATGGCAGCCAAAAGAAAGAAAAAAAATCTGCCATGAAGTGATTTAATAAAGTGTAAAAAGATTGAAGTGAAAAAGAAGTGATGTGTGAAAGGTGTACTTGAGAAGATGGGTTGTAAGAGTACTTTCTTAATAAAATAAAACAAAATAAAATAAAATTAGAAAAATTATTCCAAATAATTGTATCATATTTTTCATAATTAAAATTAAATAATTATTTGAATTATTTTAGTATTTTAACAAATATGTTACCGGTATGATCAAAATACGCGAATATGAGCTATAAATAATATTTTTATAACCCGAAAAATTCTAAAAAATTATTTTATGAAAATAAAAATATTTTTCAAATATTTTTCATTTATTAAATTATTTTATTTTATTTTTAGTATCGGGTCTTAAACAGAATCTGATTCCGTAAAGACCCGAAACGAACTAAATTTTAGAAAAACAAAATTTTCTATAATATATAAAATATTTATCTAAAAATATAAGACTTTATAAGAATAATAAAATTTTGTAATAAAATAAAAATGAATAGCGCAAAAGACTAATCAATTACCGGTAATAATAGAAATACGATAAAAAGGTTATAACTGTAACTTTTATAACCCGAAAAATTATATAACTGATATATTTAGAAATCTTATGAAATTACGAGTCTAACGGTACTATTAGTATATTTTTGATATCTCGAGCCCCATGACATGCTTTTCGAAGTCTGTATCCGAACAGGTTCGAAATAGGTCAAAAATTTACCAATCTGATATTTTTAAACAAACTCATATTACTATGAGCTATTCTACATATTTAAACTACATCTCGGCCTCTAGGGTTAGGGGCGCTAGATTGCCGGACTTACACTATTGTATTCCGGTTAGGGTTTCCGGGTGATTTTCCAGTTTAGACCTTTGCCAATTTGGAAACTGATATTTATGTTTACACAACATATTTAATTTGAGAAATTTATTTTAAATTTTATTTTTGTAAGTATTAATATCTCTTAATGTTTTCGGAATTCTTGAATTGAGTTATATTTTCAAAAGTCAATCATTATTTACTTTTTAATAATTTGTTTTTGGGCTTTATATTACCCGATTTTATAAGTCGGAGTCACGTATGAAATTTGTCGTACGTAGTGGTTTTGGAATTGTAGTATGTTGAGTTCTTACTTTGTTTTTGAGAATTCTTATTTTTCCCAAGATTCGGAAATTTTTCGAATTCGTTCGTGATTTAAACTGGTTGAAATTCGGTTTTAATTTGGAGTGATTTTTAGGGTTTATTTTCGAAGTTCATCTTGAAATTATTATTGAAATTTTCCGAAGCTTACAGGGATCTTAAGGTCATTACAGAAATAGGCTTATCTATCAAGCCTTCTATACATAACTTTTCCCTTAGCAAAATTCTTCCAAAAGTCCAGGTGTTTGAGTCATATTCGTCCCACTCATCCAGGAACCTCTTGAAATCGGACCCGTAGCCCAAATCATCATAAAACTCGTCTCCAATACCTGCAAAGCAGCAAAAGTGAGCTAAAGGCCCAGTACACAATAACAAATGCAAAAACAAGTCATGAAGCCAACATAAGTCCAATGAAATGCATTAGAAAACAAGTGATTATCTTTATTAAATTTTCTTTTGCAAATCAACAGGGGGGTATTCAAACCCCAGAATCACGCTTTGGGCATTTAGGGATCCTGAGTAACAGCAGCTGCTCAGGGGGTTGATATAAGCAGTCCGAATACTTATATCTCCTATATCTATTTCATGAAGATAATAGCTTCATTTAGGGTTCAAAAGCCGTTGCCTGACTCTACTTAAACTCAGTCCATAACATGAGTCTAGTTCACAAGTTCCCATAAACTTTGAACTAAACCATGGTATTTCCCCCTAAGTTTAAGCAAACATTACTCAAATACTATTCCCCCTATCGGCTACCCACTTAACCAAAAAGAATCGCTATTGCATCATAGTATACCATTGCATCATGACTTGGTTAAGCGCCTAACTAACATGTCATTGCATCATGACAAGTTTACTGCTCCTCGGACCAGATTAAATAGCGTAATAGACATCCAAATCATTCAAATATTAAGCCGAATCAATTTAAGTCAATTTAGGAATGCCTATTCCTAGCAAACATCAAACAAGTTATTGCTTACCTGAACCCGATAGTATATTACTATGATCTCTTGGTGAAGAACTAACCGAAGAACCCTTAACTGAAATAGGAATATCAAAATAATCAATAAATAAAGATAGATTCCACATTCACAAATATATATATATATATATCACAATTCTAGATCAATTGTACAAGGAAATTCATTAAACTTTGCATAGAGTCTAAATATCAAATTCATGCATAAAACATGTTTATTTAACTCATATATACAATAGGAATTCATATATGAAGTAAAGATTGAAAATTGAAGAAGTTTAGATTTGAAAAACTCAGGGGATTCGCTGCCTGTCAACGCTGGCAAAATTTGATTGAACGCCGGCAGCGTAGGTAGTTTATGCCGGCGGCATTTCACTTCAGCGTTTAAAAATCTGGTTCTGTTCCACTTCAACACCGCCCCCTATGTCGGCGGCTTAAACTCTCAAATTGCCGGCGTACGTTCTAAAGAACAAACGCTGGCAAAATTTATTGTAAAAGCCGGCGGTGTTCAAAAGGTGTTAAGAATTTTACTTCTGTTTGCTTTCAATGCTGCCTCTACGCCGGCGGCGTTGAATTTCCAGATGCTGGCATATGTTTAAAACAGACCTATTCGACATAACACATTCCCCTGTTTTTCCGCTTCGAAATTTTCTAACCTATAACACTTTTAAATCTTCTTCAACTTCATTTTTAACTTCATATACTCACTCCTATCTACACTACTCAATCCTAGCAACTCAAAACATGAAATCAACACATTTGATCACTTCAAATTCCAATTCCATTCATTCTCAACTTAACTACTCAAACTATCTTTATTTCTTCCCAATATTTCATATCACTACCACAATACATAAACAATACTCATACACTAACCAAACACAATCCAAGATAATTTCAATGCATGAACAAACAATTTAGATAGCATTTAAACTCATCCTATTCAAGATCTCACATAACCACTACAAGAAATGAAAACAAAACAAAAGTCGTACTTAAATCAACTCACATGTATGTGCCTTGTCTTGGAGAGAACTTTGATTTTCAAAGCTTGATATTGTTCTTGGATTGGACTTGGAATTTGGAATGAAGGAAGAAGAGAAAAGAAAGAAAGAAAAAGGAAAAAATTCGTATAAAAGGAGGGCTACCCCAAAAAGGAGTCTAATTGAGCAAAATTGAGTCTTAAACATATCCAAAAAAAAAAAAATTTGACTTTTTAAGGCATATGCAACTTTAGTTTGCATTTGGGGTGTATTTGAGCTTCATTTGAGGTTCATTTGGGGCTTATTTAGGCCTAATTACTAACTTAACTACTAAGAACTTCTATCAACTAACCTTAAGCAAAACCAAAGTTGATTTTATAAATTTAAACTTAACTTAACACCTTAATGTATAAAAGACACAATTAATAATTATACTACACACACATTAATACATATAAAACAAAGGTATTAATTTCACTAAATATACAAAATAACACATTTAGACTATTACCAAACACAACTGTCATAATCATCATGCTCATTCAATTCAACAATTAAGATAAATAAACAAATACATGGAAATTAAATAAAATTTAAATTTAATCATTTCAGCAAAGCACAACCAAAACATACAATTATTAAACCGAATAAAGATTAATTTTATTAAGAAATTCTGTTCTTACAAGCATTCAATCAATATTAAACTTACAGACAAAAACTACAAACAAGGATTGGTCATATCTTTCTCAGTTTCAGGAAATTCCAATCTGTATCTCCTAAAAATCCTTTATCGACAATACTTAACCACAACCAAATCTCCCGAATCTCCACAATACTTCAATCAATATTAAAAATTCAACAAACTCAAACCTCCAAATTCCTGACAAAGAAAATCATCATGTTGCACCATCTAACCCGATCAATTCCAAAAATTTATAGAATTTGATAATCCTTCAAAACCCTAATATTATCAACAAGAACACATAATGATCATCTAATCATACATTATTCAACTCTATCAAAGAAAGATGAACTTACTAATTTAGATCACCAAAATCCAACTCACTTCCATAAATTCGGATGTCAACCAAATCTAAGGTTTCCTTCATGCAAACAAATCACAAAATCCTTAGAAGTTGCATGAAATTCGTATAAATCTGATATGAGAACATTATACTTACTTGTTTTAATCACAACACTCACTTCTTATCTAGCCAAGGCAAATCAAATCCAAGATCTAAATCTGTGCTATGTTTTTCCTTCAAGAACACCACAAAACCCTAAGCAAACTCATACAAATCCGTATTTAATCCATAAGAGAAGGTTAAAACTACTTACTTTGGATTGAAAACACCCTCCAGATGATTCTCTAAGCCTAGATCTCCAAAAACACTCAAAAACTCTCTTATACGAAAGAGAAATATGAAATGATGTTTCTGTCAAAACCGTTTTTTCACGTCTCGTATTTATATAAATTTGGTCATACGCCGGTATTACGTCGGCGACGTACGTGTAGATCTTGTCGGCGTACACCTTACGCTGGCAAAATTTATACGAGCGCTGGCAGCATTCATCGGGGCTTTGAATTCCCAAAACTTCTGTTCTATTACATACGTCGGCAAATCCAAGCCCTGTACCGGCAGTGTTCCCTGCCAGTGTTGAAAGAAACCCTAAGAAAAACGCTACTATTCCCATCTTGCACCGTCTCTAAGCTAGTGGCGTAGATTCTCCAGGAGGCGGCATACAATCTGTCAAAAATTGCAGAAATCCAAACTTTAATATTTTTCCTACAACCAAACTTAAACTTTTACAATTTACTTGTTTTAATCTTAAACTCATCCTATATCATCTCAATTCATAATTCATTATATTTTCATCTTTATTTCTGTATTTTACATATATCGAGCCATGAATTGCTTATAATGAGTTGTATATTCTATTAGCATGTTGAAGTGTTTGAAATTGGATGATCACTTGCAAGAAATTGTAATTCAAATGACTAGACTTTAAATAAAAAGTTGATAAATACACTCCATTCATTAAGTCACATTACATTTGCTATTATACAATTGGTGGGATAAGTGTATGATAGTAGTAGCTTGGCATAACCGGTAGTATCTATATGTGGCGAGTAGGAGCCAGTAAGAACTATATGTTTTTTATGGTAAATGGTAGCCGGTAAGATCTATAAAAATGGTTTTTAAGAAATGTTGGCTGTAATTGGCCGGAACACTTAACCTCGAATTAAGAGTGTAAATTCATTCAACATATGATCCCCAGAAAAGTCATATGTCTTGGATGCTCACCTATTTGTTTCATTCCACTTGCTTGTTTAATAAACTTGGTTATTACCTTTATTTTAAGTATGATCATCGGGTTTATTCTCACTAAGCTCGTAAAGCTTATGCCCCTATAGATTTTTGTACACATAGGACCATCTGTTCTTATATCTGAGGTCTCACCATATCCACGTAAGTTTTCTTTTTGGAAAGCTTTTGGGGGAAATCTACTCGAAGATTAGGATAGACTTCCTTTAAAATCTTTTGATGAAGTGTTTAAGTTTTTTGTAAAGACTAGTAACTTTATGTGATCCCCGAGAATTTAGTAGGGAAATGTCCCTAAGATTTATATAATGAACTATTAAATTGTCATTTATGCTTAACTTTATTTCTAGGTTCTTGTATGTTCATTTTTACTTGTTTAAACCATACTTCCCAATAGCTTCTCCTATTACCGTGTTGTACGCCTTACATGTAATATCGAGACTTTCGCGTGACTAAGGTAGTGATTCTTAAGTCTTGATATTATATGTGGCAGATTGCCATGTTTATGGTACCCTTCGGGGCATGACAAACTCTACTTTACTATTTGCGTTACTTTTTTTCTATAGATATATCTATTTCCATAGTTACTTTTAATTTTTAAGGTCATTTAGGGGTTGGACTAAATTGGGACAGATTTAAGAAAACATGTTCCAGCTTTGATTTTTTTCTTAAAGTTTCACTCTATTTGAAAACTTTATAACATTCATAAAATATTTCCACCTTTGAAAAATTTTTCATATTTGACATTAACTTATATTATATGCATGATTCTAGTGATGTTGCCAAAAGAACAATTTTTCATTAAACAATCTTTCATAGAAACTTGAAAAGTTAAGATTATGGAAAACTCATCATATTTGGGAAAAATTTCTATCCGCATATTTTATGGAAATTTTGTGTTTATACTAATCTTCTTTTTATCGATTCAAGGTTCAAAACATGAAGTCTTGTTTTTTTATTTGAATTTATTCTACATAAAATTTTCTAGAAAGTGATCCTAGTTTTACATTTAAAAGGAAGTCCATAGAAGAATTTTATTTTGAAAATCCTCTAATTTTGAAAAAGGATTAGCAAGTTATTTATGAGTAAATGAATTTCAAAATCCTTCATAGCAAAGAATTATCGACATTTGTTAAATAAAAGGATTTCATTTAACACTTTGAAAACTCATATGGTGCCTACTCTTTTGATTAACAAAATTTTTCTTAATTGTTGATGAGAGGGTTAATTTTATAAAAAAAATGACTTATTTGTATGTTAATTCACAAAATTTATCAAGAAAACATCTCTTTAATCATGTATGCATTATGAGCAAGATGAAATGATTATGTCAAAAACAATATTTATGAACACCACTTCATAAAAAAATTCAAAGATAGAAAAATAAAAATGTGGTAATTATCAAATTAAAATTATGGGAGTCTTAGAGTGGACTCAAGACTTCCTAGGACTTCAATAACTCCAATCACCATGAAAATAAGAAAGTAATAAAGAAATAAATTGTCACGCCACAGCGGGTACCCTAAACGTGACAGCTCGCCGTACGTAATATTAAAACTCAAGAATGACTACCTCAGTCACTCGAAAGCTTCCATATCGGTACAAGGCGTACACTCACAACAAAGGGAGAGTGGTGGAGTAATGCATTTTAAGACATTGGCAGCGGAACATGCAAAATAACACTCAATATATTTCATTGAAATAAAAGTCTTACAACTTCTAAGGGCATTCCCCCGATAATTCTTAATAACATGGTTCTAAATATAACATAACTAAAGCTAGAAGATTTTAGAAGAAATCTACCCTATAACTTCAAAATAGATTGCCTCCAAAAGCTTCTCAAAATAAGGATTCTACCCGATGAATCAAGGTGGTTCGGGGGAGCAAAAGATAATCTTGCAATATCAAAAGTCTATAGGAGTATAAGCATGACTAGCTTAGTGAGATATTCCTTAGGCAATAGTACTCATAACAACAATCAAACAAGTTTATTAATCAAGCATATGAATGCAACAACCATATGAATGCTACACCTTGAGGCCGTATTCCCGTACGTCCTAACCCTCAAGATGTAGCTAGGCAGCTTACCCTTCCGGTTCCACGTTGAGGAGTAGTAGCAAAACTTCGAAATGATATTCTAAGTGATATGCATGAGCAATTTATTATATGAGGATTTCAATATGGCATTAAATCATTTAAAGCGATCAAACAGTATTTGCACACATAACAATACATACATGGAAACATTTATATCAATCACAAATCGGGTTCCGATATACTTATCGTTCATTGATCGCACACAATGAATCACATACATAATTCCCATAATATCCCACATGCATATCAATTTTATCTTTTCCTACATCTAGTGCTCTATTCTACAAGCACATGCGCGAATACATAAGCGTAAAGGAAACTCACTCGTCCATAGCGCTCTAGGAGTCGAAGTAATCCTCGGGGAAGACAAGATCGTGATCCTCGACACCTAAACAAAAGAAATACCCAACATGAGTATTTCATCCAAGATCTATTCAAGTTCTATACTTCTATCTTAAAGAATTCGTAAAAATCGTATGGAATGGAAATTCCAACTTAAAATGGCCATAACTTGCTCATTTTAACTCGGAATTCCGCATATTATATACCGATTTCTACCTACTCGAAAAGATCTATCTATTTCTAAGGTTATTTTCATCAAAAGAAGTTATTTGGGTCTCGGAATAGTAGCGTACAGATTTGATACGAATTTTCCAAACTTTAAAACTAGAGTTTTCAATCTTTTCTTCACTCAAGGGCTTTTGTACAAAAATATAGATATATTGTATGGTTGAAAAATCCCTTGAATACTCATATGTACTCAAACCATAAGCATGAATTTAGTGGTATTGTCTCAACAATGTTCTTGTAGTACAATATGTTTTGAAAGTGAGATAAGCTTAATTTTTGTAAAGAAATTAGTTTTGTTAAGAAAATTTCTTATTTTACTAAAGGTGAGCATCTCTTTCTTTTAACTCCATTTCTTAAATAAAAGTAGTTTTAATCTCTTTCAAATTTCTACTACTTTATTTCTAATGTTTTGGAAAACATAATCTTTCTAAATACTTCATGGTTATATCCACTTTTAAAAGAAATCATCTTATAAGTAAATTTTGAAAAACTTATCTTAGACTTTAGTGTTGGTGGAAAACTTTGACAATTGAATTTAAGAAATCCTTTGTTTAGGTCTAAAGAAACTTTCTTATTTCTTTGAAAAGAGAATTTATAATAACTTTACTTTATGTATTTCTTGGTGAAAACCACATATTATTACTAAAACTTGAGCTAGCTTATCTAACTTTAGAAGAATATTTGTTTAAGATAAATTTCAAACCTTTAAGGAAAATAACTTCTTATGTGACAAAATTTATATTTAAAAAGAGTTCTTATTCTTATTTTAAGAAAACTCATTTCTATTATGATTGAGACAATAACAACATATTCATGAATGAGAATAAATAAAAAATAATAAAAAACAAAATATATAAGAGCATAAAAGTAAAGTCAAGTATTGGGAACCTTAGCTTCATCAAGGTATCCCGGGACTAAGAATGGACTAGTCCTCAAAGAAAAGAAAAGCAAAGAAATAAAATTGTTTTGACTTGATATGGACAAGTCTAAGACTAGAAAGACTAGTCTTAATATTGCATAAAACAAGTAAATAAATAAATTGCAAGACTTGAAAATAAATAAATAACAAGTGAGCTTATATGCTCTAAATAAATATATATACATAATACTTAATAAGTTAGGTTAGAAACAATAATAACAATATCAACATAATAGTAACATAAAGAAATAAGAACATGAACAAAAACAAAACATGAATAAATTGTTGCTTCTTTAACTCAATGAGTCTAAGAAACATACACTAAACTCATGTTAAGTTATATGAACATGATGAGTAAATAAGAAAGTTTTACCTAAAGTTTATGTGTTGGTTGAAGAAGAAAAGAATGGGTTGTAGTATTATGTGGGAATGGATTTTCTAAAGAAAAGAGAGAACTTGAGAGAGATGTTGGGAGAGGATTTTTGGAGTGATTTTGGGAGAGTTTTAGTATGAATTTTTGTTGTGTGAAAGAATGGAAGAGGAAGGGGTATTTATAGATTTTTGGAGTGGAAATTTGTGTGATTAAATTAATTGAAATTGAAAATAAAATTGATGGAAGAGGGGGAATAGCGCGGTTTTGTGTCCTTGAGGGGGGAGAATTATTTTTTTGTTTGTTTTGTATTAAAAGAAGTAATGTGTAAAGTATGATGTGATTAAAGTTGTATGGGGAAGGTAAATTGTAAGATATAGGTATGGTAGAGTGTAAGAAAAAGTAGAGATAGGTGAATAGTAATGAATAGTAGAAAAGTACTATGAATAGTAGACTAGACAATTAAAATACCGGTAGTAAAGAAAATACGCGTAAAAGGCCTATATCTGTTATTTTTAGTTACCGAAAAATTCTAAAACTGATATTTTTGAAAACCTTATATTTTTACGAATCTATTGGTGTTGTCGGAATATTTTTGCTATCCATGCTCCGGGGCACGGTTTTCGAAAACTGATCCCGATCGGATCCGAAAGACACTAGAAAAATTCGAAACTGATATTTTTAGGCTTCCCTATGTTATTACGAACCGTTTTCCACAATTATTTCAATTTCGTTTTCTAGGGTTTAAGAACACGGGAGTGCCGGATCTAGATCCACTAGACTAATCGTATAACTAGGTTAACTTTAGGGTTTCATTTCAACTTTCGGTTCTTAGGGTTTGCTAATATTATCGAAAAATCCAGGGGCTTACATAAATTAAGGAAGTCTTAGATTAATTTTAAGGCTTTTCAAGATTCGAAATAATACCAGTCTTATGAATAAAGTAAGGAAAATAAATAAGAAAACATGGGAGTCTTAGATTTTTATTCAAGGCTCCCTGGAAGTTTGATTATGGACTAGTCCCCTTTTTGTTTTGACTTGATTAAGGACAAATCTAAGACTAGAGATTGACTAATCTTATTCATGTGCAAGAAAATATGTAATGAAAGCATGAAATAGAGCAACAATAAAATGTTAGATTAATGAGCTTTAGGCTCTAAAATGTATATACATATATGTATACATACTACATATAGAAAGTTAAATTAGAAGCATGAAGCATAACAAGATCATAAATAAATATGTAGTTAAGCAAGACATGAACAAGATGTTTCTATGATTTCATTCTCTAGAATAAGCTCATGGGGATTTTTGAAATCATAACATACATGTTGTTCATGTTATATTAACAAAATCTAAAGAGATGGTTTAGGGTCTACCTAAAGCTTGAAGATGGATAATGAATTGAAGAAAATTTGTGAAATACACAAAGAGAGGAAGGGGAGATGATTCACGGTTTGAGAAGGAGAGGGATGAGAGTGTTGAGAGAAAATTTTGCAAGAGTTTGGTTTTGGTAAAATGTGTGTATAAAGAATGAAAGAGGGAGGAGGTATTTATAGAATTTTGGAGTAGAAATTAGTGAGATTAAAAATAAATGAAAAAGAAAATGTGTGGAAGGAAATAGAGAGGGGGAGGCACCGATTTGGAGGGAAAGGAGAGATAGAGCATGATAAAAAATTAATTTTAGTAAAGAAAAGTAAATAAAGTATAAGAGAAGTTATGTAAAAAGTTATATTAGAAATGAAAATGTAAGTAATATGTGTGTAAGGTTGTAAGAATAGGTAGTAAAAAAAAAAGTAGAGATAGAGGAGTAGTAATGAATAGTAGTGAATAGTAGGCAAACAAATAAATTACTACTAATAGAAAAAATACACATAAAAGATCCATATTTTATGTTTTTAAGCATCATAAAAATTGTATATGATATTTTTACTATTTCTTACTACATTATGAGCTTAGATTGATTGCCGAAATATTTTTCTCATTTTGTGTGTTGATACCTTAATTTAGAAACTAATCTTATTTGGGTTAGAAATAGATAAATTTTTGGCAAATTTGATCTTTTTAGGTTATATGACATTCTTCCAGGTTAGAGTATAAAGGTTATCTCTTTTTTATTGTTCTATGGTATCTAGCACAGACTTTGTAAACCCTTAAAATTTTCGGTTAATTTTAAGTTTGATCTTAGAATTAAAAGTCTACCAGAACCCTAAAGGTCAACAAAAATCTAGTATAAACCCTAGAATTTAGATCCGGCATTCCCGTATTCCTTAGCCTTAGAAAACGAATTTGAGTTAATTAGTATTAATAGTTCGTAATATCTTGAGGAAACATAAAAATATCAGATTCACGGATTTCAAGTGTCCTTTGGACTCAAACGAGATCAGTTCTCAAAAAGTGTGTCCCAAAGCCTAGAATAATAAATATATTCCGATAACACAGTTAGGACCGATTTAATACAAGGATTTCAAAAATATTAGTTTCATAACTTTTTGGTAGCTAAAAATAACATATATCGCATTTATATGCATATTTTCTTACTACTGGTATTTTACTAGTCATATCTACTTTACATTACATTATTCATTACTATTCTACACTATTTATTTATCTCTACTTTTTCTAACACCTACTCTTACAGCACCATACACCTATTATCTTTACTTTTTACCTTTTTCATAACTTTATATCACATCTACTTTACAAATTATTACTTTTAATATACAAAAATCCAAAAAAATTACATCTCCCTCTCCCTCATCTCTCCATGGCCGATGCCCTTCTCTCTTCCATCTATCTAATTTTTTTCTTTTTTAATTTATTTTATTACATCTAAATTCACTCCCTATTTTCCTATAAATAACCCCCAAACCCCCCCCCCCCCCCCCCCCCCCCCCCCCCCCCACAACTCCATTCACACATTTACTACTCAGAAACTCACTACCAAATCTCTCCAAAATTCTCATCTCAAAACTCTCTCCACAAACACTCCCAAAACTCTCTCAAAATCTCCTCTCAAAACCCTTTCATACTACAAACACAACCAACATTCTTACTTTAGGTAAGAATTCTCTTTAAATTTCTCTTACCATGTCATATAATTTTACATGACCATGGTGTGAATTTTCTAAACTTAATGTTAAGGAAGCTATACTATGTTTATATATTGTTATTGTTCATGAATATATATTCATATATTTTTATATTGTCATTTTACTTTTGCTTATATTATTATTGATTTTATGTTAACCTTTTACATATATGTAATTAGATATAATTATGTACTTATATATAATCTTTAGTGCAGATAAGCTCATTGTTATTTATTTAATTCTAAGTTAAGCAATTTATTTAGTTATTTCATGTTATTTTAAGACTAGTCTCTAATCTTAGACTTGTCCTCATCAAGTCAAAACAATATTTGCTTTCTTTTCCTTATTTCTTTTGGGACTAGTCCATTTTTAGTCCCGGGATACCTTGATAAAGCTAACGTTCCCAATACTTGACATATTTCTTTACTTGCTTATTTTATTACTTATTATGTCTTTCTTGTATTTTCATAATTTTATGATTTCTTATTCATGATCATGCATGAACATATTGATTTTGTCTCAACAAGATAAAGAAGGAAAAGTTTTCTTAAAATAGAAGTTCTTCTCCAAAAATAAATATTGTCATAAAGGAAATGATTTTTCATAAAACTTAGGAATTTATTTTTAATAAATCTTTTCTAGAAATCTAGAGGAGTTCATCATAAATTTTAATAAATAAAGAACATAGGTATTTTTAAACAATACATACGTACACTTTACAAAGTCATAAAATGAAAAAGAATTCTTATTTAAACAAAATTTTTTACTAAACTTCATTTTCCAGCAATACTTTGGAATATAAAGAAATAGTCTAGTTTGGCAAACACCAAGAAATTTCCTTTTATAAAATTAGAATGATCTTAAGGAATAGCATGAATGAACAACTTAGGAAATCATTTCTATAAATGTAAGAAAATATAGAATTATTACTATTTTTAAAAAGTATTAGAAACTAAGCTATAAGAAATTTAGAAAAATGAAAATCATTCTTTTGAAATTTAAAAAGACTAATGAAATGGAATTAAGGAAAAGAAAATACTCATTTAAAATAACTTGAGAAATTTTCTAGCAAGCTAAGAAGAAACTTTCAAAGGTTTTACTTTTCCAAATTTTTTAGAAGACTTAACTTTTACAAAAAATTTATGGTTGAGACAACTTCATTAATTTCATGCATTTAACATGAGCAAATGAATATATGTATAAATATATACACATTTCAAAGGTCTTTCAAAACCATTACATTATCTATATCTTTGATACAAGTTTTTGTAAAAAAAAGGAAAAGTAAGTTTTGCAAAATTCGTAGTGAATCTGATCACCACTCTTTAGGAGCCCAAACGACTTAGTTTGATGAAAGTAGTTTTAGAATTGGATAGATCTTTTCAAATAGGTAGACAATGGTATATTATATGTGCAATTCCGAGTTAAAAAGCCAAGTCATGGCCATTTTAAGTTGGAATTACCCTTTATACGAATTTTAACGATCTCATGACATAGTTTTTTATAAAAACCATAGAATCAACAAGAAATACTCATTATGGGTGATCCCAAGGAGAAGTGTTCCTACTTGGAGGATTATTTCGATTAGTGGAATTACCGATCGACTCATCCATAAGAAAGAAGTGTCATCATGGCCGAGTGAGTCTACTCCCTTGTATTTTTCATACATATGTTTGTGCTTGTAAATTTAGTTGCATTAGATTTAAGGAAAGATAAAATGGAAGTTGTATGATAATATGTTGAAAGAATATTAAGTATATCGAGGCATGAAATGCTTGTAATAAATTGTATGTCATTTAGCATGTTTAAGTGTCTGAAATTGGATGATGACCTGTAAGAAAATAAAATTTGATGGCTAGGCTTTAAGCAAAAATTAACACATCCACTTCACATGCCGAGTCACATTGCATTCGCTATTATACAATTGATGGGACAAGTGTATGATAGTGGTGGTAGGCATAACCGGTATATCATGTATGTGGCGAGTAGGAGTCGGTAAAAACTACATAAATTGATGGCTAGTAAGAGTCGATAATAACTACATATTTTTTATGGCGTATAGGAGCTAGAAAGATCTATAAAAATGTTTTTTAAAGAAGTAGTGACCGTAATGGGCCGAAATACCTAACTCCGAATGAAGGGCAAAATTCATTCAACATATGATTCCCCGAAAATCATATGTCTTGTATGCTCACATGTTTGTTGCATTCCATTTGCTTGCTTAATAAACTTGGTTGATATTTTGTTTCAAGTATGAATTTTGGGATTTACTCACTAAGCCCATAAGCTTACGCCCCTCTAGATATTTGCATTCTCAGGAACACCTGTTTTTGTACCCAAGGTCTCCTCTTATCTGCGTATGTTTTCTTTTAATGCTTTTGAAGGAAATCTACTTGAAGAATTATATTAGAATTCTTTTGAAATCTTTGATATAGTATTAAATTACTATAAAGACTATTAGTTATTTTGATCATTAGGTTTTAGCGGGGGTATGTCCCTAAGAATCATGTAATAGACCTACGATTATTAATATTATGATCTATTTATTTTTGGATTCTTGTATGTTTATTATTGCTTGCTTAGACCACACTTTCCAAAAGCATCTCCTATTACCATGCTAGACGCCATACATATAATACTAAGACTTTCGCATGACTAAGGCGGTCATTCCTGAGTCTTGATATTATATGTGGCGGGCTGCCTCGTTTAGGGTATCCTTCGAGCCGTAACAGCCTTGCCAGATCTAGTTCCACTGGAACTCTTTGTTGATATATATTGATTTTAGGGTTCCGATTTGACTTCTGGTTCTAAGGTTTACTATCATAAAATCTAGGGGTTTACAAAATCTCTAGACTATAACCTACAACCAAAATTAACATAAAAAACCCTAAGGATTATAAACTTACCTGTAGAAAAGAGTTAGTGTAATAAAATGAAGTGTTTTCCTCACAAGTGTATGTGAACTCTCTTATCACTCTTGTGGCTCCTCTACACTCATGTTTGAAGTGTTTAACTCTCAATACCTTACACTTTTCCTCATAAATACTTCATTCACTCTTTCAGCATTGAAGGAGTCTGGAACAAAAATCAAGTCTTTCTCATTCCTCTTTTGTGGTTGAAAAATGTTTATCCACTCTTCTTTTCCTCGATCTCTCACATTGATTCCTACCTTCATTTTCACAACCTCCTTCCAACTCATAGTTAAGCTTCTATCTTCAGTCTCAGAATCTCTAATCATATCAATATATACATCATATCCTTTTCTAAGGGAATACTGAAGCTCATGCTGATTCAAAAAATGCCCCTCATATAGATACAATTGAAAATCCTCCACACTACTTATGTTAATGTCATCAACAACAAAACATGCCATCTTGTCAGTGCTTTGGTGATAATAATAGTTTACTAACAAACATTTCGTCAACATGACAACAATAGCACAACGTTTTCACCTAACTAATGGAAGGTTATCATGTATTCGATCAACATAGATTTCTAGTGGTAAGACAAACTTACACTCCAAATCATCAACAAAAAAATAATTGTTCATCATACAGCTAGTAAGATACTCAATTATCTCTAGTGAGATTTGTTTGTCGTATCCACTAATACAATCGTCACTCCATGATGTATACTCACCAATTGAAAAGTCGTGAAGTGCAGTTTGTATATGTACCATTTTAGCTATGACAATTGTTGGGTTATCTCAATATTGCTTTTGATGATAACAAAAAGGATTAATAATTACTAACAAATTTATTAAGTGTGCAATGCTTAATTTATTAAGTATGATGAACAAAACTATCAAAGTTATGACAAATGTTTTTCAAAAGAGATTCAATTTAGAAAATAATTCAAAAAGTATTCGGAAAGTTTTTCAAATAACCAATGAATACTCAAAAGGTACACATGATGAATATCAAGTAGACAACACTTCTCAAAGAGTAGATTTGTTGTCATGAACAAAATCTGCAGATTACAAACAAAAGGTTATAGATCGAGTTTTTTCTTATTCTTTCATCATTTTGAAGACCCAGCTCCAAAGTTGAATGTATTTAGGAAATACATTCAAAATATGTTCCACAAAGTTCGTTCAAATATCTAGGGGATTAAAGTTTTAAGTTTCAATGGTAAGTTCAAGTTCTTATGTTCAAGTTCAAGTTTTTAGACATGTCCAAGATTCGATTTAGACCTGTCATAAGAAGTTGATCTAATTAAGTCATCTATATAGAAGATATTAAGATCGTGTTTGAACAAAATCCACAAATTCAAAATCACGAGAAGTTTAAGGATGGCAAGATATAGGAATGCAAATTTGTTTCAAGATTAAAAAGTATTAGAGGGTGTTTATCTTCAAGATATCACCAGCAACGTTTAAGTAAAAAAAAAAAACCTTATGCTCAGCGTCATATCTAACTTACATGAAGTTTAATATCACAATAGGCACACAATAATAGGATAGAGATCCTCATCAACGTTCAACTTTATCTTGTCCATTGAAGATATAAAATAGTTCAACTGATGTTAGCAATAACAAGGAGAAATATCACAAACAAAAGTCTATCCTTTCCTAGCCATTGGAAGCTGAGAATATATAACAAATAAAGGTTTAAATAAAGATGACACACATGAAAAAGAACAAGTTTTCTAAGTCTATGAATTTCCTCAATTTACTTGAGCAAAATACTATTACCTTATATTGTCATTCTTGTACTAAAATTTGAGAGGATATTTTATTCCTTTTCCTCATTTGGTATTGATTACTTGTGAGAGATTGTTGAGGAGAGAGAGTGATATTTCTTTCTCTATAGATCAGTAAATAGCTTAAGTGAAACTAGATAGACTGAGTAGAGTGATTGAAGTCCATTGTATTTGGATAAGTTTATACTCTCATTTCTTGATTGAATATAGTGGAACATACCGGTGTGGAATGTCAGATCCCCGGGTTGAAGCTGGATGAGAAGACTGACGTTCGAGGTGGAACCTCTATAAATCAATTTGCACTCTTCTCTTCCTTTATCTTTTTAATGTTGTGCATGTTTACTTATTTGTTTTAGCTACACGTTAAACTCAGAGACTAAGTCAAAGAGAAACTAGTAGCTCAACTTTTAAAAAATTGCTTAACTCTTTGAGAATTTAAGTGAACCTGATTTTATCCGAATTATAATTAATATTATTTTTTATCAAGTTTGATTATTTACAAGTAAGATTATAAGCCATTGTAATTTGATTAACGAAGTGTATGACTTAGGTTGAATTTTGAAAAGGATAAATTTTTATTAAATTACTAATTCACCCCACTCTTGGTTATGCTTTTGGGACCAACAATTGGTATTAGAGCAGTTCTCTTTTGTCTAATGAAGTGATCCATTTATTATGGCTGAAAGTAACATTGCAATCAATCAAGCTCCATATTTTGATGGCACGAATTATTTATATTGGAAGATGCGAATGTCTACTTATATAAAGGCAAATGACTATGCCTCAGGTAGGTAATTGCGTTTGGAGATAGTCAAGTAACAATGACTGATGATGCTGGTCTTACAAATGTCGAACTAAAGCTTATAGAGAAGAATAATAAGGCTAAGAATCTCTTACTCACTACAATAGCTCCATCTGAATTTTATTTAATTTCCTCATGTGAAACAACAAAAGAAATTTAGGATACATTATCAAACACATATGAAGGATTCAATACGATTAAGGAAACAAAAATTAATGCTTTTGCTACAACAATATGACTTCTTTAAAATTAAACCTGATGAGAAAATTAAGGATGCATTTAATCATTTTACTGCGGTGACAAATGAGTTAACATCTCTTGAAAAGAAAATGGAAGATTATGATCTTGTTAGGAAAATTTTGAGGATCTTACCAAAGTTGTGGGATGCCAAGAAGATAGCTATAGAAGAAGTCCAAGACCTTAACAAGCTCACGCTTAGCAAATTGAGGGAGAAGCTATTGGCATATGAATCTCATCTCAACACAATAATGGAACCCATAAGCAATTCAAAGGCAATTGCATTCAAAGTAAAGAAAGTAACCATTGAAGAGTCCGACTCTAATGAGGACAACGATGATGATGAGAACATCATCATGCTTGCAAGAAAACTCCATAAGATGACGAAGAAAGGTAAAAAAATCCAAAACTTATAGCAAGTACAATAAATTTGATGCAAGAAAAAGTTTTAAGGAAAAGGAGGAAAAGAAAAAAAGAAGGAGATCGTTTGCTATGAATGTAAGAAACCTGGCCATATTAAGTAAAAGTGTCCAGTTATGAAGAAAAAGATGAAGAAATTTAAAAAGCAAAGTCGAGCAATGATGGCAACTTTGAGTGACTTCGGCAAATCAGAAGCTGACTGAGAGAGTGCAAGTGAAGATGAAGAAGAAGCCAATTTGTGTCCAACGGCTACATCCGAGGTAAATTTTGATTCCAAAGCTGAAATGAGTGATAATGAGATATATACTGAGATGAAAAAGCTTTTAAAGGCACTTAAAAAGGTTGATTTTAAAATTTCTAAATTAAATGCCGAGAATAAAGCTTTGAAAAATGAGAAAGATGTTTTAAGTCAAACAAATAAACTACTTGCTGACCAGAATGATATATTAAAAAATGACACTGAAAAATTACATGTCAATTCTGATGTTTTAAGAAAAGAGAATGATGTTTTGAAAAATGAAATGAAGTATTTAAAAGTTAGAATAGAAGATTTGTTACAAACTATTAAAAATACCTTCAATAGGTTAATGAAAGGGATAAAAAGTTAAACATGCTTATAAATAGTAAAAGACTTGCAAGTATTAAGTATGGACTTGGGTATGAACATGGTAACTCATCTAACAATTTGAAAAAGACCATGTTCGTTAAAAGAAGTGAGTCTATGAATGTTAAATCTGCTAAAGAACCTGTTAAAAAGAGCATGAACAGTAACAACATAATCTACTTTAGAAGGTGCCCTTAACAAAAATATCCATTCAGAAGGTATAATAGAGACTATAGGTGTGTATATAGCAATGAGTATCCCAGACAAAATTATCATCAAAACGTAAATCAAAGGTATAATACATTCTCTTATACATGTTTTTTTTTTTTTTTTGCAATAAAATTGGTCATATTGAAAAATACTGCTTTTACAAAAGAAACAATTACAGTACGTATCAAGTTAAGAAACAAGATAAGATGGGCTTGACTTATCAATGATCCAAGCTTGCTTAGGTTCCTAAAAAGGTTAGATAACCTTTTTGTGCACAATTGTAGGAACAAGAAGCAAAAATGAAAGGAACTTGATACTTGAATAGTGGGTGTCCAGGTCATGTGATGGGAGATGCTTCTTTGTTCACTAGCATAATGTGGAAGGAAAGAGGATATGTAAGGTTTGGAGATAACAACCATGGTAAAATAATCGGGATAGGTAATATCGGTTATCCTCTATATATGATTGAAAACGTTTCTTTAGTAAAAGGATTAAAACATAAATTTTTTAGCATAAGTCAATTATGTTATAAAGGTTATAAAATGATTTTTGAGAAAAATAAATGTTTTGTATATAATTCTAAAGGAGTAAAGTTATTTAAAGGTTTTAGAAAAATAAACATACATCGAATTACACCTTCTGATGTGAATGTTGAGTGTTGTTTTCTAACCATTAATGATAATATACATGTATGGCATAAAAAACTTGGTCATGTGAATTTTATCATTAGAAAAGCTTTTTAAAAGGAATCTTATTGTTGGTTTGCCTAGAATTAGCATAAAGCATGATATGAAATGTGCAACTTGTTTAAAGAACAAAATAGTTTCAATTTCTCATAAAAGCAAAAATATGATTTCAACAAAAAGACCTCTTAAGCTTTTACATCTTGATTTATTTAGACCTACAAGAACTTTAAGTTTAGGAGGAAACAAATATGGACTTGTGATTGTTGATGATTTTTCAAGATACACATAGGTATTCTTTCTAAAACATAAATCTGATACTTTTGATATGTTTCAAAAATTTGCTAAACAAATTGAAATTGAGAAAGAATTTTCTATTGTTTCTTTAAGAACCGATCATGACAAAGAATTTAATAATGCTTTGTTTATAACTTTTTGTGAAGAATATGGAATAAATCATAATTTTTCAGCACCATATACACCTCAACAAAATGGAGTAGTTAAAAGAAAGAATAGGACTATATAAGAAATGACACGTTCTATATTGAATGAAAGTGGAATACCTGAATGTTTTTGGCCTGAAGCTTTTGCAACTACTTGTTACATAATGAATAGAGTATATATTCGACCTCATTCTACAAAAAGTATCATATGAGTTGTTTCATGGTAGGAAACCATCTGTTTCATATTTTCATGTGTTTGGATATACATGTTTTGTGAAAAAGATTATAAATAATCTTGGTAAGTTTGATGAATGATCAGATGAAGGAATTTTCTTAAAATATTCCCAAAATATTAAAGCATATCATGTTTATAATAAAACAATGAAAGTGGTTGAAAAATCTGTTAATGTGTGTTTTCTTGATGAAGTGAAATATGATTTTGATGATGATGACGTATTTATGCCTATAAATAAAGATAATGAACCTAATTATGCTATATTAGGAGCAAAATCAACAGATAAGTATGATAAAACCCAAAAAGCTGGTAAGTCAGAAAGTAAAGTAAAGAGTAATTTGGATGAAAAATTATAATTTAATAAGTCAGAAACTAAAGCGGAAGGTTTTGGAAAACAATTCTAATAATAACTCCGAAAGTTCAAAAGCAGGGAAATATAAATCATCACATCCCCCTCGATTAATTATATGTAATATAGAATATGGAACAAAAACTATATCTATTCTACAAAATCTTGAAAATGATTTTGCTTTGTTATTTGAAATAGAACCTAGTGATATAGATGAAGCTTTAAATGATAATTATTGGATCAATGTAATGCAAGAAGAATTAAGTCAATTTCAAAGAAATCATGTTTGGAATCTAACACTTGAGAATAAGTCTGTCATAAGCACTAAATGGGTTTTTAATAACAAACTAGATGAAAGTGGAAAATTTGTTAGAAATAAATCAAGGCATGTAGCTAAAGGATATTCACAAGAAGAAGGAATAGACTATGATGAAACATTTGCACTTATTGCTAGACTTGAGGCTATATGTCTTTTGCTTGCTTATGCTTGTTTTAAAGATTTTAAATCGTTTTAAACGGATGTAAAAAGTGCATTTTAAAATGGTTATATTAAAGAAGAAGTGTATATTGAACAATCGTCTGGATTTGAAGATCCATTTAAGCTTGAATATGTTTTTAAGTTAAGAAAAGTTTTGTATGGATTGAAACAAGAACCAAGAGCTTGGTATGAGAGACTTACTGAGTATCTCATCTCAAGTGGATATCAAAGAGGTACGCATATTTTCTTACTACCGGTACTTTAATTGTCATATCTACTTTATATTATACTATTCATTACTATTCTACACTATTCATCTATCTCTACTTTTCCTTGTGACCTACTCTTACAACCTATACACCTATTTTTTTACAATTTTCATTTCTAATACAACCTTACATCTCTCACATCTTACTTTTCATTAACAAAAATACAAAAAAATAAAGTTTCTCTCTCTCTCTCCCTCTCAATATTGCACCGGCCCCTTCCCTTATTCACTCAATCTATTTTAATTTTTATTTATTTTATTAACACAATTTACCCTTCACTTTTTTCTATAAATACCACATTTTCCTTCTATTTCCTTCACACGTTTCATACACTACCATTACTGTCTCAAAATCTCTCCAAAAGTTCTCTCAAGTTCTCTTTAGTTTGTCTTTAAAAGGTAGTGCTTCTTTAAGTTTTCCTTATGCTCATTTGCTTAATATGAATATAATGTGTGTTTTCTAAACCCATGGAGGTTAAAAAAGCAACAATATGTTCATACTTTGTTCTTGTTCATGAATCTATTTTTCTTTATGTTGTTTTTATGTATATCTAACTAAATATATCTCTGTAGTTATATATATCTTTTAGAGCATATAAGCTCATTTGTTATTGCAATTTATTTACTTTCTTTGCAATTTATTTGCTTTCAAGTTGTTTCAAGACTAGTCTTTCTAGTCTTAGACTTGTCCTCATCAAGTCAAAATAATTTTCTTTTTCTTTTGAGACTAGTCTATTCTTAGTCCCGGGAAGCCTTGAAGAAGCTAAGACTCCCAATACTTGACAATTATTTATTTCTTATATTCCTTACTATCTTATCTTGTGATAATTTTAGCTTTTATAAACTACATGATCATATTCATGCATGGCTAATAAGTTGTTGTCGAAATAAAAATTAATCTTTTTGATGAAAGAATAAAATTTGATCACTAGATAAATGTTTTTCCCAAAGGCTTACAAAAATATTTTCAAATAAATTTCTTTTAAAGGTTTATATAAACTCATCATGAAATTTCAAGCTAATAAGAGAAGAAGTTTCTTCAAAGTCTAAAATACTTCCTTTTCAAATGACAAAAGAAATCTTGATAATAACTTGATACTATTTTTACCAAACCAAGAGCTGAATGAATTTTCAAGAAAAATCAACTTACAAGGAAAGTAAAAATAAAAAAACTCATCAAGTACAACTAAAAAAAACTTTTGAAAACTATATTTTTCAATTCCTAGAAATAAAATTGATAGATAATCTCAAAAGTCTAAACCTTATTTTCAACTCCCTTTTGATAAACTAAAGAGTCAATATATAGAATAATAGATTTTGATATAACAAAAATTTATAAGTTACTTCAACCACATAAAGTAAAATTTAACAAATCTAAATTTTCCAAAACACTAGAAAAGGTTGTTTTAAGGAAATTAATTAAATAAGACAATACCTATAGCTTCACGCATAAATTATGAGTCTATTCATATACGTAAGGAAATCTTTTCAAGTGTATGCATATTTGGCTTTTACTTAAACAAGTACTAGTAAAGGAAGAATTAGAAAATATTGATTTTCAAGAAAAGAAATTTTCATGTTAGATCTGTACCCTTCTAAATGGTGACCTAAATGACCTTTTATAGTAAAGTAACTTTAGAAATGAATAGAGCTTTTCGAGTAGGTAGCAAATGACATATAATATGCAAAATTCCGATTTAAAATGTGTATGTTATGGCCATTTTAAGTTGGAACTTCCTTAAAATCCAATTTTACCGCAATTTAGAGATAGATTTAGAATCTTTAAAGTAGAAATTCTATGAAAGACTCATTTTGGGTATTTCATCTTGTTTAGGTGAAGAAGGAACCGATATCGCCTTCTCGGAAGATTATTTCAACTAGGAGCAATTGACATGGAGTGAGTTAATCCCTTACTAATTACGTTTCCTTGATCATGCTTGTAAGTAGTAACACTAGAGAGTAAAGAAAAAGATAAATGAATAAATGTTGTGTGATTTGGATTCATGATTGAATGATGCAGCTGTTGAATAAAAGCTAAGTATATCGAAAGAGGAATTGATGAATAACTTATGTTTTCTTGCAATAGTATGATGAATATTATTTTGGTCACCTTTAACTTGAAATCGATAAGAATTGAATAAACCAAATCAAGAAAAATTCATGCATAACATGTTATGAGTCACATTTATTTCACTACTATTCTTCGTGTGGGGAAATAAGGAGTTGTAGTAACGGTGGCTAATAGGAGCTGGAAAGTCTACATGGGCTAGTAGGAGCCAAAAAATCTACATGAGCAAGTAGGAGCCGGTAAGTCTACAATTATTGATGGTTATATAAGCCAGTAACCACTCAACCCTCGACATGGAGGGCGTAAAATCCATGCTACACATGGTTTTCGGTTAATCGTATGTATTTTATTTGTTCATGTGATGGATGTATTCCCATATGATTGTCTAAATTACTTATATGCTTTGAAGAAGGGAGTTATCTCACTAAGCTAGTTATGCTTATACCCCTATAGCTTTTTGTTATAGTTTGATTACTTGTGGTTGGCACCAAGAAACTCCTTTTATCAGGTATGAGCCAAAGCTACTAAGAGTTTTTGGAAGAAGTTTACATATTTAGTTTTGAAGAAGTCTCTATAGTGGACTTCTAAGAGAAATCTCTATAGTAGACTTATGTTATATTCATGTATGTTTTTAAGATGACCTAGATTAGCAAGACTTTAAGTACGGGGTAATGCCCCTAAGAAGTTGTAAGAATTTTATCTTAATGATTATTACAAGTGCAAGAATAAAACATGAACATGTTATTATTTCTACAACTCATGTGAGTTTCAAGAAACAACACTATGGTTATGCTAAGTTACATGACATGGGTAAATGAATAATGGTAGAAGTTTACATAAGAGTTTTTATGAGTTAAAGGAAGATGGTAAATGAGTTTGGTAGTATGTCGGTAGTAATTAATGGTAGATGGTTTATGTGTAATGAAGAATTTTAGGAAAGATCGAATGGAAAAACGTTTTAGTAGAGAGAATTTATGGAGAAATTTTGGGAGAGTTTTGCTATGTAAAATAAGTGTGTGAAAGATATGGAGAGAGATAAGGTATTTATAGAGTTTTGTGGAGGAAAATTAGATGTAATAAAATAAATTGAAAAAAGAAAAAATTGGATTGAAGAGAGAGGGGGAGGCACCGCTATGATGTAGAAGAGGGGGAAATTGATTTTATTTGTTGTTTTGTAATGAAAAGTAATGGAGATGTGAAGTATGGTAAACGTGAAGTTGTATTGGAAATGTAAAAAGTAGAAAATAGGTGTATAAGTAGTAATAATAGGTTGTAAAATAAAGTAGAGATAGATGAATAGTATAAAATAGTATAATAGGATAATAAATAGTAAACAATACTAATAATATATCGACAATAAAGAAAACACACATATAAATGCGATATATGTTATTTTAAGCTATTGAAAAATTACGAAACTAATATTTTTGAAATCCTTGTATTATTACGAACATAATGGTGTTATTAGAATATTTTTATTATTTTGAGCCTTAGGATATGCTTATTGAGAGCTGATCCCGTTTGGATCCAAGATATACTTAAAATTAGCGAATCTAACATTTTTAAACTTTCTTATATTTTTACGAACCATTATCCATAATTAATTAAATTCCATTAGTTAAGGTATAAGAATACGAGATTGATGGATCTACAGACTAGGGTTTGTTCTAGTCTTTTGTTGACTTTTAGGATTTTCGGTTGACCTTTAATTGTATGATTTAAGCATAAACTTAACAAAAATTTCAAGGGTTTACAAAAGTAGAAATTTTAGATAGAATCCTTACGAAATACTCATTCTAAGTATTTCTTTTATTTAGGTGATGAAGAGTTAAAAGACCCTTATTTAAAAAACTTCTACGAGTGAGGGATATTTTGCAAGAAATGGCTGAGTAAGTTTATCTCTTACTTTTTCGTACTTATGCTTATACTTGTAAATTAGATACCCTAGAAGTAGGAAAAGATAAAATGGAACATGCATGTGGGCTCATGATGGGAATCGATTATGATCGTGATGTTTGTTGAAATTATATTATGCATATCGGAACTTGATTTGTTTATAAGTAAATTATTGTTTTCAAATCATGTTGAAGTGTTTGCAAATATTCTATGGTCACCTTCAAAATACATTAATTATATGAAGAGAATAAATTCATAATGTGATCATGTCTATTATGAAGTAGGTTGCACTACATTTGTTACTATGCCTTTGGTGGGATAAGAGTATAGTAGTGGGGTTCATAAGGGCTCATAAGTCTGCAAGGGCAAATAAGAGCCTAAAAGAACTATCAAATTTCGGAACAAGTATGAGCCCAAAAAATCTACAAAACTTATTTGCGAAACTAGGTCGTATGGGACCTAAAATGCCTAACCTTGAATGGAAGGCTTAAATCCATTCAAACATATGATTTTTGATTGATCGTATGTATTGCTCGCTCATGTGGTTGACACATTTTATACGCTTGTCTAAATATAACTTGTTTGATTCTCATATTACGAATACACTAATCCGGAAATATTCTCACTAAGTTGAGTATACAACCCAATGGATTTTTTTTGTAGTAGGACCATTTGCTTTTATACCCGAGATCACCATATTTCCAGGTAAGATTCTACTTTTTAGGAAAGCTTTTAAGGGATATCTAATCAAAGACCTTACACTTGACTTCCTTTAAAATCTTTCAATTATAGTTATTTGTTATATGTAAAACTAAGGTGATATTTTGAACCCTAGAGATTTGACTAGGGGAATGCCCCTAAGATGATGTAAAGATTATATTTTCATGATTTTGAGGATAAATGTTTAGTTAGATTCTTGTATGCCAAATGTTACTTTCTTGAACTACACATCTTATCGGTTTCTCCTATTGTTGTGATGTACGCCTTATATAAGGTGTCGAAGCTTTTGCATGACTTTAGAAATTCATTCCTAATCTTTCATACTATATGTGGCGAGCTATTATGTTTAGGGTATCCTTTGGGGCGTGACAATTTAAGTTGGTATCAGAGTCGTTCACCAGCCAGAAGTGGAGGAGTGTGTCCTCAATGCCTGGTGTGGTCTGGACCTATGTAATGAAACTGATGAGGACATTAGTTCGATAAGTGGGGGAGTCTGTGATACCCCTCAAATGTAGATGGTGGAACTCTAATCACAGAGGCACATTTTGGTGTAATGGCTTAGAGTTTATCGAAACTCCAAAGTTAAGCATGCTCTAGGCAGAATAATCCTAGGACAGGTGACCCCTAGGAAGCACTGGCACCAAAAGAAAAGAACCGTGTGGTGTTACAGGCCTAGTAGGATTAATTTAAAACTATCATATTACGTGTATATATGTAATATGAGAGTCGTCTTCCAAGTCAAAGTGTATAAGACTCTATTTATTTATACATGTTTATCATATAAATGATATATTATATTACTGGAATTTAACTATGGAATTCGATTTTCCAATTTCTACCAAGATCGTAGAGAATTGATATCCCTTACCAAATAGTGAAAATGGGTTTCAAACTTACAGCTTACAAATTTCAATTATTATGCAATTTATCTAATTTACATTCAAAGTTTATCATAACCTATTTTTTTTATCTTCCATAGAGTTTGTTGGAGAAGCTCTCTTCACACATTCCTAGCCCAATCCCAACTAGTATTAGTCCTGCACAAAAACTATCGGGGGGTGAGGAGACTACGGGCTCAATGAGATAACCTGACCATACCACACATCAAGCAATAACAAACAAGTATAATTACCAATCATATGCAATGTAACAATCAATCATATGCACATTACAAGCTTGGATGATCTAGAATCCAAAGTAGGATGGAGATTTATGCCCTCTCATCGGGGTTGAAGGATCACAGTGCTATAGCCCACCTACCTAGGAGAGACTAAGCATACAGGAGTACAACAATGCTCACTTTAATTATCTCTTTAAATTAATCATATCTTAAATCTCTCATTTCCCATTTTTAGCCTTAGAAACTCCACTAAGTGTGAGTCCTTTCAAAGCGATACCATAAGTGGCACCCTTCGTTTACCATTTAGTTCCTATAGTACCGACAGCTTAAAGGTAACCTTGCGTTGATCTAATAGCTTTTAGCCTAGGTCAACCAAACATTATTAAAGGGCGAAATACTAACACGTAGTAGGCTGCCACTTGCTCAAATGTTGTTTATGCAAATCGTGTAATACATGATCATTTTCTTTTATGGTGTCAAAAGTTTTTAGTCAGGTTTAAGGCGATCATAAAATTCACAAACAATATCAACATGCTTCATACAGTAGTTATCATACAATAAACTTATCACTTATAATAGGATAATTTTGGCAATTAAGCATACACCAAACATCATGTAGTATACTTACTCCCACATGCATGCAGTTTATTATATGATTACAAGTGCAGTTATACTACAAGCATAAGCAATATGATAAGGTCAAAGTTACTCACCTGTTCATTTTCGCTTGCTAATCGTAATAATCCTTGGAAAAATCTAGTAATTGCTCGGTTTCTCCTAATAAAATAAATAATAGCTACTTATTATATTGTTATTCAAATAATGGATCCAATTGTATTATTTTGTATTCTAATTCTAATATTTTTAATTCCTAGTTTATTTTATTTGCTTATTTAGAAGTTTTAGACTTTTTAAAGATTATAAGAATTTGTATTATTACATTCTCTGTAAGAGAAGTCTTTCTATAAATTCTAGATGTTAGCTATAACTGCATAAACATAAATTATATCTGTTTTATTTATTCTATGAATGCTAATATTTATATTAGGACATTTCTTTTATTTTATTTATTACCTTCATTAAGATTTTGATTTATATTTTTATAAGCCTTTTAGTTTGATAACCTTAAGATAGTTAATTTTGATTTATGTAATATTTGTTTTTATTTTGTCTCTCTTGATTTTATTTTATGTTTATTTCTATAATTTGATGAGATTACGTTATTTAAAACTTATTTATATATTTTATATTCTTTAATAACTATCTTGTAAGGAAATCTCAACTATTTTAATTTACTTGGTTTATCAACCTTATCTGTATATGTAAATTTAAATTTTTCTATCATTCATAGTATTCAAAGTTTAGTTTATTTTTGTTAAGCCTCATATAATATATATATATATATAAATATATATTGCTTTGAGTCATGATTTTCCTTTTAAGTTTTATTATAATGTATGCATGGCATGATCCATATTTCATATGGACCGAAATTTATTGAAGAAGTCCATAGGTTAATTTGGATGAATATTTGATAAATTCATAATACTAGTTTCCAAAATTTTAATAATTTCCAAGTTTAGTAATGTGTAATTTGTAATATGTTTTTAATATAATCATGGCTAAATTATTAGTATGTCAGAGCATAGGCATGTTATTGATAATAGTTCATACTTTCATCTAATAAATGAGTAACCTTCATTGAGTACACTAAGTAATACCTTGCTTATAAGTGCTTTGTTAAATTTTCCTTAAAATCCAAAGTTGAATCAACTTGTATGATCTATAATTTTAGATATCAAGATTAGTTTCTAATGAAACTGTCACGCTCCGAGGGGTACCATAAACGTGGCAGTCCACCGTACACAATACTAAAGTCTAAGAATGACTACCTCAGTCATGCAGAGGCATCCATATCATGTATAAGGTGTACATCACAACCAAGGGAACGCGTCGGAGTAGCGCAATTTACATTGATAATAAATAAGTAACAAAACAAAGAGAATACTTATCATAAAACATAAACATGATAAATTACAATTCTCAAGAGTATATCCCTCTATTGTCTTCAAATCAAAATAAATATACATCTTAGAATTTCCAAAACACTAACATAGCATACATTAGATATAAGGAACCTTACAAGATAACCTCATCTTATGTTCCCAATGCCTCATAAAAGTTTAACATCCTTCCATGACTTCCTTAATATCATGTTCTTAGATTTAAGCCATGTGTATACCTATTTCAACAAAATCTATAGGGGTATAAGCTTACAACTAGCTTAGTGAGGTATTCCTTAACATTCGCACCATGATTTTAAATAAGTTCATTTAAATTTTCACACATATGCTATGCATACAATATAGCAATTACGTGATTACACAAATATATATAGTTATTTGGAAACCATATATAGAACGGATTTACCCCTCCGTATCGAAGGTTAGGAAATTGGTGATGAAGATTTGCAACCTTATACTGCTAGTCCCCAGATCCCCATCTAAAGCGTTCGGTTGGCTCGGCTCCGAACCTAGAGTCGCATTCCCTGAGCGATTTGGATTCTCTAGGAAGGAACGTGGCCCGTGACCCACCACGATAGCAGCCAATCCAACTTTACGCATAGGAATAGCAACCTTCCAAAAGAGATGTGACTCGACGGATGCTATGCGTGAGTGTTTTATTTTTCTTAAGCTAAATCTTATTAAGGTTTATTAGGGGGCATCAATCAATTTGGCAAGCAATAAGCAATCATATAAGCAAGTAAACAAAACACTTAAACAGGCAATTTGAAGTTGCGATATTCTTAATTCTCATTCCACACATAACATAGAATCACATATACATATCCTCGAATTCCTCATACATGTCCATTTTATCTTTTCTTAGTATATTAATGCCACTATTTTACAAGCATAAGCAAGGTAACGAAATTAAGAGGAATAACTCACTCGTCCATTTCGCAATCTTCTTAGTTGTAGCAATCCTCAAAAAGGGTTATCTTGTATCCTTCATCACCTAGACAAAAGAAATACCCGAGATGAATATTTCATAGAAATTCTACTTAAACTTTCTAATTCTATTTCACTATGTTCATCAAAATCATATAAAATGAAATTCCAATTAAAATGGCCATAAGTTGCTTATTTTAACTCGGAATTTCGCATATAATACACTATTTTCTACCTATTCGAAAAGATCTAAACCATTTCTAAGGTTATATTTTGCCATATAAAGTCGTTTGGGTTTTGAAACCGTAGGGTACAATTCAAAACGAATATTTTCTAGATTTTGCGAAATATTTCCCACTCACTCACCTTCATTTAAAAATCCCTTAATATATATATATATATATATGATGATTGATAAATCCTTAGTATATAGATAAGCTCACTTTCTATGCAAAAATTCTAATGGTAGTATCTCAACAATTTATTTCATAAAATAATTCAATTTGAAGTGTTAAAACTTAACTTGACAAATTTTCTTTTCAAGTATTTTGAAGAAACTTTATATTTTCCTAGGTCATTATAAATGAGTATATTTTTATTTTATTTTCCTTATTCCTTTCCAAAACAAGTAAATTTTCCTTTAACTTTGGTCTTTCATAATTTCTACTTCTAGTGATAAAAGATCAAAGTTATTAACAGTAAATTAAGTTGTTAATAACCTATTTATAAATTTGCATTTAGAATGGCTTTAGAAAATTGGTCTTTTCTTTCTATATTTCTTGTTTAGAATATAAGTTCTTATTTTCTAAGACTTGATCTTTTATTTCCTCCAAAAATTTTATTTGAAAAAAATCCTCTTTATTGATAAAATCCTTTGTTTTTTATCTTATCATATATTGTATTCTTTGAAAATAAATTCATTCATTAGAAACTTGAAAATCATTATTTTCCTAAGTGGGTTTATAACTTTATAGGTTGATTTTTCTTAACTTTAAAAATTAGTTTGCTTCTTGGTTTTGTTATGGAGTTGAAAAGAGTTTAATCTTAAGCTTTTTATGAAAACTTTGAAAATTAACAAATTATTTTATTAAAACTTAGGCTACCATATTATAAAAAAAAAAAAGTATTTATTTCTTATGTTTCCTTAGTAAGCTATTTTTGTTATTTGAGAAAACTTTGAGAAAGTTGTATTACTCTATTTCTATATTGTTGATAACAACTCCATTATTTAATGACAATTCACGTAATAGAAAATTTAGTTTTAAGTTCCTTTAATAAAGTAAAATTCTACTTTTAAATTTAATTAAGACAATATCATTATGTAGGTGCAAGTATTATGAGCATCTAAAATAAAAAGAATATAAGAAAATACTAAAAACAAATAATAATAAAAATATCAAGTATTGGAACCTTAGCTTCATCAAGGTATCCCGGTCAAGTATTGGGAGCATTAGCTTCATCAAGGCATCCGAGACTAAGAATAGACTAGTTCCAAAAATAATAAAGAAAAGAAAAAAAGAAAAGGTTGTTTTGACTTGATTTGGACAAGTCTAAAACTAGAAAGACTAATCTTAAAATAGCATGAAAAAATAAATTGCAAAGCGTGAAATAAATAAATAACAAGTGATCTTATATACTCTAAAGATTATATATAAATACAAAATATATTTAGTTAGATATGAAAAGAAATTAGCATAATAACAACAATAAAATCAATAATATATATGAACATAATAACAACATAATAAAATTTGAATTTCATGTACAAAAACAAAACATGAACATATTGTTGCTTTTACCACTCATATAGTTTCAAAACAACACCATAGTCATTTTAAGTTACATACATGGGTAAATAAATGGTTGGAAGAAGTTTACCTAAGTATTTATGTAGTATGAAGTATTATGTGGGTAGTGATATGTGGTAGATATTTTATATAAAGGAGATTTTTGTAAGAATTAGTTTAAGAGAGTTTTGGTAGAGAAATTTTGGAGAGATTTGTGGAGAGATTTTTGGAGAGTTTTGATAGTGAAATGAGTTTGTGAAAGAATGAAGGAAGAATGGGATATTTATAGAATTTTGGAGTGAAAATTAATGTAATTAAATTAATTGAAAAAGAAAATATTGGAGAGGGAAGAGAGAGGGGTGGACGCCAAGAGGGAGGAGAAGAGAAATTGATTAAAAATTAATTTTAAAAGAAAAGTGTAAGAGAAGTTTAGTAATATGTGTGTAGAATTTTATGGGGAAAAAATTATAAAAAATAGGTATGTAGTGTAGAATAGTAAGAAAAATAGAGACAGAGGAATATAATGAATAGTAAAAAGTACTATGAATAGTAAACTAGACAAATAAATACAGGTAGTAACAAAAATACGCGATAAATGCGATATCTGTAATTTTTAACTATCGAAAAATTTTAAAACTGATATTTTTGGATTCCTTATATTTTTATGAGTCTATTGGTATTAAGAGAATATTTTTTCCATCCAGTGTACTAGGGCACGGTTTTTGAAAATTGATCTCGTTCGGATCCGAAAGGACATTAAAATTTTGTGAATATGATATTTTTAGGCTTCCCTATATTATTACGAACTATTATAAAAAATTATTTCCATTTTGTTATTTAGGGTTTAAGAGTGCGGGATTACCGGATCTTAAACATCAGGATTTGTTGTAAGCTTTATTGACTTTTAGGATTCCGGTTTGACTTCTAGTTTTGTTGAGTTCTTCGTAAGATCATAAAATTTTGGAGTTTTGTCCGTATTATATTTTTAGTTCAATGTCTATGGTTTATTTCATTTTATTTGTGATTAATTAATATTTTTCTGTTCTTAAGATCGTTTAACCGAGTCTAAGGTTATGGGTTGACTCAGTTTGACTTTTGGTGAAAATTGAAATTTTTTATTCTAAAATGTAATGAAGGATTTAAGGTATTAGTATTTTATTATCGAGAGTTATTTGGATATGTCGTCTTGATTTGTGTATTAGGAATCAGATAGATGATTTGATTGGTGTATGGATGTCAAATTAACTAATAGTTAGATTTTCTATTTTGTTTTGAGGGTTCTCTTTTTTCTCAAGATTAAGAATTCTCGTGTCTATCTTTATTTAGAATTTGGTTTTAACTTGGGTCGATTTTTAGGGTTTCAATTTTGGTGTTAGAATTATAGGATTATTTTCTAAGAATTACAAAATTTCAGGGGTTTACAGAAACCTTTATTACAACTTGATATAGGCATAGAGTTAGGTAGAGATTACCTTAATTTTTGAAAGGTTTGAAGTTGATGAATTTCCACTATATTGTTAGCTGTTTGTCCTAAAGCATATAATAGGTCAAAGTGAGTTTGATCTTTCTTTGTTGAACTAAATTTGTTTAGGCATATCTTTACCTTTTTTATGTGGTTCTTCCTGGATAATTCCTCTTTTGAAAGGTTTGCTGAAGTTTCCTAATAAAAGTTTTAGTTTGGCTTTGTGTGTGTGAATGGATTCTTTTATGTGATGTTGCCTTAAAATACTTATGGGCTCACGGTTTTGAAATTTCAAGTTAAAGTGTTTCTATCTTCTTAAATATTTGGGACATTATAGAAGTTGAATGTGAGAAACTATGCACGGCAAAGTGAGTAAAGTGGAGTAGTTTTGTCTTTTATCTTTAATCGTTATAAATGTGATCTTTTTACAACTTTGTCAAAAAAAATATGATAGTATAACATGGTGACTCATGTTCCTATAGGTCTTAGGTTTTGATTTTTGTCTTGGTTTAATAAATGAGGAATCTAGAGTTCTCTTTTGTCAAATTGATTGTGCTGAAGTGAAAATTCTTTTTCTTTTTTCATTCTATACAGCAAAAAACTCTTCATGCATTACACTCGCTTAAATTTTATGTCCTAATTAGTTTAACTCTAATTAGAAAGGTTTTCATTTAATTCGTGATGATTCTTTAATTTATGTGTGAAAAGTTATATTACATGACTTTATAAAACCTAAGACTAAAAATTTATTAAGTTTTTATACATGAATCAAGCTTAATTCTTGCTTCATCAAAGGGACTCATAGATAATAGAAAAATGGAATGAAATTTTCTTTGTTTAATTTCTTAATACTCATGGCAAGTTTAAAAAAAAATTCTTAGATTTGTCTTTTGTTTTAACTTTGATGTAAATAAGTGTTAGTTGAATAAAATAAAAGTTTTGTTGTTGGTTAAAATATGAATGTTTATATATGTATATTTATATATACTACGGTTGGAGTTTAATTAAAAATAATTAAATAAATTCATTAGTTTTCATCATTTCTTTAATTTAGCTAGAAGGTGCAAAGCCTAATTGAGTTATTATTATCAATTCTTATTCCTAATTTACGGTAGAAGAAGGAAGAAGAAGAGTCAAATAATTTGATGATGTAAAACCTATTTAATGCTTATATTGTAAGCCTCAGCTTTCTTTGCCAAACAAGCTTGACTTTGAGAACCAAATCGGAAACCAAAACCCTAAACTAGAATAGCTAGGGTTAGAAAGAAACCTAGAAACTCTAAGTCCGGCTTCACCAAGAATAAAACCATAGAACTTTTGAGAGCTAAATAATATAGATTATAGTTCTAAAGAATATATCAAAACATAAAAATCATTTTTGGGAAAATTATTTATTTCGAACCCGATCGGGATCCATTCAGCAAAACCGGGCCTCGGGACTCAAAATTAGAAAAATATTCTGGAATACTCATTAAGACCGGAATTTAATAGGAATTCAAAAATATATTTATAAATTTTTTCGTTTATAAAAATTACAGTTTAGCCTTTTATTCGATTTTCTTTACTAACCATAATTTAATTCTAATCTACTATTTATTACTATTTACAAGTACAACCTATACCCTACTCACACTCATAAGACATACCCCTACAACTTACATCAAACAATCTAACCTTACCATTACATCATATTCCTTACATTTACTTTCCAACACATTTTATTACACACAATTAAATTGAAAATTTAAAACTCTCATTTTCTCTCCCTCTCCTCTCAAAGCCGACGCAACAACCCCCCCCTTTCCCTCTCATTGTTTTATTTTTTTCTTCTTTATTTTAATCACACAAACCCTAATTCAATTCCCTATATAAACTCTTTTATGCCTTTCCTTTCTATTTCTTCATTTCATCTTTGGAAAATTTTACAAACTCCCTTTCCTTTTCTCTCTTGTTGCCATGAGCTACACACACACACACACACACACACACACACACACACACTCTCATACACTTTCTTTGTCTTCCACTCCTCTTGTCTTACAAAGCTAAACACGTATAGATCTAAACCTTACCACCACAAAAACATGTCATGGCTAGATCATTCATGTGTGGATTCATAAAAATCTCCATGAGCTTCATGCTAGGGACATGAAACCACTAGAACATGATGATCAAGCCATCACAAGTTGTGGATCTTATGTTTAAAGTTCATATTTTTGTCATAATCATAATGTATGTTCATATAGTGATGATTTCATTTAGGAATCTTGCTACTATATTATTATCATGGTAGTATACTTCATTTCATGCTTCTAACATGATCATTATACTTAGATCTAGCTTTTAAACATCTATTCTTTTACATAATATTGGAGATCTCATGCATTTATTGTGTTTAAGATGAATAAATGGTCATAAAGATTTTTGTCTTATGTAAATGAATGATTTGTTATCTCTAAAACTTAGGATATTTATGAAGATGAGCCAAAGAACTCAAGAACAAATTTTGTTTCCTCAAAATGAACTTTTGTAAATTCAGATGGAAAAAGAGATGTATTTTAAAACCTATTTTTCAACTCAAAAACATGATTTTTATGTGAAAAATGAAGAGCTTATGGAATAGGTATCAATAAGAGATGATTTTAATAAGTTAATGGTAGATCTACTAAGAGAAATTTTCCAACAAGAAATATTTACAAAATAGAAAAATTTGTATCTTAGGATAGTTACATGAAATTCGTAACCAGGAAAAAATGGTATGTAAACACCTATTTATCAAACTCAAAATGGAAGTTTTATTAAGAAAATGAAGTCCATAGGGGATAGAAATAATGGAGCCTTAAATTTTAAAGTATCAAATGAGTTTTTCTTAAAGAAATCACTTAAGAACCATTTCTACAAAATTCGGATATAAGAATAGACAATATTCTAACACTTGTTTACAAAGTGAAAAATGAGCATTTTTGTTAAAAAATTGAAGACCTTAGGGAATAGATGTGGTAAAGGCTTAAATTTAGCAAGAATAAATAAATTTTGTTAAGGAAAATCTCTAAAACAAGTATGATTTGTCAAGAACACAAAACTAGTCTTGCTAAGCTAGGTATTCATGACATCTTGTTAAGTAAAAGCTTTCTAAAAATGCTCTCTAATAGAATATCATCAAAAACATACATATGAAGCTCATAACATACCATTCATGATAGTAACTTGTTAATATTGCATGCATATTTGGCATGGATAGTAGAAATATCATAATTCCTCACAAAAACAATTTCGAAAATGGATGTTCGGATACTGACCAGAACTGTTAAGATTTTTTTGAGACTTAAAAGTTTTCAAAATTGATATATTATATTATAATTAGATAGATCTTTTGAAGTAGATAGAAATCGGTATATAATTTATGAAATTTCGAGTTAAAATGATCAAATTATTGCCGTTTTAAGTTGGAATTTCCAGTAATGATGAGAATGATGAACTTAATAGTTTTATCAAATAAAATGGATTAGATATGAGTTGAAATACTCATTTGGGTATTTCTTTCATTTGGGAGACTTGGATCCCGATGATTCATTATCACCAGATTATTATTAAAGAGACCGGTGACCAATGGCCGAGTGAGTATTACTTCCTAATTTCATTTCTTGCTTGTTTTTGTAGCAATTAGTTGCATTAGATTATGAGGCAAAAGATAAAGTGGAATTGCATGATGGGAATTATGGGGGATTATGTATGCTTGTTGATGAGTTGAAAAATTGTATTAAAAATATCTGGATCATGTGATTAACTTATGCTTATTTAGAATATTATAGATTGATTGTCTATGAAATTATTGATCACCTAGAAATTGGTACAAATAATTATTCGGATTGATAATAACATGGACATAATCACTTCATGTTGAGGATGGAGCATCAGCATATGTTGGTTACCCGTGATTCTTAAACGGCTAAAAGTTGGTTGATCGTGATCCATAAACGACATAAATGAGTTGGTTGATCGTGATCCATAAACGACATAAGTTGGTTATCCGTGATCCATAAACGGCACATTAATTCAACGATGGTACCGTATTATTCGTTAATCTGCTAACCCCGAATGGAGGGCATACATCCATTCACATATGATTTTCGGCTGATCATATGATTGTTTGTTCATGTTGTTGATGCAGTCCATATGGTTGAATAAATAACTTGATTGAATGATTTGATATAAATGTCTTTATGGAAGTATTCACTCACTAAACTAGTATAACTGACGCCCCAACAGTTTTTTTTTATTACATTTTCAGTATATATGGTTAAGGTCGAGGCATCCTACTGAGCAGGTGCAAGAATTAGGAGTTTCCATTAGAAGTTTATGTTCGATTTTGCATAGACTTCCATAGGAAACCCCAATGTTTATCGAATGACTGTAAAAGATAGCTTTTAAACTTGATATTACTTTGCGAGGGAATGCCTCTGGAACTTTTGTAACTAATTATGTGGACTCATGGTTTATATTCGGATGCTTATAGTATGGTAAATTAAACTATTTATCTCCATTGGTTCATGTATTCTATTGTCATAAAGGTATGTCTTGCATCTGTACGAGACTTCGGAATGGTTGTGGTAGCAATTCCTAAGTCTTATATAGCTTGCGGCGAATTGTTACGTTTAGACTACCCTATGGGGCATGACATATATCATTTCCCTTAGGTGGCTTTCGAGATTCTTCAACAAGTTGCAAGACAAGAAACGTCCTCATTCATGCATTGTAATGGATGGTTGAGGAGCTTGCAAGGTGGTCTTTATTACACATCACTATGATGAATGCATTACATTAACTAGATGAGTCATTGAAAGTGATTTGCAAATTAGAATGCAAGAGACGGTGATCTCCTCCTTTCACAATTTCAAAGTCAGTTTACAATAGTCCCACTTGAAGGAAATATTTTATATGCCACAAATTAATGAGTTCTTGGTTATTTTAAGGTTAATATTTAAGTTATCGCATAGAATATAGAGTCATACGGGTATATTTTGATGAGTTATTTTGAGTAAACTAAGTTTAAATCATCTGCAACAGTCCTATAATTTTCTTAGATAATTGTGGATTTCAAATTTTAAATTTTAAAGTAATGCGACTACATATTTTTAAGTTTTTCTCTTACACAATTAAAAATTTTGAACCAGTCAAGACATTATACTCATATGACTTAGAAAATTCTAAGTTTGAAGGCTATGTTTTTCGAATTTTTATTTGAGTTTTAGATTTTTAGATATTTATTAGTTTTTAGCTAAATCACGTACTGATATCATGTATACTTATTTTTAGTAATTTGGTGTTTCACCGTAATTTATTAGCCAACAAGCTCTATAAACTTATTATCATTATTTAGGCTTAGTTTTATAATTTATAAATATATCGTAGTTATATTATTGACTTGTGTAATGAAATCTTGTTTTTGGTATCTATTAGGATTAAAGAATGTTCTATTCAGGTTTTTAAATAATAAATGAGTTTATTGTTACTCATAGGTTTATTCTAGAGTTTTTATTTGGTTATATGTTTAATACCTATTTTACGTTTGTTACCATGTTTATTTCACTAATGACAAAGATTCTCGAGTTATAGTGGTTAAATTAGGATTTTAGTCTCTTTAGACTCATAATTTCTAACTAAAAAAATTGGTATAATTCAAATAACTAATTAAGGTTTAGATTCTTTAGTATTGAGTAGTTTTTTATCTTTTTGCATATTTTACAATTCTAATGATTTATCTTTATATAATTTTTTAACCAATAGGTTATAAAAATTAATCTTTTTGTATTGGAATTGAAATTTAAGATCAAATATAATTATTTGTTGAATTGTTGATTCGTATTGTAGAATCCTATTCTAAAAATTTATTTATTTTAATAATGAGTGTTTATAAATTTTCTAAAGATATTTTAAGTTTGTAAAATATTAGGATTAAGTCGAAAATAAGTGTTTTATTATTTTATCGAATATAGAATTTATTTTCTAACTATTGAACTTAAAGAAACTGATTTTAAATTTTACAGTAATGATCGGTTTATTGTCGATCACTATTTGTTCATATGTTAATAATTTTAATTCATGAAAAAAAAAAATTGGGAGTGAATTTTACTACTTTTTATTTTAGTTCTTTATGATTTTATATTATATTTTTAATAATTATTACAATCATGTTATGTAAAATTAGAGGGATTAAATGTGGCGTGTGGCCAAAATGAACAATACCTCGATGGGCAAAGTTCTAGGGCATTACAAGAGTTACAGGTAGTATCAAAATAGTTCTAGACCTATGTAACGAAATTGACGAGGACGTCAATTTTATAAATGGAAGAATATGTGATACCTCTCAAATGTAGATAGTGCAACTCTAATTATAGAGGCATCTTTTGGTGTAATGGCTTGGAGCTTGTTGTAACTCCAAAATTATGCGTGCTCTAGACATAACAATCCACGGATGGATGACCCCCTAAGAAGCGCTAGCACCAAAAGGCTAAAACCATGTAGCGTATGGCTAAAGCAGATAATACCTCGATTGTTAAAGTTTCGGGACGTTACAAATTTCCTACCCATTAGATTCGAAGACGAATCTTCAATACCCCCAGAGTAATGATAGGAATCAAATGCCGACATCTATTGTCAAAGTTTGCATCAAAGGAAGTTAAGGACCAACTCGAAGGATCCTTGCCAAATCCATACAAGAAAAAGGAGAATCGCTTCATCCATTATCAAACTCACATCAAAAGATTAAGAAAGTTGAGGATTTGGACTCATGAAGATAAGTGTGATTTCCTATTTGACTTTGGGATGCCTCAAACAAGTTGTTGTGGATTACATTATAGAAAATATGAAGGGAATGAAGAGAACAATCCAATGATGATCATGTTTTAGGCCATGACCAAACAAGGAGGAAACAACGAAGAACATGGGCGACATCACACTCATGACAAGGGGCATTATTTCAGTAACGCCCATATCAATATTTGAAATTTTGCTCCTAGGAGATCACGGCTTACGCTACGGCTGTGATGGTGCCCGTTATCTTAAATATGGCCGTTTCAAGCACATTATCAAAATTGGAGACTTTTGTTCAAAGGAGATCACGACTTATGATATGGCCATGATGGGGAGTGTAACAGGAGATAACGCCGGTTATCTAGGGCATGACTAGTGTTCTGTATTTTGCAAGAATTTTTTTATTTAAGTTGTATTATTTACAAGTTTGCCATTATGTGAAGGTTATATAACTATCCCTCTTAACTTAGAAAGCCCTAATCAAGACATAAGTTTCAACTCTCTTTCATTTTTTTCTTTCTTCTTGAGAGCAAAATTCATAGTTCTTATCAATATACTTGAAATTGTGGTGAACAACCACTCCATCTTCCTTTTGCGTAATATCAAGTGAGAGAGAGTGTGTAGTTCGGGTTATTATTAGTGCGTAATATCCATTAATAACGTCGTTCATATCTTTATTTTCATTGCAAATCGATTTTCAAGGCTTACTACGTCATAATACAAGTTGGAAGCATATCAAAAGGTGATACATGACCATTTGAGTAGACTACCACAATGAGTTGAGATAATCCCTGCACGTGCATATGATCAACCTATCTTCCTGCTTATGGTGCATCACCACATCTAAAAAATCCCTAACTTTGTTTAGATACTCCTTTAATTATAGGTCACGAGTAATGTGATGCATCCATTCCAACATCTCAATCCTATTTGCAAAAGGGTATCACACTACTACAATAATATGCTACCTATTTTTTCCTATTACTTAGTTATTTTTAAATATTATTCACCTTGTTAAATATATAAATTTAAGCTAAAACTATTACTATTTTCATTAAATAATATGACCTTTTATCACAAAATTATGACATTCCAATAATAAGTAATAAATTACAAAATTCTTGAAGCAAACACATCTGATTCACTTAAAAATCAATTACCACTTTCTAGACAATGCTAAAAATTTTAAATAAAATTACAAAATTTGAAAACACACATTTAGTACGATATTTCTTTAAAAAGTTACAACGTTTCATATAGTGTATAACCATTTGTAAACCATATAATTATACTCCTAAAAAATTCTACATTTTTATAATAATTAATCATAAAGTTAATATAAAACATCTTTAATTTTAAAACAAGAAAAAGTAATAAAAACATTATAATATGGCGTATGTACGTGTTGTGTCATAATGTATAAATTGTTAATATATATATATCTCATATTGTGGCATGGAAAATATCAATAGCTTCACTAAATTCAGATTGAAGCATAAAACACCTATTAATCCCATGTGCTACATTATATTTATTGTAAATAATATATATGCTATTAATTAGGGGTAAGTAGGTAACTCTATCGTACAAGGTACCCATCCATATCTTACTCAATCGGATAAAGTCTGAGTAGGTATAAAGTATCACAAGTTAGGATATGTGTACAAATATTTCGAAACTTGTTCTCACAAGGTAGGATACAAGTATGAGCTATCCATACTCTATACCCGCCTTAGAACCTATACTCTAATATATAAAGAATACAAGCTCTAGGGTATCCCATATTTATCTTATTAAATATTATAAAATAATATTCATATCTAATTTATAGATAACAATACTTAATTTTTTATTTTGCAACAACTTTTGTTCAAGATTATTATTTATTTTTTCAGAATTTTTTATTATTGAAGGACTTGCACTATTATATTTTTGAAGAACTTATTTTATTTTTTTTTCTTAGAAAGACTATGGTTGTACATATATACTTGAATTCCCAAATTATATAGAAATATTGCTTATCTTCTAAGATTGGTTAATAAAGAAGTAGTTCCAAAGATTCTAATTTTGGAATTTATTTCATTTTCTATAATTTTGTTTAATATCACATAAATAGGTTTTACAAACATTTGTTATAAGTTTTCAATTTTACACATAAATAGATTTCATATGTTGAAGAACTTATGATATTAAAAATTACTTTAATAATTCCTTGCCACCTGTTATTTATAGTGAATATATAAATATAAGATAGAGTTTTATATATTTCATGAAACCATGTCGAATACTATAAACTTGGAATTTAATAAAAAAAATAAGAAAAGAATAAACATTTCGTCAAACAATCTACATGTTCCATAGGATCACTTGCATCTTGTAAGTGTTACAGGATATATGGTACAAAGTGGGTATAAGATATCATAAGGCAAGTTTTGGGTACAAAATTAAATACCCTATAAGGTATAGGATAGGATACGAGTAGTACTTCATACTCTACCCACTATATGCTCGCTAACAATCTATGCCAAAATAACTACGAAGAATTTCAAGAAAAAAAAAAAAAAAAACCCAACATGTATTGTATCAACACCTACATCAACATTCAACCGAAAAGTTGTTACATGTTTTGGAAAAAAAAAAAAAAATAAAAGGAAAATGCGGAAGAAATATTTGAGAGAGAAAGAGAGAATTACACCTTAGTCATAACTGCACAGCACACGAGAGGAAAAAGCAAGAAACATCGACAAATTCCCACCCTCCAGTAAGTAGTGAATCATGCCGCTTAACACAATTAATATAATATTATTCCCTTAACCGTTTGATTCACACCTTCGATCAAGAGCAAATGTTTACAATAGCAAATAAGTTGTTACAATGATTATTTAAATAGTATACTTTATACCTTATTCATCCCATACTCGTTCATCCCTACTATTAACCCATTTAAAATGTCATACACTAATATTCTATGTGCAAAATAACTTTGAAAAATTACCAAAAAAAAATAATAATAAATCACACCCTGTATCATACCAACATTCAAACGACAAATTGCTACATGTTTTTTTTTTTTTTTTTTTTTTTGGGGCGTGGGGGGGTTGTGTTGGGTGGTTGGAGAAGAAATATTTGCTTGAAAGAGAGACTTGCACCTTGGTCATAACTGCAGAGCATGCGAGAGGAAGAACAAGGTGCAATGGTTGGGATAAATTCCTGCCTTCTAGTGAGCAGCGAATCATGCCCCTTAACACAATTAATATTATATTATTCTCTTAACCATTTGAATCACACATTTGATCAAGAGCAAATGTTTATCAATGAGTGTGTAAATAGTTTTCATTTACAATAGCAAATATATTGCTACAATGATTATTTAAATAGTATGTGTAATTACACAAATAAAATTACTCACCTTTGCATGGATTTACCTTAAAACGGTGAAGTTAAATTGCAAATGAAACATTGACAATTTTACCAAAAAGAGAAAACATGCATCTTTTACCAAGGCCAAATAAAAATATCCAAAGGTCCATGAACCTGACCTCAAATCAAAAAAGGAAAAAGAAAAAAATTGTTTCAAGGTACATGGATGTGGCTAAAGTTTGTCACAAGCTTAGTAATTATTCAATGTTAGAGAGAGAGAGAGAGAGAAAGAGGGGAGAAAGGAAAAAAAGAAAAAATAAAAAATAAATAAAAAGGAAACACATGCATCTTGACTTAGACATCGCGGTTTTCTTTCAATCAATCTCTTTTTTAGTTGAAGCCTAATCTATGAACATAAAAAAAGCAGCCCCTTTTTCTGCATGCCCACGGGGTCCACAAATCAATCGATTGGTTGAACTGTGCTGAGTTACCTTTCCAAACTTTCTTCTTGTTTTTGACTCAAACTCATGCATGTGTCCACTAAGTAATACTGCACTTGGGGACATCAAATCCTTGCATAGATTCCCATCGCTCGCATAACTACCATGATAGCGACCCATGTTTTCCTCTCAACATACCTCGGCTAATTATTCACTATAGTGCTCTTACAGTGTTTTCAAGCGCTTAAGAAAGGATTAAGAATCCTTTTAATTTTTATTGAACTTTTTAATATCAAAATTGCTGGATCAATGGAATAAATGAAGGTCTCACAACGGGAAACGTAATAGGTTTGATTCTTCTTTCTAAGTTGTTCAATAAATGAGTAGTTGGAAAAAAAAAATGATATGTTTGCTAATAAATATTTGTATATTTAATATTTTTTTGGTGGTATATTGTTCGAATATTTTCATAACATATATGTTACATGCTGAAAAATATTTTCTTATCTAGATTCTTAATAATCAATTTAAGATACCATTACAATATCCTTTAAAAAAAAAAAAAAAAAACTCATTTTTCAAGAATATTTTTGGTTGTGTTGATGAAACTCAGCCGACATGATTGAAGGATAACACGGTCCACGTTGGAGTTATTCTAAAATGGACAAAAATGAACCTTTATATTATCCCCATGGTATAATTTTCTAAAGTAGGATTCCGAAATCTAATATATATTATAAGTTTTAGTATTAATTCTACACTACTACATTTTATGTTTACGGCAACGGTCACAAACTGTTGCTATAGACCTTTAAACTGTTGCATTTGATTTTAAGCATAGTTTTGCAACCGTTTCATTTGACCTCTGTTGCCTTTTCTTAAGGCAACGGTTAATACCTTCAACTACAACACTTAATGGAACTGTTGCTATATTAGTTAAAGCAACGGTTTTAAGTTTAGCATATGCAACAGTTCGAACAAAAAGAGCAACGGTTTTATAAATTTTAATGCAACGGTTTGGTATATAAACTGCAACGGTTTATCATATATCTAAAACAACGATAATGAAAACTAGTGCAACGGTTTATGCAAAGTTATTGCAATGGTTTTCATATCAACATGCAACAGTTTATCCTATATCTAAAGCAACGGTTATAAAAACTAATGCAATGGTTTATGAATATCTACTGCAACAGTTTTCTAAATATAATTGCAACAATTTATCCAATATTTAAAGCAATTGATATAAGAGCTAGTGCAATGGTTTATATCATAGATTTAATGTATAATTGTTGATAATAATTAATCTTAGTATCTATTATTTTGGAGTTCGATATTACAAAACCTGTAAACATTATAAACTTTTGTTACAATATAAATTATAAATATAATAATACTCACAAATTATATTTGCATATAATTAAACTTTAGAAATCTCATGAGTAATAACTTTTCAATGTACTCAAATGAGTAATTGTTTGAGTTCAATGCTAGATAGGAATAATAAGGTTCTGAATACAATTAAACAGTAGTCACAACAAAATGACCATCATACAAATTAATAACAAGGTTCCTAATATGATATATATAAACAAACTTCAAAATCATTAAGAAGTGGAAGATATCTATAATTTGTTATCATGTGAAGATTTTGGCATATCCACTCTAATCTTCATTGTTTTCAACATCATTTTCCTATAAAAGAACAAAAGAAAAACAATAGTGTTAGATATGAATTCTTCGTATTTATTACTAAAAACTTATTTAAGTATTTAAACATAAAATGTTCATATAAACCATCAAAAAGTTACCTGGATCGGAGGATTATGCATGCCATTTGAAGATTGTGTATTGCATAAAGTACGTTGATTTGGTGCACTACATCATCCCGGGAGACCTTACTTCTGGAGCCAAGTTACCTATGATGTTAGCATCAATATTCAAGCTAGGATTGACTATTTGAAGTTGTGATAGAAGCATTGACATGATTTCCTTAGTCATTTCAGTCCTTTGTTGTTGCATTCTTCGTTCTAGTTCTACTTCCATATCTCTTTGCATTTCTTCCTTTAATCCTGCTTTGATAGATTCTATAAATTCTTGCGGTGCTCTTAAAGATGACTTACTAATACTCCTTTTTCTTTCAAAACAGATGAAGTGACACCCTCCCATAAAGTCTAACACGTCCATTATGCTCTTTTCCCATAACTTCAGAAAATACATCAACTGTTTCATTACTTTCTTCATCTTGTTCAAATTGTTGAGATTGTAATGCCTCCATTCGTGCCTACCATCATTAAGTACATGTTATAATTTAGAAGTATGTTTTCAATATGTACCAATACAAAGGATCCCATCATAAATTTAAAAAAAAAAAAAAAAAGAGAAGAATGCTCACAATTTTATTTTGTACATCCTCATCAGATTGTTTGTACTCTCGTTCAGGATTTCTTTTTCGAGTAGAATATATAACTCCAAACGAGTAGGCGGTGCTTTATCCTCCTTTGCATTTTGCTAAATGAAATGATAGTCAATATTATCACTTAACTTGTTAATTAATTTGCAAATAACATTACATAGCAATAAAATAATACTAGATAAAGTTCTTACCAATTCATTACGCACTCTAGCTAATTTTTGGTCCCATGGTATGATTGTTTCTGTTTTCCCCTGTTCACTTTGTTGATAGTAGACATTTTCTACTTATCCAAGAAATCATAATTAGTTTTTTAGTTCTAAATGTAAAATTAACAATACAAAAATTCATTGTATGATACAAATATATTATACCTTTGCCTTATCAGAACTCCAATATTCAAAAGATATCTAAATTGTTCTTCTGGACATTTTTGGCTTGTTCTGCAATCTTTCTTTTTTAGTCATATATTTGTATAATATGATTGCTTCAATCTACTTTTGTGAATCCTCCAGTCACCAATCGCCTCAAGGACCATTTTTTACCTTCTAGAGGAACTGCATATTTTTTCTATGATAGTAAACCGATTAGTTCAATGAATGTTTAACTAATTAAACCAAGAGGAAAAGAAAAGTTAAAAAATATTTAGCTTACTTGCACATATTCCACAATTCTTCCTTAGTTGTCATTTTATGCCAAGTCTCAACATTCAAAGGTGCAAGAGTTGCATTTCGAGCCAAAGTCCCTAAAAAGTTGCTAAATTTTCAAAGTCCTAAATTCATTTTTCTAGTAGTGCTAGGACGATGTGAGAATAGAAATAAACAAATTATGGCCAGCAACAGCTATGATTTCATATAATTCTTTTTCTTTTTTTTTATCTTTAATCTTCATATCTAGCAAAAGCGAAAAATTACATTAAAAAATTATGAAAGCTATGAAGCACTTGTTTGAGTTACTATATGATTTCAAATGTAACTTTTGCCTATTAATATGTATATGTGTGTGTCATGTATCTATTTTGAACAACTAGCTAAAGTTTAAAGTGTTTATTTATTACCTATAAATTTTTGGAGACCAATTTGTACCTAGTTAAGATAGTAAACTATTAATATCAACATAGTTAAGGTAACTAATTGCGAAATTTGATGAAATTTATGTAGATAATTATAATAATGGATAAATGTTAGACCAAATTAACACTTTTTAATTTTATATAATTAATTGTATGAATAAATTTGGTTTGGCTACCTAATGTGACAATTACTTTATATATATATATATATATAATCTAATCTTTAAAACTATGTGTGATTTGCATTGTATTTGTTTGAATTCGACTCCTGATGTTTTGATAATTTATCTCGTTAATATTTTCATATAAAGATAGTGACTGTGGAATAACGCCTGTAAAATGAAAATCGTTGTAAAAAAGGGTTCATATAGATTTCGAAATTTGGCCAATATATATATGTATAGAGAGAGAGAGAGAGATTTCAAAAGTATTTCGTTGTATGCTAAAAAATCATATATATAAATATATTGTATAGAGAAGTACAATAGACATCTATTATTTTTAACTTTATTCTACCAAACGAAGGGCTAAGTTTGAAACCGAAACCAAAAGGATAGAAACTGCACACTACGAATTTTCTTTATTTATACTAAACATCAATCAAGATCCCCCCTTTTTTTTTAGGCATAAGATGTTTAATTGTGTAAATTAAGTCCTATAATTTTATAAATATATTTAGTGAAGTTCTTTATATTTTAAATAAACCATTTAAGTTGATTATTTTTGTCTTGTTGCACTTGCTGGGTCTCTTATTAAGTATTTTCTCTACAACGTATAGAGATTATATATGTGTGTGTGTGTCTGTTAGTGTGTTTGTGGGTGTGATGAGATAACAAAAAATAATAAATAGCGCTTAACTCTTGGCATGATCATATAGAACTTAATTCACTGATGAGATTACACATAGACATGATTCGGTTCCAAACTGAAACTGCTACTGGGGGCTCCTGAACTGAACCAGAACAGTTGGCCGGTTCCTGAACCGGCTATGGAACTGCCGGTTTCACAGTTCTTAGGCGATTCTTTGGCTAGAACTAGTGGAACGGCAGTTTCATCCAGTTCCATTGAAAAAATTAAAAAAAAATTAAATATATAATTATTAATATTTAAATTATTTCATATAAATAGTAAAATTTATTACTTATTCACAATATTTAATATGTTGTTATCAATAATACAAATAAATATAGCTTAAAATCATACATAATTAGTTTAAATAAACTTTTCTAAAAGCAAGATTTATTTTTTTAATAATGTGAGATTATTTTTTGTATTGTAATTTTCTTTTTATCTTCTGGAGTATTTTATAATTTTATAGTACTAACTATAATTGATATTGAATATGTTTGCATATATATAAATGTGCATTCTAAATAAATATTTAAAATTTTTAGTTAAATAATTTAATACTTTTAGATCCAACAATTATTGACTTTAAAATTTATTTTTTTTTATTTTTTAAAAAAACGATTTCACAGTTCCAAAATCAAAACCGGGAACGGTGGTTCTATAGAACCGGACTGAAACCATAAGAGACAGTTCCAGTTATCGTTCCTCAATTTTAAGACTCGGAACCGACGGCTCGGGTTTCGATTCGATTTGATTTTGGGACCATAACGATGTCTAGGTAGGAATTTGGGCAAAAGAGGCATAAATGTTCACCTCTACAAGTCAAAATTCCACCTCTTTTGGCCTATTTAGACAAAAATATCACCTCTCCAAAGTTTCTTGAATAGGGTTGCCATTTTTTGTCTGGAGAGGGAAAGTCATCAATAAATACACATAGAGGCAAAAGTTGTCTCGATAAAATGAGGCAACAACCACCTCTCTCATCAATAAATACACATAGAGGCAAAAGTTGTCTCGATGAAAAATGAGGCAACAACCACCTCTCTCTATAAGGGAAAAACTCACCTCTATCCTAGTACAATTTGACGCGCCAAGATAGAGGCTCACTTGTGCATATTTTTTTCCCTTATTTTGATTTTTTTTATTTAAAATATTTTATTTTTTCACATTCCAAATTTTTTATATAAAAATAACATATTATTATTATTTGGCCGAATATTAATATTTTATTTTATTTTTTATTTTTATTTCATAAAAAATAATATTTCAAATTATAATATTTTATATTTGATATTTAATATTGAATTTACCATATAATAATCATTAAGCTAATATATTATAAATTATTATATTACTTATAAAAAAATTCCAAAAAATGTAAAAATAATGATTTTTTGATGCCATTTGAATAACAGAATAGATTATTTCAAATTACTCAAAAACTTACAAAAAAAAAAAAAGAAAAATATATTAGTTAATATCTAAAGTTATATGTTGTGAAAATAATTAAGAGCAAACACCTTACTTGATCGGTGCTAGAAAATTCATCATTGAAAGTGGTTAGAGATCAGAACATCACCAGGAAAACATGAACAACATATGAAATTTAAGAGAGTAATCTGACCAAATGAAGAGAAAAAAAGTAGGAGAATATTTGAAATGCAGAAAGCAGGCACGGGAGGGTCTATATAATACTTTTGTGAGGCGAGATTTCCCTCATTTTAGATGAGACGCACCTCACCTCAAAAATGAAATTCAAATTTCCCACACTTTTAAAAATTAGGCGGATCTTCCAAATTCATATACCAAATTCCTAAAATTAAAAATATAAATTATGTATTAATTAATATATATCTTATCTTTCAAAATAATTTGTAAATATATGGTTATATATGCATTATTAAATTTGAATATACATTAGTATATATATTTACTTTATAAAGTATTATATTAATATTCCTATTAGTGATATATATTATAAATTATATGTAATATTTGAACATATATATTATATTTATATTGTTGTTAGTATTATATATGCTATTTTAGAAATTATCTCCATGACATATAGTGCAACCCAACAATCTAAGGAAAACATGTGAATATGTTATATGCAATGTGAATAGTCCTGAAAATGTTAATCTGGCATACAAAACATATATATATATATATATATATATGTTGAAATAAAAAAGAAAGTACAAAAATCCACAAGTTTAATTAAGCAAGACATAACAAAAGTCTTACTAGCCCTAGCCTCTATGCATCCAATGCAGACTGAACTAATTGGAACTGGTGCTCGTGGACATCTAGGTAGTAGAGACGAAAATAGTAGAAGGCGATGGTGGATAGTATCCATAAGTAGATGGTTCATACTACTAATATGGCAACGCAGGAACAAATTGGGATGGACCAGGACCAAGACCAGTTGAAGGAGTTCGTGCCAACATAAAGAACCAAGCTGTACATGGGCTGCTGCTGTGAAAACTGTCCAGCCAGTGCTGCTGGTAGCCATGGCGTAAAGGCCGACACTGAATGATACCCCTATGGTGGAGTAGTAACCTCTAGTGATCTATAGGCTAACTCAATAGTTAAGCATGACCAGATGGCTGGCTCAACATGGTGTAGGGTACAAAGTGTGATTGTAAGCCCCCGAATTTTTCGAGAATGATTTTGGAATACCGAATCGAAATCTTAAAGTTTGACCCAAGTTGAAACCAAACCTTAATCAATTTCGATCACGGGATTTCATAAGAGATTTTTCAAAAACAAAAATACAAAGTTCAATAATCATTCAATTTGAAAACCCGAACATGAGAAGGACCACCTATCGATCCCTGATAGAAACCCCTCAATTTCTAGGGTAAAGTTGGATTAAACCCTAACCCTAGTTAAACTAGAGTTTCAAAAGTCAACAATGGTCAAGACAATTAAACAATTTCAACTCCGGCAATCCCGCATTCTCAAACCCTAGAAAATGAAATTAAGTTAATAGCTTATAATAGTTTGTAATAATATAGGTAACATAAAAATATCAGATTCATGAATTTCGAATGTCCTTCGGACTCAATTAGGATCAGTTCTCGAAAAGCATGTCCCGGAGCTCGGAATAATAAAAATATTCCAATAACACCAAAAGACTCGTAATTAAACAAGGATTTCAAACAAATCAGTTTCACAATTTTTCGGTAATTAAAAATAACAAATATAGCTCGTTTACGCGTATTTTTATTTCTATCGGTATTTTATATGTCTAGTCTACTATTCATTACTATTTCACTATCTCTGCTTTTTCTTACACCTGTTTCTTACCACCTACATACCTATTTTCTTACACTTTTACATTTCCAATACATCTTATATCAAATCATATTTTACATATTAATTATTTTCTTATAAAATACAAACAAAAATCAACTCTCTCCCTCTCTTTCCTCCTATGGCCGGCGCTACCTCTCCCTCTCTTCCACTCATTTATTTTTCTTTTTCAATTATTTTATTACATCCAAAATTCACTCTAAAAATTCTATAAATACCCCCTTCCTCCTTCATTCTTTCACACACCCACTTTACATAACAAAACTCTATCAAAATTTACTCTCAAAACCTCTCTCCAACAAATCTCTCTCAAAACACTCTTTACAATTCACTACACTTCAAGAAGAAAATAACAAACACAAAACCCATTCATCTCTTTTCAAAGCTTCCATTAAACCTTAGGTAGAAATCCTACCTATATTTTTTATCATATTCATACAACTTAGCATGAGCTTAGTGTATGTTTCTTAGGCTCAAATGAGTTAAAAAAGCAACAATATATTCATGTTTTGTTTTTGTTCATGTTCCTATTTTACATTATGTTGTTATATTGCTAGTATTGTTATTATTATTTTTGCTCTAATCTAACTTATATAGTATTATGTATACTATGTATATATATATTTATTTAGAGCATATAAGCTCATTTGTTATTTATTTACTTTCATATCTTGCAATTTATTTATTTACTTGCTTTATATTAAGACTAGTCTTTCTAGTCTTAGACTGTCCATATCAAGTCAAAACAAATTTTTTTCTTTTCTTTTCTGTTAGGACTAGTCTATTCTTAGTCCCGGGTTGCCTTAATGAAGCTAAGGCTCCTAATACATGATCGGGATACCTTGATGAAACTAAAGTTCCCAATGCTTGACAATTTTACTATGTTTATTTACTTACAAGTAATTCTTTTTATCTTATTATGTATTATCTTTACTTTTACATTACTACATATTCATACATGATTAAGAATGTTGTTGTCTTAAATAAAAATAAAAATGGATTTTTTCTTAAATAAAGAAAAGTAAATTAGATTTCTTAACAAAAGCAACTTTCAACAAAAGAACTAAGTTTTGTTTTAACTCTTTTTAAAGGATAAGCTAACCATAAATTCTAGAAGAATTAGTAATGTAGATTTCTTCAAAATAACAAAAGGAACTCGTTTCTTTTATAAATCGAAACTTAATACTTCATAAAGAAAGAATTTTAAGCATTGAAAGATTTTAACTCAACCATATCTTTTATAAAACTTAAGTAGGTTCATTATAGGCTTTGAAAATCACCTACTAAGAAAGCCTCTTCAAAACTTAATTTTTATATGTTGTTATTCTTATTTTCAAAATTTAAAATGAAATTTTGCTAAGTTCTAATGTTAGCAATTCTTTATTAAGAAAGCTTTTTCTTATAAACTTGTCTAAGAAAATTATTCTACTACTTAACAAATATTAAGAATAAAACAAGCTTTTCAAACCGAGATAAAGTCAACTCACTATTTTGAAAACCAACTTAGAAAAACAAAATTTGCTAAGAAAGTAAAGTTTTAAAGGTATATCTATTTTCTAAGGAAGAGAAATCATATAAAAATAAAAGGGAAAACATACATTTAATACAACTTCAAATATTTGACCACATCAAAAACCTAAAGGATATTTTGAAAAACTTATTTTTCAATCACTAGAAATAAAGTTAGTAGATAACTTAAAGAACCAAAATTTTTGAAAATAAATTTACTTTTGAAAAGTGAGAAAATGAAATTATAATAGGAAAACATTTACTCATAACAACTCAAATATATTTTTGTTTTCCTTCTAACAATTCAAAAAGGAGAAATTCTCAAAAGTTTTATTTTTTTTTTAAACCATTAAAGACAAACTATTTATGAAATATTAATATCGAGACAACACTACAAAAATCATTCATACAATGTGAGTATAAATATATGTTCAAAGGATTTTTCAATTATATATATATCCATATATTTTGCTTAAGGATTTTTTAATAAAGTGAAGTTTGGAAAAACCATATTTTGCGAACTATAAATTCGTAACTATTCTGTACCACAGTATTTTCCAACCCAAATGGCTTTTTATGACAAAAATAACCTTGGAAATGGATAGATCTTTTCGAGTAGGTAGAAAACGGTATATTATTTGCGCAATTTCGAGTTAAAATAACCAAGTTATGGCCATTTTAAGTTGGAATTACCTTCTATAGGAATTTTAACGATCTTATGACATAGATTTTGATAAGTACCATAGAATCAATAAGAAATACTCATTATGGGTATTCTTCTTGATTAGGTGATCCCGAGGAGGAGTATTCATACCTAGAGGATTATTTTGATCAGTGGATTTACCGATCAACTCATCCATAAGAAAGATAGATCCTTATAGCCATGTGAGTTTATTTCCTACCTTTTACGTACTTGGTTGTGCTTGTAGGTAGAGGCACTAGAAGTAGGAAAAGATGAAAATGAATTACGTATGATAATATTGGTTTGATCTAATGTTAAGCATATCGAGGTATGAATCGTTGTTAATTAACTTATGTTTTACTATTATTCTATTGGAGTGTGTGCAAATTCTGTGATCACATTTAAATTACTCTATCATATACTATGAATTATATTAATTTATTCATCCATGTCACGTAGTTAGTTTCATTGCATGAGCTGCTATTCTCGATGGGACAAGAGTATAGTAGCCTAGTGTGTAGTAGCTAGGAATCTACAAGATGGGCGATTAGGAGCTTGAAAGAACTATTTTGAGATGAGCAAGTAGGCGCCTGAAATAAACTACATGAGTTGGATTTAAAGATGGGTTTTAAAGAGCTTGGAATACCTAACCCTGAATGGAGGGGTTAATCCATTCAAACATATGATTTCCAGTTAGATCATATATATTGCTTGATGTATTCATATGCTTGTTTAATAACTTGATTGAAATTATTTATACAAGTACGTTGATTCATGAATATTCTCATTAAGCTAGTTATACTTATACTTCAATAGATCTTAGTTGTAACAGGACTATATCTTTTATGCCCGAAGACTTCATATACTCGAGAGGGATGATGTTTTAAGAAAAGCTTCTGGAAACCTTTTAAAGATCTTAAGTTAAATATCCTTTAATGTCCTTTAGTGTTAGTATTATTTTGTTGTTAGAAAGATTAAGTTGATATTATGATTGTTTGGAGAATTATAAGGGAAAACCCCTAAGATGATGTAAGGATTATATTCTCTTAATAATAAATTGGATGATTATTTAGATTCTTGTATGTTGTATTTACTATCTCGAACTATACATCCCACCGGTGTCTCCTATTGTTGTGATAGAGGCCTTACATATGGTGCTGAAAACTTTCGCATGACTTTGGGAAGCCATTCTTAAGTTTTAATATCGTATGTGGCGAACTGCCACGTTTAGGGTACCTTTTGGGCTTGATAGTGATAGTTGGTGTAGGCGACAACAATGTATAAGTTGGCTAGCTCGAACCAATGCCACTAGTCAGGTCACCCATAGGTGGAAAGTATGGTGCATATTGGCCACAAAATGGCATGGAGGGTCAGCTTGTCAACATTCACAGCATCTCCTCCCTCTAAGCCACATTTTACTTCAATTCATTATCCTTAGAGTCTGAGTCACATTAGAGTCCTCACAGGGCTACTCATATTAAGTACGCCTATTATCTAGGAGTGGGAGATCATATCTCATACCGCACTGGTAGTCAAACCTATACCTTCGAACCTTCTCCATAATAGCTATATCACTCATATGCTCCTAGCCTATAACAGTAGCACGTACGACCACCTCATCCCTCCTCACAACCATTTGTAACAGCAAGAAACAAATGAATGGTAATTTTATTGATAGTATGGATAAATAAATACAATGTAATACTATAGAAATATTGGCAAAGCATTTTTGCATAATTTGGATGTGACACCTCTTATTCTCACTATCTAGTTTCGACCCCATTGATCTAATGTATGTGTATGTGCTTGTAATTGTCTATCAGCAAGAGATTCTAAAATGTAGCATATAATACAAATGTAAACCCTAGTATACGATAATAAAATAGAAAACATGAATTAGATAGTAAATTTAGAACCTGATATAAATCCTAGAATAGGTCTATGAGTTGTAGTGAACTCATTCCTAGTTTAAAAACCCAAATAAAAATTTCTTTGACCTTAATAGACACAAAAAACTAGATTTCATATCTTGAACTAATAATTCAAGATGTAATTAGAAGTAGCTCTAAATTTCAAAACTGATAAGATATAGTTTATTAACATAATTTATTAGTATAAAACAATAACCTAAAGATGAACTGCTATGATCATAAATACATGGTAAATACAAATATAGACCAAAAAATATAAGTCTAGATCCCGAATGAAAATTTCAAAAACTACTATTATACTTGTTAGGAAATTATGAATTCATTAAGACTTAGTTCCTAATTTGATTTACAGGATTTGAAAATTTTAATCACATAAGTTAAAATACTAAAAATAATTAATCGTGTAAACTTTAAACTAAAAATTTAAATATATAAATAATCTAGAGTTTTTGTAGTAACTTAGAAAATTTTATTTCGATAAAACTCTTATCTAACTGTTATAAACATATTTTATAAATTAATATTTGCTAAAATATTTTAGTTAACTATTAAGAAAATAAGAAACAAATAAAAAAAATTGAAACCCGATGCAAATTTGCAAATCACAAAGCAAGTTGATTCTCAGCTGCTACAGGGATGAGTCACACGTCCAGCACAATTTGTCCAATTTGAACCTACAATTTCAACTTGAAAATGAAATTTAAACCAATACAAAAACTCTACATAAGATTAACATTAAATGATAAAATTTCCAGCTCAAAAACAAGTTGCATTTCAGCTGCAAAATAGCTCAACATTCCCATGGAACAACAGCAAAATTCACGCCCATTTCAACTCTGCTTTGGAAAAAAATCATAGGCTTAGTTAAGTTGATATTTTTGACCAAATAAACACCAATAGAAGACCTCTAAATGGATACTTCAAGCACAAAACGTTAGTTAAAAATCTGATGAAGAAATTTGTCCAAAAATCCATGAAAAACTGCAGTAGAAATTCAAACTTTTCAATCCTCAATTTTAGCCCAATTTTGATCCGATTTTTAAGCAAGTTGAGCCCTAAATTTACACATATAAATGAAATTAATTAAATAGAAAACAAAAACAATTAATTCCCCCTAAAATCAGCCACAAATCTTGTACAAAATGTAGCAAAAACCATCGTCCAAACAGAGCTCTATTTATAGATGAATTTTCCAGCTGCAACTTGCATTTTCCTAAGCCTAAAACACCTTCCTTAGCGTCTTAACTTTAGCCTAACCTTAGTACATATATATAGACTTAAGTTAGCTACAAAATCAGCTCATAACTCCCACAAAAGCAATATGAAAATCTATCTACAAGAGGAGTTGCGAACAGCCTCTTTTCCTTTGTATTACCTTCAATTGGATAGCTTGGAAGACATTTTAAAACAGAACAAAACCTCTATTTTGCTTCCCATATTCTATCTAAATATCAAACACATTAAGAACATCAATTCCCTCCCTCCAATAACATCAAAAATCAAGCTAAATAGCCCTTGGTTTGCCATAAAACCAAGTTGAAATCCAAGCTCAACAAGGTAAGAAATCTTAGTTAGAATTAGTTAACTTCTAATATAGTTAAAACTTATTATCCAACCTTTGATATAGGTTTGGTTCTTACTAAGGAGGGGATTTGGGAATCCTTTTCCACATCAAGCCAAGGTAACTCCTAACTTAGTATTATATTCTTGTTACATTTATGTGTAGACATCAGGTTGAAGTGTGTAGCATTAGAGAAAGGTTATGTGATTAGGAGAAGTGGTTATTCCATTGATAAATTCAAGTAGATGATTTTTTTTGTAATAGAAATGATTAAAGGTTGATGGCTAAGGAGAACATCGACTTAGAAATGTTATAAACTTAGGAATAGTAAATTCGGATTTAGGAATGAATGAGCCAAAACCTTGCTCAAATTTCATCTAAACTAGTTTAAATTCATGTCTAATGCCCCCAAGACCTTATATGAACATAAAACTTGACAAAACAAGCTTTAAAAGCATGATTAGGAGTTCTACATTACAAGAAAAATAATATGAACAATTCATAGAAGTTACACATATTAATAATTTCACAAGTTGTGAATGGGCTAAGGAAATGGATAAAGATTCAGATGATGAAATGAGATCCTCTAAATTAATACAAATTCTAACTAAAAAGAGAAGATAAGGTTAACATGCAAAGTAATATAAATAAAAGACTACTACTAACAAGGACATTAAACAATGTAAGACTTGAATAGAACTTTAATAGAAAAATTTAGTTAAGTTCATCTTAGATATAGAATGAATGATATTTAAATCAAAAGAAATTCGATAAAAATAAATGATAAATATCCTTTTTCTATAGAATCAACACCTTAGGAAATCGATCTAAGCAGTAGGAATTATATCAAATACCGACATAAGACACTTAGACATTTATAGGAAATCAATATTCTATTTATAAGTATTATTGACGAATATTTTCATCTTAATAGGTAATTTTGATACTGTTGAGGATTTTCCGGTCGATTACTACGATTGATCAATATGAGCAGGTGAGTAACTCAGACATATTACATTTTTTGTGTTTGTAGTTTAGCTACATTATAATATAAAAATAATAATAATGAACTCGTGTATATATGGGTTATGGATGTTGCTTGCTGTTTGGAATTACTTGGTTGATAAACAATATTAAATAAAAGTGATAATGCATTACTTGTGAATTTACTGTATGTAAAGCATGTTGATTATTTGAATGAAGTTTGAGCACTTTTAACCTAACTAAAAATTATTGGAATCATAAATAAAATGAACATGCATTGTGTCACACCCCGAAGGGTACCCTAAACGTGGTAGTCCGCCACGTATAATATCAAGGCTTAAGAATGGCTACCTTAGTCATGCGAAAGCCTTAGTATTATATGTAAGGCGTCTAACACGGTAATAGGAGACGCTTTTGGGAAGCATAGTTTAAGCAAGTAAAGATAAACATACAAGAATCCAGAAATAAAGTATATCATATCATAATAACCAAAGGTCTATTACATAATTTCTTAGGGGCATACCCCCGCTAATTCCAAGGATCGAGATAAACTTCATAACATCCAAAATACTACATTAAAGATTTCAAAGGAATTCTAATCTAAGTCTTCGAGTAGATTTCCTCCAAAAGCTTCAATATAAAACGTACACGGATACGGGAAGACCTCGGGCACAAAAATAGGTGTTCCTGAGAATACAAATATCTATAGGGGTGTAAGCTTATGGGCTTAGTGAGTAAATCCCAAAATTCATACTCGAAGTAAATTATCAATCAAGTTTATTATTCAAACTATGAAATGCAACAACCACGTGAGCATACAAGACATATGACTTTCCGGGAATCATATGTTGAATGAATTACGCCCTTCATTCGGGTTGGGTATTCAGGCCAATTACAGCCACAACTTTTAAAAACACTTTTATAGATCTTACCGGCTCCTATACGCCATCAAAAACTTGTAGTTATTACAGGCTCCTACTAGCCACCAATTTAAGTAGTTCTTACTGGCTCCTACTCGCCACTTACATGATATACCGGTTATGTCTACCACCACTATTATACACTTGTCCCACCAATTGTATAGTAGTGAATGCAATGTGACTCAACATATGAAGTGCATGAATAATTTCTTTAATTAAAGTCTAGTAGTTACATTTAACTTCTTTCAAGTGATCAACCAATTTCAAACACTTCAAGATATTAATGCACATACAACTTTATTACAAACAAATTGAGTTTCGATATACTTAGTATTCTTCAACATATTATCATACACTTCCTTTTGATTTTTGCTTAAATTCTAGTGCAACTAATTTTACAAGCACAATCAGAGTATGAAAAATAACGGGAATAAACTCACTCGGCCATGATGACACCTTTCTTGAAATGGATGAGTCGTTCGGAATTTCCACTTAATCGTAGTAATCCTCGGGATACGAACAATCCTCCTCGTGATTATCTAATCAAGAAGAATACCCAAAATGAGTATTTCATGAAATTCTATCCTTGAAGATTCTAATCTTTTCTTAAAATCGTAGTAAAATCGTATAAGGGGAAATTCCAACTTAAAATGGCCATAACTTGCTCATTTTAACTCGGAATTTCGCGTATAATATATCGTTTTCTACCTACTCGAAAAGATCTACGCATTTCTAAGCTTATTTCCATAAAACTAAGTCGTTTGGGTTCCGAAAAGGTAGTGACAGATTTGCCACGAATTTGCAAACACTTGTTTTCCTTCTTGTAAACAAAGCTCATTTGAAAAGATAAATTTCAATTATTTTGTAAACTTTTGAAAGGTTATATATATTTGTAATGACTCATAACAAATGTATGAAGTAAATGAAGTTGTCTCAACTTATAAAAAGTAAGGTTTTAAAAGACTTTGAACTTGAGATTCTATTGAATATTTATTTTACTTTTGAAAGATCTTGAGTTATTGAGATGAATATTCTTTTTCTAAATTTAATCTCTTGTAATTTCTTTAAATTCCTAAGGTGTGGTTTTATTTTCAAAACTTGGATTCAAAAAGTAATAAAATGACAATTTTTGTTTCTTGTAATGATTCCAAAAGAATATTTCTTGATGAAAGATAAGTTTTCATAAAACCTTTTGTTTATGTAAGAAAAATCATTTCCAAGTATGTTCATGAGTTTTTAGGAAATCTATTTCCTATTTTATTTAACAAGAACCTTTAGTTTTAGAAAGACACTTCCTCATCTATTTTTGTTGAGACAAAAACATTATGTTCATGCATGAATATGAATCATAACTATAGAAATATAAAGGAACATAATAACTTGAAAGCTTAAGTAAATAATAAAGTAAATCAAGTATTGGGACCTTAGCTTCATCAAGGTACCCCGGGACTAAGAAAAGACTAGTCCCGAAAAGAAAAGAAAAGAATTGTTTTGACTTGATGAGGACAAGTCTAAGACTAGAATGACTAGTCTTAAAATCAATTGAAATAAATCGCAATAAAGTAAATAAATTGCATGAAAGATAAATAAATTGCAAGATAATGAGCTTATATGCTCTAAATAATATATATATTATATAGATATATTAGATAGTAGTAACATAAAGGAAATATAAAAAAACATAAAGGAACATAAAGGAATTGATTTATGAACAAAAACAAAGTATGAACCTAATGTTGCTTTCTTAACCTTCATGGTTTTAGAAAACACACACTAAGTCATACTAAGTAGATGAACATGGATTCTTGAGAATTTCCTAAAAGAAAAAAGAGAGCTCTAAGAAACTTCTTGAAAGAATTCTTGAAAGAATTTGAGAGATTTTGTATAGTAACTTTAGAGAAGAAGTGGTGTGAAAGAAGTGAAGGTATGAGGGGGTATTTATAGGAAAATGTGGGAGATAATTTTGTTAATTAAATAATTGGAAAATAAAACAAATTGAGGCATAAAGAGAGGGGCCGGCGCATTTGTGTATGGGAGGAGAGAAATTAATTTTTTTGTTATTTTGTTAATTAAAAGTAAGAAATGAAAGATGTGAAATTGTATTGGAAATGAAAATGTGTAAGAAATAGGTGTATGGTTGTAAGAGTAGGTTGTAAGAAAAAGTAGAGATAGATGAATAGTGTAGAATAGTAGAAAATAGTGTAATGTAAAAGTAGACATGACAATTAAATACCGGTAGTAAGAAAATACGCGTATAAAAGCGATATCTGATATTTTTAGCTACGAAAAATTACGAAATTGATATTTTTGGAAATCTTATATTTTACGAGTCTAACGGTATATTCGGAATATTTTTCCTATTCCGGGCTTCCGGACACATTTTTCAAGAACTATGTCCGATCGGGTTCAAAGGACACTCGAATTTTGAAAAACTGATATTTTTATAAAACCTATAGCTATTACGAACTATTACAACTAATTTTTCCCAACTTCGTTTTCTAGGGCTTGAGAAAACGGCAATGCCGGACTTAAGCGATTACGGTAAACTAGGGTTTGGTTGACATTGGGAAATCCGGTTGACTTCCGATTAGGGTTTAAACTATAATTCGGATCCAAAAAAAATTTCGGGGATTTACACATTGCATATATTGCATTATAATTATGTGATAACCTACAACGTGTTAGAATTTCGGTTCTCTAATAATACTTGTTTTTTTTAAGCAAGAGGCTATTAGTTCTACACAAGATTATCTTTGTCCTTTCAGTTCTATGGAAACTAACTAGTAATAAAGGATGCCGCCCATGGTATCACTATGAAATGTCCAACACTTAGTGGAATTTTTAAGGCTTAAACAGGAATCGAGTGCTTAAAACAAAATTAACATAAAAAGATAACTACTGTGAGGATTGTGGCTTTCCTGTATACTTAGTTTCTCCTGGGTAGGTGATTCATAGATCGGTTTTCTTCAACCCCGATGATAGGCGTAAATCTCCATCCTGTTTAGATTTCGGTTTGTCCAAGCTTATAATTGTTCATATGCTTGAATGATGCATTACCTATGTTTGATAATAACTTGCTTGTTGTGTGATATCTTCTGGTTATTCACTAAGCCCATGGTTTATGCTCACACTCCTACAATCCTTACAGGATGACGTTAAAGCCTTGGCTGATTACCTCTAGGAGTTTAGAACCGGTATGTTTCTAAAGCTGGAAGAGTCTTGGAAACAAGGAGAATAGTTTTACTACTTATATGTGTTAATTGATGTTAGAACATCAATTTTATTATCTGAGAATTTAGATATGTTTCATGGTTTGTAATACTTGTTATTCAGACAGTAGGATTTATTTATAGTATTGTAATTTTATTTGCTTTCATCATTTCTTATAATGCAACCAAAAAGATTCTGTTTTGTTAAACCAATGTCATTTTCCAAGGTAGATCTAGTAATAATATGTGTATATGATACTGTCTGGGTCATCGAACTATATCATAATATATGTGTTACTACTAGAGTACCCTTAAGGCATGACAGTTTTAAAAATTATTGTAAAGCGTTAGTGCATGCATTATGTTAATATATTGAATTGACGTAGAATATATAATTTTTCACTTACATTTGTTAATGCATAATACATCATAGACTTGGTCTCCCCAGTGTGCATTGACTTTTGCTTCATTTTATGCTTTGTATTTACCTTCCATCGATTATGCACAATACAGGAGCAATACAAGAAATCACATATGAATGTGCATTTGCAAAACATATATACTTACTATTCGTTCACTTCGTTGAATGAATAAGGCTGTAATGCAATTTCTATAACAATGGAATGAAATAAAATTGTAATTAGATTTTTCTTTATTAATTTTTTATTTAAATGATGGTATTTTGAAAAATACACAATTCCAATATTAAATTGATATTCATAGGTTTGAATAAAGAATGGCTATATAATGTTTTGTGTAATAGGAAATAATTATGAAATCACTATTCAGTAAACTAAACACCATAATAGCTATTCGTAAGAAATAAGACTATAATGAAATTGCAATTATAGTGAAGTGAATGAGCAGTTAATGCTTTTTATCCGTAGCTAAAAATTGGTAGAAATCATTCCACTCCTCTACCTATGCTCATATCCTAGGAGTGGAATGCTCATAGCTGTTTGTAGCCCCCCATTCCTTTTATATATTGCTTCAACATATAACATTTTTGGCTATAAGATTTGCTAGCTAGGAAATTGAGTGTTATCCACCATTTCTGTTGCCTCTTATAGTCGACCAACGCCTTTTGTTTTACATTGGCATTTTAAGTGTGTTAGTGAATAGGAAAAGATAACAAGGCTCAAGTTGGTAAACATGTCAAATAAAATATATATTTGCTATAACTAGTATGCTAATCCTTTGACATTATACATCTAGAAAAGCCGACTAGGTGTTACTGACTAATCTCTGTATGAAGAGCTTTACTGAAGCTCTATGATGGAGTAATAACACCATTCTTACCATCCTTAAGGGAAAACATATAATCCCCTTTTACCCCTAGGCATGCTAAACATGGGCCTCCAGCCAGTTTATCTGAATTGTTCTTTGCCATTTTCCCCTTGTACAAGCTTCGACACTGTACCGGCTCCCTGATATTGACCTCCTCCTTAGTAGCTGCAATAGCTGTCTCCTCCCCTAATAAATAGCTACAACCCTTGCGTTATCGAGGTGAAAGTCTCATGGTACCAAAATTTTGTCACATCGAACATTTCTCCTAATCTAAAGATCATCAACCAACCAAATGTTTTGTGTCTACTATTGATCATGATGATTAGGGTTTGCCCTCCACTTTGTAAATTGGTGAGCAGCAAAGTGAATAATCCCCCACAAAAAGAAAAAAGAAAAATTGAACAATTAGTATATTGATTGTGTACAGCTACTCCAATATAGATGAACGAGTTGGAATGGGAAATCTACCTGTGTACTTTTCAATGTGGGCCTTGCATCTTCCATGATCAGTCATGAATACCACAATTCATCTTGCAAAAATAAAATGTAAATATCATTAAATTATTATATCTAGATCACTACAAGATAACAATGTAACAAAATAATTCGAGCATGCCTACTAATCAACATTACTATCGTCGTCGTCATTATCAATTACCCTACTACAACTTGCACCAAGGTCAGGTAAGCATGCTAGATTTCCTAAGTCGACAAAAATGCAATCGATTAGGTTGTTACTCAGTATCCCCATCATTAATGGTTCGGTTTGGAAAAGACCCTAGGTAAATATATGTTGATGGTGTATTTTTTGAATGACTCTTCACGTACCAAATCGTTTAATCGAATCTTTCAGATAAAATGCTTGTTGCACATGGCCTGCATGAATGTACGAATCATCATCATACGAAGTCCTTCCTATGTTGATCGATATGAGGTCCCCATTGATACTTTTCAATTTATCTTAGTTGGTATCAAACCAGTCATACTTGAATAGAAACACACGTTGTGACCCCAAGTAACTCAATTGAATAATGTTAGTAAATGTGCCACAAAAGGTAAGATTTTGTCTATTGATGGCACCCACTGCGCGTACGCCACTATTCTATGATCTCAAGGATGTCTCCTTAATCTCCTTGTTAAATCAGACTCAAATGTACTCCATCTGCTCTTGAAAATGTAAGTATGTCATGAAAGTCAATTTTTCGACCATTGATGACCCCTCAAACTTACTTCGTCTTCACCTAAATAAGAGCTTATGTTAGAAGCATATCAATTCAGAAGTTTCACATCTTTAATCAAGTTGCACACCTCTCTTACATGCATAGGCGATAGTGTATAGGTAGCACGTGGCTTGAAAATCCAACTATCATGGTTTTGCAGATGCAAATCTAGGCAAATACTCAATACTAGAGGGTGGTCTCGTCTTTTCTATATCCTTTGACTTATCCTTCAAACCAAAAAGAGTCCTAACCAAATTATCACATATATTCTTCTCGATGTGCATCACATCAAGGTTGTGGTGAATATACAGTTGTAAGGGTAGGCACGAATTAGTTTGATTTTATTTTCAATAAAACCAAAGCAAACCATAATTTACAGTTTAGTTTCTTCTCTTTCCTAAACCAAACCATTAAATAACTATTTGGTCCGGATTAGAAAATTTTCAAATCAATAAATGACGGTTTTGTTTGTTCGAATTATGGATTAAATAAAAATTTACAAAAAAAACTTAGTTCTAATATTTTACATCTGTACATATATTCAAATATCGAAATCACACTACAAAGTTCATATTATAAATTTCAATAAGATATTTTATAAATTCATCACATTTATAATCTGCAATTCCCCATAAAACCATTTAGTCACTAACATAGTATGCCTATTAACTAATTCATAATAAAATATAATCTATAGTCTAAAAATATTTAAGTTGAACATCTACTAACAAATTTAGCCAAAAAAAAGTCATCTACCAATAAAAGTCATGTATGAATAAAAGTAATCTACTAACTAAATATATAATGAAAAATTAATACATAAAAAGATATATAAGTAATTAATAAAATTCACACTCCATAGAGTTCAAACAATTAATAAAAAACAATATTAAGTTACTAATGAAGGAAGATATCTTAAACCCAAAAAACAATTTTTAAAAAAAGGGAACAAGTCATTATTAATCAATATTTATCATATAATAAATATCATACTAAAATCATAAGAACATATATAACCTTTAATCAATCATTATAACTCTAAAATGGTTTGATATGATTTTACGAATTGGTTCAGTTTACCCCTATAAACAAACCATAAATTTACGAACTGGTTTAGATTGAGAATTTTATAAATCAAATGGTTTAAAAAATCATATTTTTAGTTTGGATTGCTTCAGTTACAAATTAGTTCAGTTCGACTCTTTTTTTTTGCCTACTCCTATATAGTTGCTACCAATACAGTAATTTAAAGAGCATACTTTTTCTCACACTAGTTTTGCATCATCTTCATTTGTCCACTAACTAAGTCTCTCTTGCATCTTCCCTATTACAACATGCTCATACCGACTCAACTAAGCCATTATATCCTCACCGGTGAACTCCTTGATCATGGTTGTGTCTCAATTATGCAATCAAAACTCCCATTATCATGACGCCATCGATGCATAGGTGGAAAGAACCATCTATAGCCCATATAATGGAACTTACTATTTGCATGGTCACTTGTTTAGTCTACATTGTATATAGGGTATGGCTTATATCCTTTAGTCGTCATAAGCCGAAAAATCTATTTGTCCACAACAACATAGTATGCATCATGAACACCTGACCTTCTACCATATCCAATGTCCTCACACCTTTCAACCACAACTCTTCTAACTCTTCCACCAAAGGTTGCAAATACACATCAATAACCTTTCAAGAGTCTAGGTCCTAAGTATTAAAATTGACATCATTAAGTATGGTTCCTTCATGCATCTCCATGGTAGAACATTATAAACAAACAAAATTACCAGTCATACACTATATGTTGTACTTATGTTTGCATAAAGATTGAAGCCATGAGTAACAAGTCCCAATCTTGCACTCTGAGAATGCAAAACAAAACAAGGGTATTTGTTATCTAGACCCTTCCACTGCTTGGAGTCCATAGGATGACTCAACACACCCTCTTCACTAATATAACTTTTCTTTTGCCACCTCATCTTCAGATGTCATGCCCCAAAGGGTATTCTAAATATGGCAGTCCATCACATACAATATTAAGACTTAAGAATGACTACCTTAGTCATGTGAAAGCCTCAGTATTATATGTAAGGTGTCTAAGATAGCAATAGGAAACACCGATGGGATATGTTGTTTAAGCAGTAATATAAAGTATACAAGAACTAATAAACATACATCTATCAGATTTATCATAATAAGATCTTTACATAAATTTAGGGGCATTCCCCCAATAATTCTCTAATATCCAAAATATAGTCTAAATCTTACATATTATAACAACTATAACTATAAAGATTTTAAAGGAAATCTATTCTAAGATCTTCAAAAGGTTTTCCTCCAAAAGCTTTCTAAAAGCGTAAGCTTACTCGTAACGGCCTTGGGTATAAGAGATATTGATCCTGCGTCAACAAAAATCTATTGGGGAGTAAGCTCAACTAGCTTAGTAGGAATATCCTGAATTAGTGTACTCGTATCAATAAATTCAAACAAGTTATTAAGCAAGTATATGAAATGCAAAAATATGATCTCTCAGAAATCATATGTTTGAATGGATTTACGTCCTCCATTTGGGATTGATATTTTAGGCTCTTTAAAACCCATCTTTATCATCCATTTTGTAGTTCTTTTCGACTCCTATTCACCCATATTGGCAATCTTACGATTCCTACGATTACCTAATTACTATACTCTCATCCCACCGAGGCATAGTAGCTATATGCAATGTGACTCACTTCGTGATATGCATAAATCCAATTAATAAAATTCTTGACATATGATTAAGGTATTTTAAAGGTGATCATAGAATTTGCAGGCACTCCATCATAATAGTAGAACACGAATTTATTTGACAACAATTCATGTTATGATATGCTTATTGTACTTTCAACCAATATTATCATGCATAGTTCATTTTCATCTTTTTCTACTTTAGTGCCTGTAGCTACAAGCACAAACAAGTACGTAAAAATAAAAGGTAAACTCACCCGGCCATCCTTACCAAAATTTCTTCACTCGTAGTAGTCCTCCTTATATGGATCCTCTAAGTTCACGTTTTCTAAACGAAAAAATACCCAAAATGAGTATTTCACAAAAGTTCTACTCAAACTTTCTAATTTTATTGCACTCTTTTCATCAAAATTCAGATGAATGGAATTTTCAACTTAAAAGGACATAACTTACTCATTTTGACTCGGAATTTCGCATATAAAATGTCGTATTCTACCTACTCGAAAAGATCTATCTATTTCTAAGATTATTTTTTACATTAAAAGCCGTTTGGTTTTCTAAACGGGTTGATATAGATTTAGCACGAAAATCTCAGCCCGTAAATTGTAACTTTTCAAAATCTTACTTCATCCAAAAGTCCATAACAACACATAGATATTTATATAGCTTGAAAAATCCTTTAATATAGATATATACTCATATTGTATGTATGATTCTAGTGATATTGTATTAATAATGATTTTTCTTAAAACAATTTACTTTTATAAGTTGAAAAATGAAGTTCACAAGATCTTTCTTTAAGTTGTTGCAAGAAAAATCAAAATTTTTGGTTTGTTGCTAATGGATGCTTATTCTTATAAAACCATCATTTTTATATTTTCTTAACTTTACAATGATAGATTTATTTCTTAATGACTTGGTTCTTTAAGTTATCTAACAATTTCTCAATTGAATGTTGAACTAGTAGTTTAATCTTAACTTAGAAAAACTTACATTGCTCTTAGTATTTTTTTCAAGGTGTTGATATAAATCATATAAATACATTTTTAAGAAAATATTGCATAGAAAATAATTATAAAGATTAGAAATTTATAATAATCCTATCGCAGTGTTTGAAAAGATCATAGTTGAACCATTTTCCTAAGTTGTATACATTTTATTTTCTAAGTGGATTTTCAACCAGTGAGTTGATCTTAAAATTGTCTAAAAAAATTGTTTGAATCTTAATATTTTTCAATATGTGGGTGTGAATCCCATAAATAAGTTCTTAAGAAAAATTTGTATAACAAAGAACTGTCAACCTTAAGATATAATAATTTATTTTAGTAATTTGAAAAGAAAGTAAGAGAACCACATAATTAAGTTTTGAAGAATATGTGCATAATAACAATACTTAGAAATGTATGATGAATTTATTTGAGTTTTTGAAAAGGATATTGTTGAATCATGATCCTAAGTTTTAATGGAATTTTTTCTTAGGTGTTAAAATCATGTTTTTATAGTATTTGGTTCTTATTCTTAAGTGAGAGAAAGTAACTTCTTTTGTTTCCTTGGAAATTTCATCAAGACAATAACAATTTGTCCATGCATGAATATGAGCTTGTAATTATGTAAAAAGAATAATGTACATAAAAATAAAGTCCTAGAAAATTAAATAAGCATATAAGTAAAACTAAGTATTGAAAAGTCTTAGCTTACATCAAGGCTTCGGAACTCAGAATGACTAGTTCCAAAAAGAAAAAGAAAATAATAAGAAAAACATGGGAGTCTTAGATTTATGTCAAGGCTCTTCGGACTTAGATTATGGACAAGTCCTAAAGAAATAAAATGTTTTGACTTGATAATAATAAGTCTAAGATTAGAATGACTAATCTTAATAAAATTGCATGAAATAAATAAATAAATAAGTTGCAAGAAATATAAGAGTATGAGTAAATAAAAGTTATGTTAGTAAGCTTATAGGCTCTAAGAAATATATATATATATATACATAAATATATTTAATAATATATAGGAGTTAGATTAGAAGCAAGAATAATATATCATAATATAATAACAATACAATAATAACATTTTTCATGAACAACAACAAAACATGAACATATTGTTACTTTCTTAACACCCATGAGTTTAGAAAACATACATTATGGTCATGTTAAGTTACATGAACATAAATAACATTTGTAGGAATTTTTACCTAAGATTAATGGTAGATGGAAGAGAAAATGGTGTATTGGTTATTGTAAGAAGATGATTGTTATATGGAGGAGGAAGGAAGAGAGTGTTGGGAGGAAATTTTGGAGAGAGAAGTTGTGGAAAATTTTTGGTAGAGTTTTGTTAAGTAAAATGAAAATGTGTGAAAGAAGTGGAGGGAGAGAGGTATTTATAGATAAATGTGGAGGGAAATTAGTTGTAATTAAATAAAATGAAAATGATATAAAATTAGATGTGTGTCTGTGTGCATGAGGCATCGGTTTGAGGATTATAGGGGGAAGGGATTATTTATTTTTGTTGTTTTGAAATGAAAAGTAATAATGTTTAAGGTATGATGTGAATAAAGTTTTATAGGAAAGGTAGATTGTAAGGATAGGTAGTAAAAAAAAAGTAAAGATACTATAAGTAATGAATAGTAGAAATTATATAATGAATAGTAGACTAGACAAATAAGATATTAGTACTAAAGAAAATACACACAAAGGAGCTATATCTAATATTTTTAGTCACCGAAAAATTATAAAACTAATATTTTTGAAATCCTTGCATAATTACGAGGCTAACGGTATTATCAGAATATTTTTACTATTCCGGACACTAGAGCATGTTTTTAAGGAGCTGATCCCGTTTAGTTCAAAATGAATAATTTTTGGGCAAATATGATCTTTTTAGGCTTCCTCATATCATTCAAAACCATAATCCACCATTAGTTCATTTTCACTGTCCCTAGGTTTCAAGCGCGAGATTGCTGCAGGTGAAACTGCTAGTTTGCCTTGATCATAGTTAACTTTTGAAATTCCGGTTTGACTAGGGTTAGGGTTATTCCAACTTTGCCAAACAAATTAAGGGGTTTACAGAAGCCGTCTTCCTACACATGAACAATGTTGCAATCGTGGAATTAATGGAAAATGACACAACACCTTAATCAACACAGTGTTTTACTTCTTTGAATGAAGTTTCTACCTTCCTTCCCTAAAGATCGAACAATTGTCTAAGTCTTTAAATTCTTTTCAAAAAAGCACACAGTCATTCTTACAAGCATGTATAATATTTGCATCCATTCCCAACTACCTTAGCATCTTGCGTGCATCATAATATGATGATGACACCAAATTGCCTTCTGGTAACAAACTTTGCAAAAACTAGCCAATTGTTAAAAGATTTCACTTATTGCTTTCCATCGACTTTTGGACTTATCATTTAAAGAATAACAGGTATTACTAAGAACTTCATACAACATAGATATATAGAAATCTTTGCACTTATCAAACATTCTTGTCCACCTATTTCCATGGGTTTCAATGCTCTCATCTCTACTATCAATTTCTTTACCCTCAACAGCACTCATATTAACGACTAGATCCTCCAACATTTGATAATCAATTCATCTTCAAATGTTTCCCTTGCACCCAGAATACTCTTATTCCCATTAGCCACATTGTCAAGGACTTCGTCTTCGTCATCTGACTCCTTACAATGGTAAATCTACCTTGAGTAGGTCTATGCCATTCCTCTCTTCAAGAAATGAAACTCAATAATTTGAATACCCTACCACACCTTGTTCATACAGTCTCTACATGGACATCTTATCATTCCATCCACCCTTCTATGGTTCACTGCAACTTGTAAGAATTCCTTAATCCCATTTCTATATTCCAATGATGTTAAACTACATGTCATGCGCCAACTATGTTCCAACATCCTATGCTAAGATGCAGTGATCCATTTCACATTAATTTATATTTCTTTTTATTTCACATATGTTTTTCTACTTTACATGTGGCATTGCTATTTCTAACTCACTATAATATTAGCACATAGTGTAGGAAATACTAATTACCTAACACTATACTATAATTTACTTCTAAAATATAACAGGACATTGCATATTACTATATAAATGCAAGGCATATTACGTATAAAAAATATACATGAAAACATATATGTATCGATCACATCGTATAAAAAATGAACGTATTATAATACCACAAAGAATTATTTTAACTATACATAACATATATTAAACATTAATATCTAAGTAAAAAAAAAAAAAACAAAACAAATAAACAAACACAATTAAATGCATACAATTATATTTTAAACATTTATAATTATATAATAATATTAAAACTACAAACATATTTTATAATGAATAAAATATAATAAAATAATATTTTACTAACCTTGCAAGAGAGAGCATACATATACACCTTCAACAAAAATTTGTAGCAAAATATCTAAAAAGAGTGAATTACAATAAATTAGCATTATTATTTAATATTAAAAAATAAAAAAAATTACAAGATTGAGAGAGGGAGAGAGAGGTCAAGAGCTGCATGTGAGAGGGAGAGCGTAAGGAGGCAAGAGTGGAGAGTTTCTTGTATATAAGGAAATGTAAGGTGGGACTTGCCTTAGAATTGCCTTTCTCTATTCCTATTTGTCTCAAGACAAATATTTTCCAAAAAAACAATTTCTTTATTTTTTATCTTTTATTTTTATTTTTTTTGCCAAAATATTTTCTTTCATTTGTTATGCAAAAAATGATACTTTAAGTTGACAACATTTTCCCTTACGAGAGGAAAATAATTTCCACTAAAGAGTAAATCATATTCATTTTAAGAGAATGACTTACTCTTTTCAAAACAGAAAGTTGCTTTTTGAATTAGCCTTTGCAAGTATTATAATTCTAGGAATGTGATATTTATTTTATTTTTATCGTAATTAACCAATAAGATATATTTTAAACATGTTACTAGAAAAAAGAAAAAATGAAATCAATAAAAAATAATAAATATCAACTGATAGTTTGTAAATAAATGTTTTAAAATAATATATAATATAATTTTACTTTAAATAAAATTATTTGATATAATGTACTTATCTAGTATCTTTCTAATAATAAATTATTTACATATGACGACATGTTATTTAGTATTGATAGGCCAAACACCATAAAATTTTTTCGACATATTTTTGTAAATATGACCAAACAAATAAAAACATATTATTTTCTGGAAAACTTTTTTACATAAAATACGTTTCTAAACTTAAGACATTTTCTGTGAAACAAATGAAGCTTAGCTAGAGGCCTCATTCGCCTCAAATTTTTGTAACCTATGTTGAGACTTTTACTAGTGATTGAATTATGTCACAAAATAAGGGCCTTTTTGGATTGTCCTTTTGGTGTCATTTTGACGCCATTTTCAAATCGAATCGATACAGAACCGATTAGGCATAGTAAATGAGTCGCGGCACGCCTAGGCTGGCCACGGGCCTAGCATGACATACACGGCACGCGAAGGAAAAAGACAACAACACGAGCACGCATAGGCTGGCATGCGACACGTGAGGCATGCGAAATAAGTGGATTAGCACGGCACAGCACAAGGCACGCGAGCCTTATTTTTAAAATAAAATATAAAAATGATAAAATGGTGATTTACTTTTTTTAATTTACTTGAAATTGTATTCAAATAAATTATTTTTATCATTTTAATTAAATGTATTTTATCTTCTTAAAAAATATAAATATTTAGTATATCTTATTTGTTTAAAATAATTTCAGTTGCATTACTATGAATATATTAACTTCAATATTGTTTATGAAATAAAAGAAAATGAAATTATGAAATAATATTGTAAAAGCAATTGATTTATATGCTTTTTTTAAATAATAATATAAAATTAGTGATTTATTTTGTTAATTTACTTTAAATTTTTGTTAAATAATTATTTTTATTATTTTATTTAAACATAATTGTCTTCTTAAAAAATATAATATATTTAGTATATTTTATTTGTTCAAAATAATTATAATCGCATTACTATTAACATATTAACTTCAATATTATTTAGGAAATAAAAGAAAATGAAATTAGAAAATAATATTGTAATAATAATTGGTTTAAATGTTTTTTTAAATAATAATATAAAATTAGTGAGTTATTTTTTTAATTTACTTTAAAATGTGTGTAATATATAAGTAAATATTTCATAGTGAGGGATATTCATGTAATAAATAGTTGTTCAAAACGGTATTTTTTTTTCTTTGGAACAGATGAATTTGGACTCAAGGAAGACGTACAAATGCGTGGACGATTTTGGAGTAGGCCAGCATATAGGCTACTAGCCTATAATTCTACGCTGCCAGCCTAAATACAATAGACGATGGCTTTAAACACCAACTTGGAGCTTCAGAGGAAAAATTGTGCGAAATGGGAAAATTGCCCCTACGCCGGCCTTAGGTTGTCGGTGTACAAAAGAAGGCTGTCGGTCTAAGTGGTGGCCTCGGACAAAATTTTGTGACTCGAGAGCTCTAAGTCGCCAGCTTTGTTTACTACGCAGCCAGCCTATTCCCTTCAATATGTAACTCTATAAAAATGTCTTATAACCTATCCTAACCCTCATAACCTCTCTTAAGCATATAGAAACTCTAGCAGACACTCTCCAAGGTGGATTTCATCAAGGAATTGGGTAAGTAACCTCTCCTAATCCTTTAGTTCGTTCTAGGATGTTTTCTTTCTAAGATTGTGTTGTTGTTTGTGAAGGAGAATTGATCTTTGGTGGAAATTGAAGGAAAACCCTAAGTGTAGAAATTGGGATCTCATATCTACAATCAATTGAAGCAAGTAGGAGTCAATCTAGAACTATAACTCATAGATCTTAAGTTTTTAGGAGAATTTGAATCATATATATTATTGAAGATGATTTGTGAATGCATAAACAATGGTGAATAGGAAATCTTAGGAATTAGGTTTTCACTTTTTCATTGGTGTTGATTAGAGATCTGGTGATTCTACGAGTTTTACAAAAGAAAGGAATGTTGAAGATTATAGATTGATGAATTAGCGTTTAGGATTTATATTTCTTATATTTATATCAACGTTGTAAATTGATTTGTGGAACGGATGAATCATTGTCCAGGTGTTTATTTGAGGATAGGATTTCTATTTCTTAAGTGGAAACAGGGACGTCCTTACCATGCTTGTTTGCTTGTGCTTGTAGGATAAGTATATAAATCTGACCTAATTATATATAAATTTAATTGAATCAAGTGTTGGTTGTGATTAGCTACAGCTAGTAAAAACCATGCAGAGTGTGAGACTAACACTGGCAACCTGATGATCTATGTGCGAGGTTATCCTGAGTGGACTCGCATATAGAGTGATTCTGGTAGTTTAGAAGTAGTCCGAGTACGACACTCGGCGTGTAGGAGATTTCCAACACCATATATGTGTTATATTACTTATTTGCCTATACTACTTGTTTTTAAGGAGTCTGAGTTACTCCAAGTTTAGGATTAGTCGTGGTGATCTCAAATTGTGTTGTATGCTGGATTAATAAAAAAAAGATAATAATTGGTGCTTGTTGCATTAGATACTAAGAAATGTGTGAATTGTTTGACGTATGATCATACACCTGTATTTTCGGTTTGGATGTACTAGGCCTTTGTGCTCATTCCTTTTTATTTTTTAAGAACAGGTGAAGACAAGATAGTGTATGATTTATTTGGCTTTGATGTATTCATAGAGCATATGGAGGACGATAGTGGAAATGACTACCCAGCTGATATATAGATGGCTGGATTGGAGTTAGACTGAGGATGATGAGTTATTAGATTTCTTTTAGATTTCCAATTGTAAAGATTTTATGAGATATTAGTTTTATGTTTCTTTTGAGGATTTTTATCAGTTGACTTGGTTTATGCCAACATTGATGTTTTTTTTTTTTTTTTTTTTGAGAGTTATGTTTTCTTGAGTTTCATGATTGAGTATCCTTTATGTAAGTTATGAGATATGTGGTGGCATATATATTGTGGTTTAGATATTTATAACCTTTGCATGTGCCTTTCAAGAGAGGACACGTGGCGAGTTGTAATGCCTTATTTTTAAGGCTTTACAGCTTATTTGGTATCATAGCTTTAGGTTGATGATCTCTTTAGAATTAAGTTATAAACTCCTTAGGACAGTGAGCATTGATGAGTGGGGTAGAAATAATAGGAGTTGTTTATATATATAGTTTTATAGTATCTTGTAGTTTATATAGCGTTTAATCTCTGAAGTTAGTTTTTCCCTTTTATCTCATGTTTTGATGTATGCTTGTGTTAGAATACCGCCAAGAAGGAGAGCCCCTGATACTGGTTTCTCTAAGAATGGAGATGAGGAACAAGCACCTATGAACTAGCCACTCTTGATCCAAGTACCTGGAAGCATGCCCCCACCACCACCTCCACATGTAGGACAGCAGGTACCCAATGTTGCTGCAGGAGGACAAGTATCTGATTGATGCCGCACAGTTGATGCAGACAGTGAATGCTCTATTAGGAGTAGTTACCCAGCAGCAACAAACTATGAGGCAGGATATCAAGTTGTGCAGGCTAATGTTGAGGCCTGGAGACAGAAGCACAGAGGAACAATGGCAATGGTAGAAATAGAGGCCATGGAGCAAGACACGTTGAAGTGCTCGGCCTAAACAAGTTTGTAGACCTGGTCAACAAGTTTGAGCCCCAGCCTGGGAAGCCATTAGAGGCTCAATTGTGGATAGAGGAGATGGAAAAGACATTTGCTATCTTGGACATACCAGATAACAAAAAGGTGGAATATGCCTCCTGTTTGCTGATAGGGAGAGCAAACAACTGGTGAATGAGCATCAAGAATCATATGACAGGAGAAATCACATAGGAGATGTTCAAACAGGCCTTCTACAAGGAGTTCTTTCCCGATAGTGTGAAGCAGAAGATGCTTCGGGAGTATACAATGCAGCAGGGTAAGATGACTGTAGAAGAGTATGAAGCTGAGCTGCACCGATTGATGAGGTTTCAGCAAGGCCCCCTAAAGGAAAGTGAAGAGGCCAAATTGAGAAGACTTATCACTAGTCTAGAGCTGAAATTCAATATCAAGTCAATTTGATGGACTTGAAAAACTACTCGCTGTGGTCAACAAAGCCAAGATAGTAGTGCAGGGCCTGAACAGAATCAAGGGGCGTGAGCCTCAGAAGAGCTAGATCTATTATGGGAAGCGACCAGCCAGTGTTCTTTATCAAGATAGGGGAAGAGACCAATTACACAGCAGAACAAGCCGGTAATTCAGGGTACATAAAAGAAGTGCATCAGATGCCTTGGGCCTCACGACATTAAGAATGCAAGTGGCCTGAGAACGCATGCTTTACATGTGGTAAGGTGGGACATAGCCACAAGTTTGCATAGAGAGAAACATTCCCCAAGTCTATTGCTTTAAGTGTGGGAAGAGAGGGCACAAAGCCATTGATTGCAAGGAGCCAGGAAGGCTTCTAGGTTCAGCAACACAGATAGGTCGAACTCAAGGTAGACTAGGACAAAGGGCGCCAACCAAGGTATATGCCCTCCAGCATCGAGACACCTCCAGCGTGGATACTATAGCAGGTATGCTTCGCATACTGCTGCATAGTGCCTATGTTCTCTTCGATACTGGTGTAAGTTTTTCTAGTATATCTAAAACTTTTGCTACTATTTATGGTGTGCATGTTGAACTTATGCATGTATGCCTATCTTTGAATACGCCTTTAGGGAGCAGGGTTATGTTGAATAAGATACGTAGAAATGTGGATATTGAGATGATGGGTAGACATCTACCTGCAGATCTTGTAGTCATGCGTATGGTAGACTTTGATGTGATATTAGGAGTAAACTGGTTCGTGAAACATCATGCTGTGATAGATTACTATAACTTAGCTTTGAAGTTCAGTCTGCTTAATGGAGGTCAATTTGAGTATAGGCTTGATATTCAAGGACCTCCAACTCTACCTACCTATGAGTTGTAGGGAAAGTCATCTTTGGCAGCTATGATTTGGTTTGATTTTATTGATAATGATACATCCAAAGGTTTGTTTTTTGCCTTTTCCTTAATTTAATTTTCTTTTTTTTTTAGCTCTTGTAATATATATAATAATTTAAAGAAAAAATATATTATAAAGGCTAAAAATTAAGGTTTGTTGAAATTATCATTTTGATTTATTGAAACCAATACGTTAAATGGTTAAAAACCGAAAATCGAATCAATTAAGCGAATAAAATGATTAACCATTAAGGCGGTTAACCGTTTATAATGGACCAGTTAAGGATCGGAATATTAAAAAATCAATTTTTACAGTTAGGTTAAAAAAAAAAAGTGCCACGGACCGGTTAACTGATCCATGAACACCTCTAGTGTGCGAATACCTTGAAGTGTTTCCACAAGACTTACCAAGGTTTCCACCAGAGAGGGAAGTAGAGTTCTGTATAGATTTGAAGCCAAGTACTTTACCTATTTCAAAGACACCTTATAGAGTGGCTCCTACAAAACTTGCTGAATTAAAAGTACAGTGAGAAGAATTGCTCCAAAAGAAGTTCATCAGACCTAGTGTATCGCCATAGGGAGCTCCAGTGTTGTTTTTAAAGAAAAAGGATAGGAGCATGAGATTATGTATAGATTATCGGGAGTTGAACCAAGTAACGATTAAGAATGAGTACCTATTACTTAGAATAGATGATTTATTTGATCAGCTAGCAGGAGCAAGAATATTTTCTAAGATTGATCTTAGGTCTGGATATCACCAGCTACTGGTTAAGCAAAGGATATTCAAAAAACAGCTTTTAAGACCCGGTATGGGCATTACGAACTCGTTATTATGCCTTTTGGTCTGACCAACGCTCCGGCAGTATTTATAGACCTCATGAACAGAGTCTTTAGAGACTACTTGGACCTTTTTGTGGTAATATTCATTGACGATGTGCTGGTGTATTCTAAGTCGGAACATGAAGAGCATTTGAGACTAGTTCTGACCAGACTGCAAGATAAAAGCTATATGGTAAATTCACCAAGTGTGAATTCTGGTTAGAGCAAGTGTCTTTCTTGGGACACATTATAGATGGGAATGGAATTTCTGGATCCTAACAAAGTGAACACAGTGGTTAAATGGCCAAGACCTAAAAGCATATATGAGATCAGAAGTTTTCTAAGAATGGCAGGTTATTATAGAAGATTTGTAGAAGACTTTTCCAAGATAGTAAGTCCATTAACCATGTTGACATAGAAAGGGTGAAGTATGCATGGAGTGATGATTGTGAAAGCAGTTTCCAACGATTAAAGGAGAAGTTAGTGTCAACCCCAGTGTTAGCTTTACCTATGAGTGGTGAGGAGTATACTATATACAGCGATGCTTCAATACAAGGGTTAGGTTGTGTGTTGATGCAGGGAGGTAGGGTGATAGCACATGCTTCCAGACAGTTGAAGCCATATGAGAAGAACTACCTAATGCATGACCTGGAACTAGCAGTAGTGGTTCATGCATTGAAGCTTTGGAGACATTAACTATATGTAGAGAGATGTAAAGTGTACACAGATCGTAAATCTGAAGTACATCTTTACCCAAAGAGAGCTAAACATGAGACAAAGGAGATGGTTGAGCTCATAAAAGACTATCATGTGGACATACAATACCACCTAGGGAAGGCAAATGTTGTAGCAAATGCCCTGAGCAGAAAGAGAAATGAGAATTTAACAGCGTTAGTCACATCAGAACGGCACTTAATTGATGACATGAGGAAACTTGAATTAGAAATAGTGACTAGACAAGTGGGTAAAAGATTGGCGAACTTATAGATTGAACCTACATTGATTGAAAGGATCAAAACAGCCCAGATAAATGATAAGAGCATCTTGGAAATAAAGTGGATAATAGAGATTGGTAGAGCACTTAAGTTCTACATTGATGAAGATGGTATGATGCGATACAAAGGAAGACTATGTGTGTCAGAACAAAGAGAATTGAAGAAGGAGTTATTGAGAGAAGCATACTATTCTAGTTATTCCATCCATCCAGGAGGAAACAAGATGTACCATGACTTGAAGATGTTGTATTGGTAGAATAACATGAAGAAGGAATTGCTAAGTATGTGTCTATGTGCCACACCTGTCAGATGATTAATATTGAGCACAGGAGACTAACAGGTGAGTAAAAGCCTTTGCCAGTACCCCAATGGAAGTGGGAGCATATTACCATGGACTTTGTTACAGCCCTACCAAGAACAAGAGAAAATTTTGACTCAGTATGAGTGATTACAGACAAACTCACAAAGGTAGCTCACTTTATACCTATTAGGACTGGGTATAAATTGGAACGTTTGTCACAGTTCTACATCAAAGAGATCATGAGACTACACGGAGTCCCAATGACCATTGTGTCTGACATAGATGGACAGTCTAAGAGAGCAATCTAGATCCTTGAAGACATATGAAGAGATTGTGTCTTAGACTTTAAAGGTAGCTGGGATGATTATTTGCCTCTAGTGGAGTTTACATATAAAAAGGGTTATCAAGCTTCAATTGGAATGCCAACGTATGAAGCCTTGTATGGCAGAAAGTGCCGATCACCGATTCATTGGGATGAAGTAGGTGATAGGTAGATTTTAGGACCATAATTGATACATGACGCCAACAATAAAGTCTAAATTATTCGAAAAAGATTGCAAGCCACTCAGAGTCGTTAAAAAAGCCATGCTAACAAAAGAAGGAGACCTTTAGAGTTTCAAGTTAGAGAGCATGTGTTGCTTAAAATTTCGCCAACCAAAGGTATTGTCAGATTCAGGTTAAAAGGCAAGTTGAATCCTAGGTATGTAGGACCATACGAGATCTTAGAGAAGATAGGCGATGTGGCTTACAGACTAGCTTTAACATCTAGTTTGGAGGGAGTGCACAACGTGTTTCACGTGTCACTATTAAGGAAGTATGTGAAAAACCCCAAGTAGATGGTGGAATTAGAGCCTCTGGATGTGCATCTTAATCTCATTACTGTTGAAAGACCCATAACGATCATTGATAATAAAGAGAAGATGTTGAAGAGACGGGTAATTAAATATGTGAAGGTACAATGGATGAATCAGACGGAAAGAGAAGCTACTTAGGAGCTTGAGAAGGAGATGCGAGCAAAATATCTTGAGCTATTCAATGAACCAAGTAACTTTCAAGGACGAAAGTTTCTTTAAGGGGAGAGAGATGTAATATACAAGTAAATATTTCATAGTGAGGGGTATTCATGTAATAAATAGTTGTTTAAAAGGGTATTTTTGTCTTAGAACAGATAAATTTGGACTCAAGGAAGACGTACGCGAATGAGTGGATGATTTTGGAGTAAACCGGCATATAGGCCGCCCGCCTATAATTCTAAGTTACCAGTCTAAATATAATAGATGACGACCTAAACACCAGCTTGGAGCTTCGGAGAAAAAATTGTGTGAAATGAGAAAATTGGCCTTACGCCAGTCTTAGGCCGCCAACGTAAATTGGTAGGCCGCTAGCGTACAAAAAAAGGCTACCGGCCTAAGTGCCGACCTTGGACAAAATTTTGTGACTCGAGAGTTCTAAGCCACCAACTTTATTTCCTACGCATCCAGACTAAATCCTTTGGAGATTTAACTCTATAAATATATCCTATAACCTATGATAACCCTCATAACCTCTCTTAAGCATATAGAAACCCTAGCAGACACTCTCCAAGATGGATTTCATCAAGGAATTGGGTAAGCCTCTTTTAATCATTTAGTTCGTTCTAGGATGTTTTCTTTCTATGATTGTGTTGTTGTTTAGTGAAGAAGAATTCATCTTTAGTGGAAATTGAAGGAAAACCCTAAGTGTGGAAATTGGGGATTTCAAATCTATAATCAAATGAAGCAGGTAAGAGTCAATCTAGAACTATGACTCATAGATCTTAAGTTTTTAGGAGAATTTGAATCATATATGTTGTTGAAGATGATTTGTGAATGCATAAACAATGGTAAACAAGAAATCTTGGGAATTAGGGTTTCACTTTTTCATTAGTGTTGATCGGAGATCTGGTGATTCTACGAGTTTTACAGCAGAAAGGTGTATTGGAGATTCTAGATTAACGAATTAAGGTTTAGGGTTTATATTTCTTATATTTATATCAACGTTGTAAATTGATTTATGGAACGGATGATTCTTTGTTCAGGTGTTTATTTGAGAATAGGATTTCTGTTTCTTAAGCGGAAACAGGTACATCCTTACCATGCTTGTTTGCTTGTGATTGTAGGATTAGTTTATAAATCTAACCTAATTATATCTAACTTTAATTGAATCGAGTGTTGGTTATGAGTGGCTACGGTTAGGAAAAACCACGCCGAGTGTGATACTAACACCGGCAACCTAATGATCAATGTGCAAGGTTATCCCAAGTGGACTCGTGCATAGAGACGATTCCAGTAGTTTAGGAGTAGTGCGAGTACGACACCCGGGTGTGCGGGAGATTCCCAACACCATATATGTATTATATTACTTATTTTCCTATACTGCTTGTTTTTAAGGAGTCTGAGTTACTCCAAGTTTGGGATTGGTCATGGATGATCTTAAACTGTGTTGTATGCTAAATTGATAAAAAAAGATAATAATTGGTGCTTGTTGCATCAGATACTAAGACGTGTGTGAATTGTTTGATGTATGATCATACGCCTGTGTTTTCGGTTTGGATATACTTATCCTTTGTGCTCATTCTTTTTTATTTTTCAAGAACAGGTGAAGATTAGATAGTATATGATTTATCTGGCTTTGATGTATTCATAGAGCCTAGGAGGATGATAGTGGAAACGACTACCCAATTGATATGTAGATGGCTGGATTAGAGTTAGATTGAGGATGATAAGTTATTAGATTTCTTTTAGATTTCCTGTTGTAAATATTTTATGAGATATTAGTTTTATGTTTCTTTTGAGGATTTTTATCAGTTGACTTGGTTTATGCCAACATTGATGTTTTTTTTTTTTTTTTTTGGAGTTATGTTTTCTTGAGTTTCATGATTGAGCATCCTTTATGTAAGTTATGGAGATATGTGGTGACATATATATTGTGGTTTAGATATAAATAGTCTTTGCGTGTGCCTTTTAAGAGAGGATACGTGGCAAGTTGTAATGCCTTATTTTTTGGGCGTTACATTGTGGTTAAATAAATTATTTTTATTATTCTATTTAAACATATTTGTCTTCTTAAAAAATATAGCATATTTACTAAATTTCATTTGTTTAAAATAATTTCAATTGTATTATTATTAACATATGAAGTTGTTAACTTCAATATTGTTTAGGAAATAAAAGAAATAAAATTATAAAATAATATTGTGCCAGTAATTGATTTATATGTTTTTTTAAAATAATAAAAAAGTTATTTATTTATTTAATTTACTTTAAATAAATAATTTTTATTATATTATTTAAATATATTTGTCTTCATAACAAATTATGAGTAAGGAAGCAAACAAGCATCCATCATTGTCAAATAATTTTGTAATAATAATTAAATTGTATTAAAAGCTAGAATTGATTGGTTAATTTATTTATAATAATTGCGATTTGTTAAATAAAGGAAATTAATAAATGCATTGCAATCGATGGAAAAGTAAATTTTATTAGTAGAATTTTTTTAACTATAAAAGAATACAAGAATATTGAAAAGAAAAAAAAAGGTTATCAACCATATACCCTCCCTCCTAGCCCCTAGGAACCTTCTCCAGGCCCACCCCATTGTTCCGTCTGTGTCTGATGCTTCAAATCCGGTGGTGATAATGACTCACTTTGTAAACCCCGGTATTCTCAGTAGCTAGGAAACCCCGGAGTTGGAAGCGAAACCCTAATCTGATCAGGTTGAGTCTTGTGAGTGAAACCTAGGAACCCTAAATCCGGCTTTCCTTCGGTTTCATAGTAAAATAAATATTATAAAGTGAATGAATTTAAATTATTGTTCCAAAGTACATTTCAAACCTTTGAAAGTTTTAAATTCGGGAAATTTTCAATTCCGGGCCTTCCCGAGCCCAATTACGGAAAAGCGTGCCGCGGACCACGGATTCAGAAAAATGTTCCGGAATATTCATTAGAACCGTAATTTTATAAGGATTCCAAAAATATCAATTTATAATTTTCCGAGCTATAAAAGTTACAGTTATAGCTTTTCCCGTGTTTTTCGGAACAACCCGGTAAAGTAGATGTCTTGTCTACTATTCACAAGTCAACCTACACTACACACTACCCATACCCATTCTTACATCCTTACAACTACTCATTTCAATTTTCTTTCCAAGAAATTTTGTCTCTTATAATTATTACATTTATTACATTTTCATTTACTAAATTACAAATTTCATTTTTTTTCAAAACTCCACACACACACACACACATGGAGGCCGGCGCCCCTCCCTCTATTTTCCCCCTCAATTGAAGTATTTTTACTTCATTTTATTAATTAAACCCTAAACCACTTGATATATACATATTATTCTCTCTCTCTCTCTCCTCATTCTTCTTGTTTTCAAAATTGGAAAAAAGGAGAAAAACTCTCTTCTCTTCCTCTTTGTGTGCCGAGCACTCCCCTCCCTCTCCCTCTCACCACTTCAACTTGTTTCCTTCTTCATTTCTATCTCAAGACTCCTTTGGTATGTTGATTTAGGTCTTGTTCTTCCTAGATCTTGTAATGGCAAGATCATATCTTGTGTGTTTCTCATTTAACCCATGATGCTCATGCTAGGGACATGAAAACACATGACAAGAATATCAAGCCATCACAAGACATGGATCTAATGTTTAGATGTGTTTTTGTTAAGATCTCATCTTGTCCATGCATGTAAAGTAGTGATCTTGTACATATGTTGTTGTTCATGTCATGAGATCCATGCTTTATATCTTAAGTAGTAGATCTAAGGTTTAGACATTCACAACTTCATGTCCATGCATGATCATAGTTCATTTTGTTTTATATGCTTTTGACCATAAGAATGAAGTCTTGTTCATGTATAGTGATGTTAGATAGTGGATCTTCACATAGAAGCAAGAACATTGAAAAAGGAAGGACTTTGTCAAGTATGAAATGTGGAAAATTCGGATGAAATGGAAACCCTACTTCAAAAACCCCCAAAATCACTTTCAAACCATATTTCATAAGAAAAATGGAGGGTATGTGTAATAGACATGTTGAAGGAATTATTTTCATAAGTTTAGATGAGTTTAGGCATAATAAAAATAAAAACAAGAAGTGAAGTTAGAAGGAAAAATGTTGACTTTGGATGTGTAGTCAAATCGTAATTTTGGGTAATGCCTAAATAAACACTTAGTATTTAAGTCTAAAATGGATGTTTTATAATTTAAATGAAGTCCTTAGATAATGTATACATTGGATCTTCAATTTTTAATGCATTAGACAAGATTTTCCTTAAGAAAAATGTAAGAAAAGGAAATTTGGAAAATTCGGATTTTCACAAATAGCTTATTTAAAAACATGTTTACCAAATGAAAAATGTGAATTTTTATGCATGAATGGAGGCCATGACTATTATAGACTTTGGAACTTATTTTTAGATAGAAACAAGTGACTACAAGACTAAAAGCCAAAGAAACCCTAAGGAGTATAATGTGGAAAAATAGTTACTAGAAATAACCTTTGAAAGATTTCTAACACTTAGGAGTTCATAAGAGTTTATTACACAAAAATTATCATGACCATGCACATATTGAGTTCATTACATGGCATCACATTAGTAGTTCATTCCTATATCATTCATGCATGAATCATCAACTAGGAACATTTCTTATCAAAAGCAAAACATTTTCAATTGGATCAATTGCGGAACAGAACTGATCCCACTGTTCCGTGACCTTACTATTTTCAAAACTTGAAATAATACTTGAAATAGATAGATCTTTCGAAGTAGATAGAGATCGATATAAAATTTGCGAAATTCCGAGTTAAAATGACCAAGTTATGGCCGTTTTAAGTCGGAACTTCCGAAAATAGCGAGAAATCCGAATTCAACTAGTCTAGATATATAGTTTGATTTAGTTACATGATGAGAATCTCATTAGGATTATTCTTGCTTGGTAGGTGATCCGAGCAGGACGACACTCTACCTCCCGACTATTATTATTAAGAAGTTTGGCGTCCAATGGCCGAGTGAGTTTACTTCCATCTCAATTAATGATGTGATTGTAATGTAGTGGCACTAGTGTGTAGGCAAAGATAAAAGAAATTGTATATGCATGATGGGGTATATGGGATATTATGTTGTTATGTTGATATGTGAAATGGAGCTTAAGGAATATCGAAACCGGGTGTTAAGATATTGACTGCTTAGAATACTTATGATGAATGTCTGCGAATACTTGTTGGTCACTTAAAAGAATTGAATTAATGAATATTCGACTCCGACTAAATTGAATTCATTCATGTCACGATGGGGTTGGAGCATTCGCATTGTTGGTTAATCGTGATCCATAAAACGAATTGTTGGTTAATCGTGATCCATAAAACGAATTATTGTTAGTTGACCGTGAGCTTAAACGGCGTCGTACCGCAGGATTCGTTAATCTGCTAACCCGGGATGGAGGGCGCAAGTCCATCCACATATGATTTCCGGACGGTCATATGTTTGATGATCACATTTGTTTGATGCATACACTTGCCTGAATAATTACTTGTTTGAATGATTATATTAATTGCGTTATGGAAGTATTACTCACTAAGCTAGTTAGCTTACGCCCCCATAGTTTCTATCTTTTGCAGCATGATTTTATATGGCTTAGGCCGAGACAAGCCACGCGCAGGTACCGGAGATAGGAGTTTCCCATAGAAGTTTAATCATTCCTTTTTGTATAGACTTCCATTGGAAACTAAGACTCTGGATGACTGTAATAGACTGTTATTCTTTTGCGGGGGAATGCCCCTTAGATCTTGTAAACTTTAAATTATGCGTTTTGATTTATTATCTATGGCTAATGAATGCCTCGTTAAACTGTTTAACTCCATTTGTTGAAGTATTCTATTGTCGTAAAGGAACGCTTTACATCTACTTAAGACTTCCGAAGGCCCCGGGTAGGGAACTCGAGAGTCTTACTTAGTATGTGGCGGGCTGTTACGTTTAGGATACCCTACGGGGCGTGACAGTTTAAGTTGGTATCAGAGCACTAGGTTATAAAACAAGACAATAGAATTAAAAGAAACCGGACCTAGAAATCTAACTAATAGGTTAAATGGAGTTAAAAACGTTTTCTTGCTAAGTCTGATTAGTAGTATTGTTTGATGTAGGTCTCCTGGGTGAGACCAGGAGAGGGCAGGAATTTTACAAAGAGAAATGATGAAACGATGGTAGAATATAGGTGAGGCTAAGAGAACTGTGTGAGGATTTTGCCTTAGCCAGACATCCCCGGACCATAGGGGAAATGTACAAGTTATGGAAGGATGGGCTGAGATATACCAGATGGGCTTCAGTAGTGGATCAATTGAGGTATGATCCTATGGGAAGAAGGAGCTGGACAAAGTTAGAGACAATCTATACTCTAGAGAGGATCATGGTTGATTACGGGCGTGAGCCCATGACGAGAGAAGCCACATTTATCTTGAAAGGTGGAGGAACCCGAACCCCTCCAGATTTTAGGGTATGGATCCCCATAGGACCCTTATATGTATGCTCATGATAACTTATATGATCATCCTGACTGGAATTTAGCTGATGCATGGAATCACATCACCTGGCATGCGATCTATTTAGATATCCTCCCCCCGAGTATAGCTCCACCTCCAGCTATTGATATAGGTATGCAGCTGAATGGAGCCCTGTGATTGGAGAGGATGAAGAGGAGAAGAGAGGAGGATCCCGAGGAGGATCCGAACTGGGAAGAAATGAGGTACCTAGGACCCCTACCCCCCTGTTGAACCAGAAATGCAGGTAAACCCAGAACCCGATCAAATTATATGGGATTTTAACCGGATGTTGGATATACCAGATAGTGGGAGGGTAGAACCCGAGGTAGATTCCAGGGTATGGAGAGATGTGTATATGGAGGGTGAGAACCCACCTGTGCTTGACCTAGCAGTAGTGGAACCGGAGGCCCCAGTGCCTATGGAGGCTGAAAATGTGGCAGAAGAGCCTGTGAGAGAGCCTGAAGTAGAGGTGAACCGACTAGGTGAGCCCGAGGTAGGAGGTGAGGAGGAGAAGTAAGCCCGCAGGAGGGGCAAGGAACTGAAGAAGAAGAAGAAAAGTGAAGATCCAAGCCTCTAGTCCGACCCGCTAGGAAGCGGAGGATGACCACCAGGGAGTATCTTAGCTTGTTCGTCCGACAGGACGATGGTGGTTCTACCAGCAGGAGACGACCTCCTAGCCCGACCCCCGATGACTCTAGTGATGAGTAGAGACCGGGATGTTAGCTAACCCATAAGTCCAAGCGGAGTCCTGATTTTTATTTTTGTAGTAGGCAATGCGGGATGCCAATTTGCCTTAGGATTTCAGGATAGTTAGTATTTTATTTGTTCTTTTTCCCTGTATTTTGTCATGATTTCGGGAATAGGGAAATTGTTTAGAATAGGAAGGAACTTAGTTAGCCAAATTTTGGGGACCAAATCTTGTTATATATTGTTGTATGGCTCACTAAAGTAATGAAAGGTCAAGTTCGTTTTAAGAAAGGGAGTTGTGAAAAGCATGCATACTAGTCATGAGCATAAAGAACACAACTCATATAGATCACATAACATTCATTCATTTACATTATCATTATGAAGTTTCACTTGTTACTCTATGTGTGAAATTATTCTATGTCATTTTTTCTATTTTATTTTATTTATTTGCCCATAATTTTATGGATTTATGAATTCCATTTCTTTCCGAGTTTGATTTAGATTTTCGCAACTTTTGAATTGTTAATAATCTTGTTCCTTCGAATTTAAAACTGGCTAAAGATACTGAAAATTCATTAAACCGTATAAACAGACGAAACCGACGAATTCGGAATCGGAACAAGGGTCTAATCAACGAAGCCGATCAACCGGCTATGCCACAACCTAACCCCCAAGGGCTGCACCCCAAACCAACAGGGTGATGTACTGAATGCGATTGGGCAATTGGCCAATCTTCTGAACACTTTCATCCAGAATCAAAATCCAGTACAGAACCCACACCCAGGTCAAGTGCCCGGGATTCGCCCCACATCCGCCACCCGCAGATCATCGAAATGACTGCAGAGGCACCTGCTCCACAAGAGGAGCATTCCTATAATGTGCAGTTGCCGCCACCCCCGCCATACAGGAGACCCCACCGAAGCTCTTTACCGGACTTCATTAAGAGCAACCGGTATTTTGATGGGGCATTCGGCAAGCCGGATGAAGCTGAGGATTGGTTGGCTCAAGTGAACGTTCTTTTGCTGCATACGAGATCCCACCTTATTTGCAGTTGGAATATGGGACGTATATGTTAAGATACAATGCGCGAGTCTGGTGGGACTCCAAGAGAAGGAATTTGACTTCCCCGGCCACTTGGGAAACCTTTCGCCGGGAATTCTTGAATAATTATTTTCCCTCTAGCTTGAGGGTGAAGTATAGTGCGGATTCCTTCATGTAAAGCAGAAAGGGAGAACAGTAGAGCAATATGAAACCGAGTTTGTTCACTTGCTGCAGTATGCCCCTGAATCTTTCAGGGATAGTGAAGAATTAAAGAAGCAGGTATTTCTGGGAGGCTTAGACGAGGACTGCGGATCAAGTTGGAAGAGTTCGGAGTAAGAACCTACCCTGAGATGGTAGAAAAGGCTCGGGTAATTGAAGGGGCTAGAAAAAGGAAATATCAGGAGCCTGAAAAGAGTATTCGGAAGAGGCCGTTTGATGCCTCAAGCTCAGGGTTCAAAGGAAAAAGGTACAGGCCGTACCAAGGGTTTAAAGAGGAGTCTAGCAGCAAGCCGACCCAGTTCAAACCAATGTCACATGTTGGAAATGTAAGGGGACACATGCACCTAGGCAATGCCCGCAGTGAGGAACAAGTGTTACTTTTGTGGTGATGCTGGCCACATGGTTTTACGTGCCCGAAGAAACTGGCAGTGACTTGCTTTATTTGCAAGGAGAAAGGGCACTTAGCTTCCGAATGTTCTAACCCGACCCTTCGGAACCTCGAGTAATACCAACCCCATGAGGTCTGGTAACAAGAGCGGGAGTCGGGCAGCTTCCACGATGCATGGGATGAGGCTGTACAATTTGGAAGGCCAATGGATGGTGGAAGAAGACGAAGATGAGGAAGTGGAGTTGGCAGCTTTGGATCAAAGCGAGAACGCTGATGGCGGCCTGGTGACAGGTTAGTAGCGGAAACCCCTCCTAAGTTGAAATTTAAGTTGTTTAATTTGAATTATTGTTTAAATGAAATTGAATATATTATGGAAAGCTGGAAGTAGAGGCCCTATGTGGATAGCCTTAAGAATATTTTAAGGTCCATATGTGATGGGTGTTTGTTGACCTCAGGACACATACAAGTAAATAGCGTGGAAGCCTATGTTTTATTTGACACGGGAGCGACCCACTCGTTCATCACCTATAGTTTGGCCAACCGACTCGGATTGCCTATAGCCACACCACGGTTAGCTTGAGGATTAAGACCCCCACAGGGAGTGTTGTGTCAACCCGAGAGCTGATAAAAGACTGTCCATTGGGAATCCATGGTCACCACTCCAAAAGTGATTTAATAGTGTTGGAAATGAATAAATACGAAGTCATCCTCGGGATGAATTGGCTAAGTAGAGTGAAGGCAATAGTGGATTGCCAAAAGAGGACAGTATGTTTTTATGATCAATCGGGAGAAAAAGTAGAATTTGTGGGAGAAACCTTAGTCCCAAGAAGGTTTGATCTAAGCTCGTTTGAGTTGATGATGGAGGATGAGGTGATGATACCGATTGAGGGTGTCTTGGATGAAGGGGAAACCCGTGAGGAAAAGAATATTCCAGTGGTGAATGAATACTTGGATGTGTTCCCAGAAATTTTGCCGGGATTACCGCCAAGAAGAGAAATTGACTTTGAGATTGTTTGGCTCCAAATACCGAACCGATATCTAAAGCGCCATACCGGATGGCACCGGCTGAGTTGAAGGAGCTAAAGACGCAGTTACAAGAACTTCTGGACCAGAAATTTATAAGACCAAGTGTATCGCCATGGGGCGCACCCGTCTTGTTTGTGAAGAAGAAGGACGGATCGATGAGATTGTGTATCGACTACCGGGAATTGAATAAGTGACTGTCAAAAATCGATATCCCTTGCCAAGAATTGACGATTTGTTTGACCAGCTGCAAGGAGCTTGTGTGTTCTCACGTATTGACTTACGTTCGGGGTATCATCAGTTGAGGATTAAGCCTGAGGATGTGCCTAAGACGGCTTTTCGTACTCGTTATGGGCACTACGAGTTTCTGGTAATGTCATTTGGACTGACTAATGCACCAGCTGCATTTATGGATCTCATGAATAGAGTCTATAAACCACTTTTGGATAAGTGTGTGATAGTCTTTATAGACGACATCCTCATATATTCAAAGACCAAAGAGCAACACGAGGAGCATCTTCGTTTGGCATTGCAAACCTTACGAGATAATAAGCTGTACGCCAAGCTGTCCAAGTGTGACTTTTGGTTGGACAGGATATCATTTCTCGGACATGTAGTAACAGGTGATGGGATATCAGTTGATCCCGAAAAGATCAAGGCGGTAGTGGATTGGAAGCCACCACAAACAGTTACTGAAGTAAGGAGTTTCTTGGGATTAGCTGGCTACTATCGCAAGTTTGTGAAGGATTTTTCCAAGATAGCCAAGCCGCTGACTCAATTGACTCAAAAGAATGAAAAATTCATTTGGACGACAAGAGGGAACAAAGTTTTCAGGAACTAAAGCGACGACTGGTATCGGCACCGATTTTGGTTTTACCGACCCGGAAAAGTCTACACGGTACATAGTGATGCTTCAAGAAATGGTCTTGGATGCGTCTTGATGCAAGAGCGGAAGGTCATTGCGTATGCTTCTCGGCAATTGAGACCGCATGAGCAGAATTACCCTACGCAGATTTGGAACTAGCTGCAGTTGTCTTTGCCTTGAAGTTATGGCGACATTATCTGTATGGACAACGGTGTGAGATATACACAGATCATAAAAGCCTTAAATACCTGTTCACACAGAAGGAGTTGAAATGAGGCAAAGGAGGTGGCTGGAATTAATAAAAGATTATGACCTGGGGATAAATTACTGTCCAGGGAGAGTAAATGCAGTCGCGGATGCCCTAAGTCGGAAGAATCACGGGGAAGTAGCCGCTTTGATTACAAGTCAGAAGGAGTTGATTAAGGAATTTGAAAAGCTAAGGATTGAGTTCATAGACGAAGCGCTGAGCTCGAGATATCCAACTTGGCGCTGGAACCGACCCTTGTAGAGAGAATCAAGGAGCCAAAGGTATGACGTGTAATACAAAAGATAAAAAGGGAAACCCAAGCGGGAAAGTACCTTGACTTTGCCGTAGATGATGACGATGTGATCCGAATGAACGGAAGGCTGTGCGTACCAGAGGACGAGATTGAAGAAGGAAATAATGAGCGAGGCACATAACTCCGGGTATACCATGCATCCGGGAGGCACCAAAATGTACCAAGATTTGAAAAGTTGCTATTGGTGGAATGGAATGAAGCGAGATGTGGTAGATTATGTAATGAAGTGTTCAGTGTGCCAACAGGTAAAAGTAGAGCACCAGAGACCGGGCGGATTGTTAAAGCCCTTACCCATTCTTGAATGGAAGTGGGATCAGATATCCATGGATTTTGTTTGTGGCTTTCCCAAGACTCCATCGGGTTGTGATGCAGTATGGGTGATAGTGGATCGGTCAACTAAGTCGGCGCACTTCCTACCCATAAACATGATGTAAGCCCTGGAAAATTGCAACAAATAATTCTAAAGATGAACTTAGGAAATAAAACCCTGAAAGTCACTCCGAGTTAAAACCGAACTTTGGCAAGTCCCAAACTCCGAACGAATCCGGAAAATTCTGAATTGTGAGGAAAATAAGAAATCTCAGAAATAAAATAGCAACTTAAAATACTTCTGTTCTGAAACCTTTATGTACGATAAACTTCCTATTTAACTCCGACTTATAAATCCAGATAAAATATAGCCCCAAGACAAATTGTTAAGGAGTGAATAGTGACTGGCTTCGGGAATAAAACTCGATCCAAAAGAATTCCGAGAATGTGGTGAGATATTTGATACTTATGAGAGTGGACCTTAAAATAAAACTCACCAATCAGACAAGCCATATAAGTGTGAAATATCGGTTCTTGTGTTGACAAAGTGTAACCGGAAGGTTAACCGGGAAACCTGAGTCTTCAAAGCTCTCAAGAAACTCAGTAACCTAGATCCGACAATCTCGTGTTCCTAAACCAGGAGTTGGAACAAGAGGAAAAAGTGTAATTGGTTCGTATTAAGTATAGGATACCCTGGAAAGGTGAGATCAGTGAAATTCCGACCTATTCCAATCTGATCAGGTGCCAGTTTCGAAAAGCGAGCCCTGGGGATGCAAATGTTGAGAACATGTTACTAGTGCCTTTAGAATTTATATTTCTAAAGGACCTCTAAGCTATTAGTTTTACAAATTTTCAAATAGTTTTAGAATTATCTGATCTTACAGTTTATTTCGTATTTCGTTGCTGCTAGTAATTAGTGAGTTTTTCAGTACGATTAATATTGTTAGTTCCCTAAATTGTTGATATTATTATTATTATTATTATTCTTATAAGGTATACCCGAGTTCTCCTAGTGATAGTATAGTAATCGGACGAACTTTGGAAACCGGAGAACGAAACCCTATAACGGTTTGATTCCAGCTTTGTGAGAGGAGCCTAGAAACCCTGGATCCGGCTTTTCATCGATTTCATGATAAAAGGAGTTTTATAAAGTAAATGAACATGAATTATTGTTCTAAAGCATATTCTAAACCCCTAAAAGTTCCAATTTCGAGAAATTTTCAATTCTGAGCCTTCCCGAGCTCAATTACGGAAAAGCGTGCCCCGGACCACGGATTCAGAAAAATGTTCTAGAATATTCTTTAGAACCGTAATTTTATAAGGATTCCAAAAATATCAATTTCATAATTTTCCGAGCTATAAAAATTACAGTTAGAGCTTTTCCCGTGTTTTCGGAACAACCGGTAAAGTAGATGTCTTGTCTACTATTCACAAGTACCACCTACACTACACACTACCCATACCCTATTCTTACATCCTTACAACTACTCATTTCAATTTTCTTTTCCAAGAAATTTTGTCTCTTAAATAATTATCACATTTATTACATTTAAATTTCTAAATTACAAAATTCAATTTTTCAAAACACACACACACACACATGGATGGCCGGCGCCCCTCCCCTTGTTTTTCCTTCCCATTTGATTTATTTTTGCAAATTTTATTCAACTAAACCCTAATTCACCTCATATATATACATATTTTTCTCTCTCTCTCCTCATTTCTTCTTATTTCAAAGTTTGAAAAAGAGTAAAAACTCTCTTTTCCTCCCTCTTGTGCCGAGCATTCTCCTCCCCTTTCCTCTCACTTTCCAACTTTGTTTCTTCTTCTTTCCTCCCTCAAGACTCCTTTGGTATGTATATTTAGGCTTTGTACATCCTAAATCTTGTTATGGCAAGATCATTCTTGTGTGTTTTTCTCATCTAAATCCCAATGAGCATGAGCAAGGGACATGAAAACACTACTACAAGAATCTCAAGCCATCTCAAGAAGTGGATCTAGCCTTTAAATGAGTTTTGTTTGAAATATCAACTTGTTCATGCATGTAAAGTAGTGATCTTGTACATATATTGTTGTTCATGCCATGAGATCCATGATTTATGCATCATACTTAGTAGATCTAAAGTTTAGATACCCACATTGTCATTTACATGTATGATCATAGAGTTATTTTTATTTTCATGCTTTGAGAACCCCAAAAATGTAGTCTTGAATATGTATAGAGATGTTAGATAGTGGATAATCATATGTAGAAGGCAAGAACATTGAAAAAGGAAAGATCTTGTCAAATATGGAAGATTGAAAATTCGGATGAAATGGAAACCCTACCTTGAAAACTACCAAAATCACTTTTAAACTCATATTTCATAAGAAAAATGGAGGGTATGTGTAATAGACATGTTGAAGAAATTATTTTCATGAGTTTAGATGAGTTTAGGCATAATAAAAATAAGAAACCAAGAAGTAAAGTTAGAAGGAAAAATGTTGACTTTGGATGAGTAGTCAAATTCGTAATTTTGGGAAATGCCTAAATAAACACTTAGTAATTAAGTCTAAAATAGATGTTTTATAATCTAAATGAAGTCCTTAGATAGGGTATACATTGGAACTTCAATTTTTAATGCATTAGACAAGTTTTTCCTTAAGAAAAATGCAAGAAAATGAAATTTAGAAAATTCGGATTTTTACAAAAAGCTAGTTCAAAGACATGTTTCCCAAATGAAAAATGGGAATTTTTATGCATGAATGGAGGCCATGATTCATATAGACTTTGAGAACTTATTTTTAGTTAATTAATAAGTGGATGACAAGATTTAAAAGTCAAGGAAACCCTAAGGAGTCTAATGTGGACAAATAGCTTCTTAGAAGTAATCTTTATGAGAAGTTCCCAATACTTAAGAATTCATATGAGCTTATTATCACAAAAGTTATTATGACCATGCATATATTAAGTTCATCACATGGCATTCATATTAGTAATTCATTTCCATATCATACATGCATGAATCATCATCTAGGAACACTTCTTATCAAAAGCAAAACAAATTTTTGAGATTGGGACACTTGCGGAACAGATCTGATCCCACTGTTCCGTGGCCCTACTATTTTCAAAACTTGAAAATAATACTAGAAATAGATATATCTTTCGAAGTAGATAGAGATCGATATAAAATTTTCGAAATTCCGAGTTAAAATGACCGAGTTATGGCAATTTAAATTGGAACTTCCGCAAATAGCGAGAATTTCGATTTTGTGAAGTATAGATACATAGTTTGAATTAGTTTAGTGATGAGATTCTCATTAGGCTATCTTTATTTGGTAGGTGAACCCGAGTACGACAATACCTTGTCACCCGACCATCGTCATTAAGAGACCGGCGTACCATGGCCGAGTGAGTTCCTCTTCCGATTGCAATTAATACTTGTGATTGTAATGATAGTCGCACTAGTTGCTAGGTAAAGATAAAAAGATGACTGTGTATGATGGGGTATATGGGGATTATATAGGTTGATTTCTATTGATATGTGAAATGGAGCTTAAGGAATATCGAAACCGAGTGATAAGCTAATGACTGTTTAGCTAGTATCTTATGATGTATGTTTGCGGATACTTGTTGATCACCTAAAGGAATTGAACTAATGAATATCCGACTTCAATTGTAAATTGAAATTCATTCATATCACGATGGGGCATGGTTGGCATTAGACATTAGTTGGTTTTTCGTGATCCATAAGACGAATACTAGTTGGTTTTTCGTGATCCATAAAATGAATACTTGTTGGTTAATCGTGATCCATAAAACGAATTTATGTTCAGTTGACCGTGAGCTTAAAACGGCATCGTACCGCAGGATTCGTTAATCTGCTAACCTGAGATGGAGGGCGCAAGTCCATCCACATATGATTTCCGGCTGGTCATATGTTTGCTAAACTCACTTGTTGATGCATTTCACTTGGTTGCTTAATTACTTGGTTGAATGTGTTGTGTTTATTGTAATTCGGAAGTTCCACTCACTAAGCTAGTGTAGCTTATACCCCTATAGTTTCCTGTTGCAGTATGAGTACCTTTGGCTTTCTCCGAGGTCCCGTGGACACCAGGTACGGCTCTTAGATATTAAGGAGCTTTTGTTGAGGCCGGGGTCTAAAGATTAGAAATGGACTCTAATTCCGTTTTCCGAATCGGTAATTGAAGGGCAATGTAAGGAATTGTGGGGATTGAGAATTGGTAACTGGTGTTATCGGGGGTATGCCCCCTAGATCATGTAATAGAATAATGCTCTGTATGACGATTATGGTTTACATTCTTGCTACTGTGTATATCTCTTTAAACTACTACGAAGCAAAGTATGATCTATAAATGTTGAGAGCGAGCCTTACACTCGATGTTTAAGCTCATGGGGAGACTAGGATTGTCTCACTTGAGATTAAATGTTAAGTGTGGCGGACTGCCATGTGTAGGGCACACTTTGGGGCGTGACACATGACCTATTCAATGGAAAGGTTAGCCAAAATTTATATCAGAGAGATCGTAAGGTTACATGGCATACCTGCAGGGATTATCTCAGATAGAGACCCGAGATTTGTGTCCAAGTTTTGGACAAGCTTGCAGAAGAGCTTGGATACTAAATTGCATTTCAGTACGGCTTATCATCCTCAGACCGATGGACAGTCCGAGCGGACGATCCAAACCCTAGAAGACATGTTGAGGGCATGTGCCTTGGAATTCAAAGGGAATTGGGATAGTCATGTACATCTAATCGAGTTTGCCTACAATAACAGCTATCACTCCACCATCCAGATGCCTCCGTATGAAGCTTTGTATGGACGGCGTTGTAGGTTCCCTTTGTTCTGGGATGAAGTGGAAAAGGTAGCAATTGGGCCGGAATTGGTACAAGAAGCCGCGGATAAAGTAAAGTTGATTCAGCGGAAAATGAAAGAAGCTCAGGACCGACAAAAGAGTTGAGCAGACTTGAAAAGTAGGGAGCTTGAATTCAGGGTGGGGGATCATGTGTACCTGAAGATAAACCCGATTAAAAGTATCAAGAGGATGCGTACCCAAGGGAAGTTAAGCCCGAGATACATTGGACCTTTTGAGATCCTGGAAAGAATAGGAGATCTAGCATATCGACTAGCCCTACCACCTAATTTGTCCGGGATTCACAATGTTTTCCATGTGTCAGTTTTGAGGAGATACGTTGCTGACCCAGAAAGGATTTTGGAATTGCAACCAATCCAGTTGAAGGAAAACCTGACATATGAGGAGCACCCAGTGAAGATATTGGAGAAGAAAACTCAAAGGCTACGAAACAAAGACATTCACTATGTCAAAGTGTTATGGAGGAATCATACCTTTGAAGAAGCAACCTGAGAAGCGGAAGATGAAATCCGGATGAAGTACCCCGAGATATTCGAAGGACAAGGTACGTCAATCCCGTTTTGAGGACAAAACTTTATTTAAGGTGGGGAGGTTGTAAACCCCGGTATTCTCAGTAGCTAGGAAACCCCGAGAGTTGGAAGCGAAACCCTAATCCGATTAGGTTGAGTCTTGTGAGTGAAACCTAGGAACCCTAAATCCGGCTTTCCTTCGGTTTCATAGTAAAATAAATATTATAAAGTGAATGAATTTAAATTATTGTTCCAAAGTACATTTCAAACCTTTGAAAGTTTTAAATTCGGGAAATTTTCAATTTCGGGCCTTCCCGAGCCCAATTACGGAAAAGCGTGCCCCAGACCACGGATTCAGAAAAATGTTCCGGAATATTCATTAGAACCGTAATTTTACAAGGATTCCAAAAATATCAATTTTGTAATTTTCCGAGCTATAAAAATTACAGTTATAGCTTTTCCCGTGTTTTCGGAACAACCGGTAAAATAGATGTCTTGTCTACTATTCACAAGTACAACCTACACTACACACTACCCATACCCTATTCTTACATCCTTACAACTACTCATTTCAATTTTCTTTTCCAAGAAAATTTGTCTCTTAAATAATTATTACATTTATTACATTTTCATTTACTAAATTACAAATTTCATTTTTTTTTTCAAAACTCACACACACACACACACATGGAGGCGGGCGCCCCTCCCTCTATTTTCCCCCTCAATTGAAGTATTTTTACTTCCTTTTATTAATTAAACCCTAAACCACTTGATATATATACATATTATTCTCTCTCTCTCCTCATTCTTCTTGTTTTCAAAATTGGAAAAAAGGAGAAAAACTCTCTTCTCTTCCTCCTTTGTGTGCCGAGCACTCCCCTCCCTCTCCCTCTCACCACTTCAACTTGTTTCCTTCTTCATTTCTATCTCAAGACTCCTTTGGTATGTTGATTTAGGTCTTGTTCTTCCTAGATCTTGTAATGGCAAGATCATATCTTGTGTGTTTTCTCATTTAACCCCATGATGCTCATGCTAGGGACATGAAAACACATGAACAAGAATATCAAGCCATCACAAGACATGGATCTAATGTTTAGATGTGTTTTTGTTAAGATCTCATCTTGTTCATGCATGTAAAGTAGTGATCTTGTACATATGTTGTTGTTCATGTCATGAGATCCATGCTTTATATATCTTAAGTAGTAGATCTAAGGTTTAGACATTCACAACTTCATGTCCATGCATGATCATAGGTTCATTTTGCTTTATATGCTTTGATGACCATAAGAATGAAGTCTTGTTCATGTATAGTGATGTTAGATAGTGGATCTTCACATATAGGAAGCAAGAACATTGAAAAAGGAAGGACTTTGTCAAGTATGAAATGTGGAAAATTCGGATGAAATGGAAACCCTACTTCAAAAACCCCCAAAATCACTTTCAAACTCATATTTCATAAGAAAAATGGAGGGTATGTGTAATAGACATGTTGAAGGAATTATTTTCATAAGTTTAGATGAGTTTAGGCATAATAAAAATAAGAAAACAAGAAGTGAAGTTAGAAGGAAAAATGTTGACTTTGGATGTGTAGTCAAATTCGTAATTTTGGGTAATGCCTAAATAAACACTTAGTATTTAAGTCTAAAATGGATGTTTTATAATTTAAATGAAGTCCTTAGATAATGTATACATTGGATCTTCAATTTTTAATGCATTAGACAAGATTTTCCTTAAGAAAAATGCAAGAAAATGAAATTTGGAAAATTCGGATTTTCACAAGTAGCTTACTTAAAAACATGTTTACCCAAGGAAAAATGTGGATTTTTATGCATGAATGGAGGCCATGACTATTATAGACTTTGGGAACTTATTTTTAGATAGGAAACAAGTGAACTACAAGGCTAAAAGTCAAAGAAACCCTAAGGAGTATAATATGGAAAAATAGTTTACTAGAAATAACCCTTGAAAGATTTTCTAACACTTAGAAGTTCATAAGAGTTATTATCACAAAAATTTTCATGACCATGCACATATTGAGTTCATTACATGGCATTCACATTGGTAGTTCATTCCTATATCATTCATGCATGGATCATCAACTAGGAACAATTCTTATCAAAAGCAAAACAAATTTTTGAGATTAGAATAATTGCGGGACAGAACTGATCCCACTGTTCCGTGACCTTACTATTTTCAAAACTTGAAATTAATACTTGAAATAGATAGATCTTTCGAAGTAGATAGAGATCGATATAAAATTTGCGAAATTCCGAGTTAAAATGACCAAGTTATGGCCGTTTTAAGTCGGAACTTTTGAAAATAGCGAGAAATCCGAATTCATCTAGTCTAGATATATAGTTTGATTTAGTTACATGATGAGAATCTCATTAGGATTATTCTTGCTTGGTAGGTGATCTCGAGCAGGACGACACGCTACCTCCCGACTACTATTATTAGGAAGTTGACGTCCAATGGCCGAGTGAGTTTTACTTCCAATCTCAATTAATGAATGTGATTGTAATGTAGTGGCACTAGTGGTGTAGGTAAAGATAAAAGAAATTGTATATGCATGATGGGGTATATGGGAGCTATATATGTTGTCTACTGTTGTTATGTGAAATGGAGCTTAAGGAATATCGAAACCGGGTGTTAAGCTATTGACTGATTCGCAAGTACCTTATGATGTATGTTTGTGAATACTTGTTGGTCACTTGAAAGAATTGAATTAATGAATATTCGGTTTCAAACGTAAATTGAATCCATTCATATCACGATGGGGTTGGAGCATTTGCATTGGTTGGTTTTTCGTGATCCATAAAACGAATATGTTGGTTAATCGTGATCCATAAAACGACTTGTCGGTTAATCGTGATCCATAAAACGAATCATTGTTAGTTGACCGTGAGCTTAAACGGCGTCGTACCGCAGGATTCGTTAATCTGCTAACCCGGGATGGAGGGCGCAAGTCCATCCACATATGATTTTCGGACGGTCATATGTCTGATGATCACATTTGTTTGATGCATTCACTTGCCTGAATAAATACTTGTTTGAATGACTTATACTTAATTGCGTTATGGAAGTTATTACTCACTAAGCTAGTTAGCTTACGCCCCCATAGTTTCTATCTTTTGCAGCATGATTTTATATGGCTTAGGCCGAGACAAGCCACGGCGCAGGTACCAGAGATGGGAGTTTCCCATAGAAGTTTAATCCATTCCTTTTTGTATAGACTTCCATTGGAAACTAAAGACTCTGGATGACTAAAATAGACTGTTATTCTTTTGCGGGGGAATGCCCCTTAGATCTTGTAAACTTTAAATTATGCGTTTTGATTTATTATCTATGGCTAATGAATGCCTCGTTAAACCGTTTAACTCCATTTGTTGAAGTATTCTATTGTCGTAAAGGAACGCTTTACATCTACTTAAGACTTCCGAAGGCCCCGGGTAGGGAACTCGAGAGTCTTACTTAGTATGTGGCGGGCTGTTACGTTTAGAATACCCTACGGGGCGTGACACCCTTGATCCCAAATCGGTGTCCTCAAGCTACCAAAAGTGTGCGTCCGTTTGTTTCCTACTTACAGCATCGAACCAATCTTTTAAGCACACACATGCTTTCGCAGTGGCAACTTTTAGCCTATGGCGGTGCTGTTCGAGGACTCATCCACTCGAATTGAAAGCTGACTTTGATGAAACTATTGAAGTCGGAGAAGCCAAAACATCTCGTGCCAAGATAGAAAGCACTAACATCATACGTGTCCTCTTTTTTCACCAACTGAAGACATTGAAATCATCCCCCTCTTTCTCCCCTCATTGTTGCGGTTGCAGTTCCTCCTCATCAAGTTGCTGGACCTTGTACACCAGCATGTCACTAAAGATTTCTTGGGAAGCTGCACAGCTGCTCCCAACATTCTGAGCGATTTGTTTACTTCTCTTTAAAAATCCCCAAGATGAGTGATTGCTAGATTGTTATGGTTGGAGTGGCAGTGCATTCTTTGATCATGATACCGATACAAGCCTTTAAGTAAATTTGTTGTTGCAGTATGAAGGCTTGTGGCCTCTGATTCAGCATTGGCCACACCAATATTCTTATAGAATTCTTTGAGGAGTGCTCCAGTTTCATGAAACTTATACCGTAGATCTAGCATTGTTGCAACATGGAAGAGGGGAGGAGAGGGACAAAATAATCCCGAAGCTTACTAGCCATTGCAGACATAGTGGCGGCCAGATAAGGATCGAAACTGTATTTACTTAGCAGGTCTGATATGTCAACTAGGTGGGGAAGTATCCAGTTGCTAGTGGGGTAGTAGCAACCAGATAAATGTTGTGTTGGGTTAAAAAATGCCTTCAAGGCCTCTTTAAGTGCATGCGTTATTTGCCAATCCCGACTCTCTATCAAACTAATGGTAGGATTAGAGGGATTTAGTAGGGTATTGTACAAATGAGTTAGAGCCCTTTTGCACTTCAATGCCTGATTAAGCATTTTGAACGTAGAATTCCACCTAGTTACACAATCAAGTGCAGGCATCTTTTGCTGTAAATGGTGTGCCTTGATAAACTCCATGTACATTTGTTTAAATCTTCATGAAACTCGAAGATAATTGATTACGTATCTTATTTTCTCAATATGTAAGTCAAGGCCATAAGCTATAAGGACTGCTTACACTGCCAAATTAAAAATATGGCAAACACATCAAACATGAAAGAACTTTCCATCACACACCGCTTCAATAACTGCTTTAGATTATGAATGGCAGCAGTATTGCTTGATGCATTGTCAAACGATATACTAAATGTATTATGTATACCGTACGATTGGATGGCTTCCAATATGTTATTTGCTATTGCACGGCCGGTGTGTCTCTCCCAGAACGGCTTGAAAGCAATAATCCGCTTCTGGATTAACCATTATTCATCTATTCAGTGAGCAATTACACATATATAGCTATCTTGTACATCATTTGAAATGATCTAGATTTTAATTCTATTTAAATCTCATGTGTTTATTTAATTATTTTAAAGTGTTGAATTGAATGAGCATGGTTGTGTTGCTAGTACTTTAAGATATATGATTTTGTATATATATGTGACATTAATATCTTTGTTTTATATGCATTAATGTGTGTGTAATGAAAATTATTAATGTTGTCTTTTGTATATTAAAAGGTTAAGTTAAGTTAGATTTATAAATCAACTTCAATTTTGTTAAAGGTTAATTGATAGAGTTTCCTTTAATTAAGATAGCATTATTGCCCCAAAAATAAGCCCAAATGAGACCCAAATTAAAGCCAAATGCAACCTAAGTTAATATATGCTTTAAGGGGTAAATTTGGTATATGTTTAATGTCAAATTTTGCTTAATTAACCTTCTTTTTGGGGGCAGCCCATTGTTATCCGAATTTCCTTTTCTTTCTTTCTTTTGTTTCTTTTTCCATTTCCATCTCCATTTCCAAGCTCAAGTTAGGGTTAATATCAAGTTTAAAAATTAAAGTTATCCTTAAGACAAGGTATATATAGTTGTATTTGAATTGATTTAGTTATGGTTGTTGTTTTGTTTTGTTTGTTTTCTTTCTTGAAGTGATTACATGAATTCATTGTTGGAATGAGCTAAATGTTGTCTTAATTGTTTGTTCATGCTTGGGTGGAGTTAGGAATGAGCTTGTGAGTGTGTGAGGTTGTGTATGTATTATTGAGATGATATGAAGTGTTGGGAAGATGTGAAAAGGAATTGTGTAGGAGAAATCTAGATTGGATTGAAGTGGAGTTTGAAGTGTTTAATCGTGTTGAAATTTATGTTTTGAGTTGCTAGAATTGAGTAGTATAGATATGAGTGAATGATATGAAGTTGGAAGCGTATTTGAGGAAGGTTTAGAATGTTTTAAGATAGGATTTTTCAAAGTTGAAAAACAGGGGATTTGAATTCTCACCTTTAAGCTTGTTTTTAAAAGGTACGCCGGCACTGGGGATTCTACGCCGCCGGCGTAGAGGCGGTGTAGAAAGCCCACAGAATCGAATTTCTTAAAGCCGACTGAACGCCGTCGGCTTTCGCTAGGAAAGTCAGCCGGCGTTCTTTCTTCCATATTGTACGCTGGCTGTTGGGAATCAAGGCCGCCGGCGTACATGTGAAAGCTGCCCGCGTACTTATATAAGCGGCCGGCTTACACCTCTCTGGACGTTTTTGAAAACTTTGGTTTTGGATTCTACGCCAGCTCAACGCCGCCGGCGTAGGGTACAGAGGCTGATAGCGTACCCTTGAACGCTGCCAGCGTTGGCAGTGTGTATTTTTCAGGACATTGAACACCGGCTCAACGGCGCCGGCCTTGAGTACCGGCGTATCCCCTATGCTTTTGAATTTTAAGAACTTTTTCTAAAAATTTTCCAAAGTTGTTATTTGAGCAATTAAGTATTTATTAAGCAATTTGGGATATAATAGGACGTTTAAATGCTTATTCGTGACTTTGTATTCAATGAATTGGATGTCTTTGATTAATTGTGATATATGGATATAATATGTGTATAGTTGTGAGAATGAAATCTATAATTGTTGATTTATTGATTATTGTGGTATTTCTATTTCAGTTAAGGATTCTTCGGTTAGTTGTTCACCGAGAGATCCTAGTTATATACTAACGGGTTCAGGTACGCAATGACTTGTTTGATGATTGCTAGGAATAGGCATTCCTAATTTGATTTAAATCGATTCGACTTAACATTTGAATGAATTGGATATCTATTACACTGTTTAATCTGGTCCGAGGAGCAGCAAACCTATCATGATGCAATGACATGTTAGCTAGGCGCTTAACCAAGTCATGATGCAATGACTTTACCATGATGTAATAGTACGCTATGATGCAATAGCGATTCTTTTTGGTTAAGTGGGTAGCCGATAGGGGGGAATAGTATATGAGTAACTTTTGCTTAAACTTAGGGGGAAATACCATGATTTAGTTCAAAGTTTATGAGAACTTGTGAACTAAGCTCATGTTATGGACTGAGTTTAAGTGGAGTCGGGCAACGGCTTTTAAACCCTAAATGAAGCTATTATCTTCATGAAATAGATATAGGAGATATAAGTATTCGGACTGCTTATATCAACCCCCTGAGCAGCTGCTATTACTCAGGATCCCTGGATTCCCGAAGTGTGACCGGGGTTTGAATACCCTCTTGTTGATTTGTGAAAGAAAGTGTAATAAAGATAACCACTTGTTCTATGATGCATTACATCAATTGGATGACTTGTTATGCATTGGTTATTGTGTACTGGGCCTCTGGCTCACTTTTGCTGCTTTGCAGGTATTGGAGACGAGTATTACGATGACTTGGGCTATGGGTCCGATTTCGAAAGATTTCTGGACGAGTGGGATGAATAGGATCCGATTACCCGGGACTTTTAGAAGACTTTTTGCTAAGGATAAGCTATGTATAGAAGGCTTGTTAGTTAAGCTAATTTCTTTTGTAATGACCTTAAGATCCTTTAGGATTCTCATGTTTTGAGAAAACATGTAATTTTTGTAGTGTCATGTATTAGCACTGAGAAATGTTTATATGATGTAAATGTATGTATAGATTGCTTTTGTTAGCAATCTTGTTTTGTGTAAAGGCTCTTTACAAAGTTTAGTGATTTTGATCAAACAATTTTCATAAACTGTTAGTTTTAGGACAACCTTACATATAATGTGAAAACGTTATATGTGGTTGGAGATTCGATACTCTAAGTCTCGGGATTTAGAGGATCGGGTCTTTACATCATTGATGGGAGATTTCTACACATCTGAGGTGAGGGAGACACTACACAAGAAAAATCAAGTGCATTACTTAAAACAAAAGTAAATATCATTAATCAATATATAATCTAAAAAATTACATGAACAAAAAATTATTTTAGAGGATTATACCTAAAGGGGATGTTTAACAAAAGGTCTTTTAAAGTATCACGCCTTTTCTTAAAAAGGCATCATATCATTTTTTAACGTATATCGGCCCGCATGTTAATATAGGGGTTGCATGGCTTCCGTACTCAAATTGTTTTTCGTGACCAACTGAATGGAATGATATATTTGTAGCTGCGATCCATTCCATTAGCTGGTCTCACGCATCTTGCTGATTGAATTGCTACTTTGCGGGATCGACACGCTTAGTATAGGAGCTATTGTCATTGGTAGGGTCATCCACCACAACATGGTCTTTCGATATGTGTGCTTCTACATGTCATTTTAAGTGTCCCGTCCCATTGCAGGATCTAGATGATAACTTATTGCCGCAAGTTCGACATACGGCATATTTAATAGGTTCACCACTTGATATGGATTCTTCAATTTCTGTAAAATATTTTCATACGGTTGTTGTCTTCTTCCTAGAACGCCTATAAGCACTACTGGTCATGGCAGAGTCGTTATTACTATGCATTGGGTTTGATTGTCTAATCGGGGAGAAAGTTGTTGCCTACAAATAGAAAATAATTACAGATAATTGTGTAGCATTGATAAAACAAAAAATTAAACACATCAAAAAGTTACCCTCCGGCGTTCTCACTAGCCATGGAAGACGGCTGTGTAACTATTGGTGGAACTTGTAAATACCCCACTCCAGTTACTTCTTGTCCGGAAAAATATACTGGCATCGGTGGTATGGACGTGGGTACTGTATATTGAGGGTTTCCTATCTTATTTATGAAGATGCTAAAACCCTGTGTAGTGTTTCCGAAAATCCATGAATCACAAAACTCATTAAAGTTGGGATAATTGTCCTGGTTGTTGTTGTTTCTCACCATAATGATATCCAAACGAATAGTTAGAAAGTTTTAACAATGTTTGAATTACAATTTACAAAGGGATAGGAAATGATAACGGTTAAATTAGCTGCAAAATTGGTAGAGTAATAATCTGGAGCCTACCCGATAGTCAACATATTATGTTCCCAGCTAAATTTTCTTTTTGTTGTTGTGGCCGACGTGGGTACGTCGGCGGCTAACATAGGCATGCCAGCGATGTACATGGGCGCGTTGGCCGTCAGCGTGCCTACGTTGGCTGGCAATGTGGGCACATTGGCGGCTAAAATGCCCACATTGGCATGCTCACATTGGCCACCGATGTGCCCATGTCAGCCACAAAATTTTTTTTTCCCTAAAAACGTGCCCACGTCGGTTCTATATATTCCTTTAATCGACGTGGCCACGTTTATTCTCAACCCCTGTCATTTTCATACTATCACAATTGCTACTTCCATGCTTTTGTTATTTGACATTTTCCAAGTATTTTACAAGTTCATTCTACTATAAATAATGGAGCGCTCACAAAGTTCATGTGGTCGTACTAAAATAACCACATGACATCACTACCGGGAAAGAACACCTACCCCATCCCTATTCTCATCCCCTTACCATTATCATCACCATCCCTACCTTCTTCACCCAGTTACCCAAATGATGATCATAATAATATCCATTTTCCCAGTTCTGCTATAAGAGTACGATACGAAACAGAGTTCTACTCTCGTCTGTGCTTCTAAGTAAAAATTATGACATGAAAGAGTTAAATCAGTGGTATAACTTCAATAACGTCTTATGTCACATTGGTTTGATTGCACTCATGGACCTTCCAGACGAGACATATGTCGATCTCGTTCGTATATTTTATTCAAATGCCACTACAAATGATGTTACAGAACATCACAATGTGGTTCCTTAGGTGGATAGTGAATGCCAAAGTCGAGCCTCTATCACTACTTTTATGTTTGGCTGTGTTTTCAATATTACCCCGAATTATCTAAACGGTCTATTCCATCAAGCCAACAGGGTGATAAGTTGCAAATAAATTGGGATATGACCACTGCATTCCACCGGGTATTTGATCAAGCTAGTGCCCCAATATGTGCTGGTGAGCATCAATCTGATCACGTGAAGCACCTCAAGCAAAAGATCTTTTACCAATTTGTAGATTAATCCATCATATGATTAGCTACAATATATGTCCATGGGCGAATACAAATAACATCTCTGTTGAAGACGCCTTCCTGATGGATGCAATGATAGATCCCCAAGTATTAGATGTTGGCTATTTGATGATATAATGCATACGTCAAGTTCTCGAGAGAAAAGACACCCATCTTGCATATGGTTGCCTTATCACGGTCATTTCTGAAATTGTGGGGATTTGACCTTTTAAGTTATAGGAAATCATAATCAAGGTCAAAATTCACAAAGAGTGACCTAGTGAGAAGGTTAGATTTTAGGTATAATTCTGAAGCCAACTAATATATTAGAGATCACGATGGTGCATCACAACCGAGAAGGAAATGAACCAAATGACCTGAGCTTTGATCTCAACTTGGATGATCTGTCCCTCCCCCTCCCATGGCACGATGAAGGAATAGGAGACAGGCACAGACACGGACATAGGCAGATCAAGCTCAAACACAGCAACAATCCGGATCTGGTCCATATAATATGGAGGAAATAATGAACACTCTAACATAGGTAGCCAATGTCCAAAAACAACATGGAGAGTTGCTCAACTCCATGAGTATCCACCTGCATAATTTCTGCCAATGGGCAGGTTATCGACTAGTACATCCTCCACCACTACCCCCATAATGACCACAACTATCATATCACTATCAGCCCCGAGCGATGCTGACGATCAAGACGGACAACAAGGCGAAAAATCATCACATTCGCATCATTTTTTTATAATTAAATTAGTTATTTTTTTAATATCAATGAGAATAACAATGTAATGCATGTTATTATTAATAGAATTTAAAATAAGGCTCTAGTAATTGTCTAAAATTTTATTTATATTAAATGTTAAAATCAATAGAGTATTTATAACTAATTCAAATAATTAGTTTAATCAAAATTCCAAAAGCCATAAAAAAAAACTGCAAGTCAAAAATAATAAAAAAAGGAATAACGTGTCAAAATGGACCCGATTGAAGGCACATAAATTGACACGCAACACGACACAAGAATAAATGCCGGCATGGTACGACAGCAAAAAAAAAGGAGGCGAAGCATGACACGCAAGGCACGCGAGTATAAATGGACCAGCAAGCAAAAGTACATGGCACGCAAAGCATACGAACAGCACGGCACGACTCATTTACCATGCCTAGAACCAATACATATATGACACTGATAAAAACTAATAATTTTACTTATAAATTGATTAAATCGAACCGATATTAAATCAATACCAATCTGATATAGAAAAAAAAAAAAAAAAAAAAAAAAACAACGATCCAAACATATCATAAAGAGTTCCAATGTACTTATTATCCCGTAAATACGGCACAGGAAAATGATATGAAATAAGAATAGCATATTTATTGGCTTGTTCTACCTTCATATGCAGAAACTTTCTCTAAAAATGCCAAAATAAATTCCCCAAAACTAACCAAATATAACCCAGGTGTATAATATGCATTGGGTACAATTCTAAAAGCTATAAGTTTTGTTAAATAATATCCCGTACGAAGAGTTTAAAATAGAAATTTTCATTTTTTAATATTTGTTACATTTTATAAAAAATAAATAAATATATATATATATATATAGTAAAATTTTATTGGTTTGACATCTGAGGAAGGGCACTGTGGATTTATTGACACTTCCCATTATGATGTCCTGGTACTACTAAAAAGTAGTCCATACAGCTTGTGAAGAAAACTTTAAAAACAATAACACAAACTAAAATTGTTGGGCGAGGGCCGTTATGGCCTAACGGATGAGAAGTACCGAAAAAAAACTATAAATTTCTTACAATAATTTATTCCATGATAATGACCCATTTAATGCCTTTTTTTGTGCTAAGTAAGCTGTTTAAGAATTTTTTGTTAAGAATTTCTAGCATCCTTGGGTATCATTTATTACTTAAATAATTATCTATTTATCTTTCTATTTGTTTATAGTCATATTTGTTTTAAAAACTTAAGAAAATTGACAGAACTTTTATGAATCACCCCAAAAAGTAAAACGTTAAAAAGCCTCACTATAGTAAGTTTTTCTCTTAAATAACTCTCTAATTTATTCCTAATTATTTTCCGAGTGTACTTATTTATTTATTTTTTTAACTTTTACAGGTCTTATTTATTTTATTACCTTAAAATAATATTATGATTTTTTTTTAAGATTAAGTAAGTGTGAAAGAGCCAATGAAACGAGGAGTGAGAGGATTGCTTTTTGCAACGATTATATAAGTGTAAAATGATCAATAGAATAAAAAATGAAGGATTACTTGCCCAAGTAACTATGGTTGATACATAATTTAATAAGCAACACTATATTATACAAGTAACTGTCACAACATCCATATTCCTTGAAATTTCCATCAAGTACCTAAAAATAAAGATGTTGTATTTGCTTAAAAACAATTAGATTCTTAATATTTGAAATTATGTCAAGAACTTCCATTAAACATTCTCTCTATTTCGATTGGCCAAATCTCTTAGGAAAAGAAATTTTATTAGAGGGTTCGTGCTTCTGATCTTCTTATAGATATCTACGCATTACATCGTGTCCCGAGTCCAACGTTTGGGTTATGGGAAAACGAGTAATTTCTTTACAAACTTCCGACCTAAATTTGAATGTGTTGTGGGGAATATTTGATTGTTTGGATTATAATATTCATAGCAATGGTGGTTTTTGCAGATTCTGCAGATACATTTTGAGAATTGATGAGAAGCACAGGGGTCAAGAATCGACATCTTGGTCGTTAGCATTGTCCTAAAAATTATTGTATTTTGGCTATGACAATGAACCCTTGATTAAATAAACCAAAAAGACATCTTAAAAATGTTCATTAAGTCAATAAAGCCAAGACTAAAAGGGATTCTCTTTGAGAATAACAGCAATTAGTTTATTACACCATTGGCTTAAGGACAAGGATTGTTTTGTTGGATTATCTTGAAGTTTGGGGGCCATGTGACCCAACATTGCTTAGGAAACTTTGAGAACTAACTGAGAATAACGGGGATTACAAGAAAAAAATTAGTAACAAAATGTCGTCACTCACAAAGATTAAATACTACAGTTTAAAACCTAATTAGTTATAAATTTTGTCGATCTGTCAGTTTTCCGCGCCGAATGTCTATCTCAAATTTATTATTTAATGAACAATGCGAGAATAATGTCTATGGTCTGTGATGCAAGCTGCTAATTATTCGTATGAAGAATATTTTGTTATGCTAATGAGATGACGAAATTGAAATTTAATAAACAACATAAGGACAAGGGTCGTAATCATACTGCATACTAAGTATCGCATTTTTGTCCAACAAATTGCTTTCGTTGTTTGAAAAGAGTCCAAGGGTAGTACCATCCTAGCAGAAAATTAAACTCAAAATCGTTGTTATATGACCGTCGTTTGTCTCCATGTTAGCCATGTAACATGCCAGGACAAATTTTGAGTTTACATTGGAAGTGGAAAGGAGCCTACCTTCAACAACTTTAAGAAAAAATATTGGGTAGAAAATATCACACCTATAGGTAATTATCAATTATGTTTTAACACAATATATAAATAAGATGGTTATTAGTTTCAAAAGTAACTACTGCCCATATGATCATATATTATAATATCATTATTAATAATCACTCATACATATATATTACACATAATATATAATACCTACCGAATATAAGTTATAACCCATCAACATTTGCTTCGATCTATTATTAGTGTAGGGTAATTATATATTTTAAGTTGCCCCACATGATTCTTTTTTTTTTTTTTTTTTTTACACCCCTTACATGATTGATCGACATTTGATAATCTCTTAAAAGTGTTATCGCGTTAATGAATAAGGTGGAAGGCACTAATGAAGATCACGTATGACATCAATAGAAATTGGACAGAATAGACGGGATAAAAATTGGATAAATATGGTTTGGATGGTCAATTATAGATGGTTACTCAAGAGGACACTTGGGATTTTTTATGCTTAATCCATACCACAAGAAACAAAGTTCGGTTGTTTGCTAAAACCACGTAAATGTTCGTAGCTTTTGGTTACTAACTCCTCGTGTTTTAGTCATGTCCTCGGTGGATTTACTCCAACAACTCTGTAGCATTGTATATGTACTTTCTGGATCTTTTTCCCTAAAATAATTTTTGGCCTCTTATATTTTCTGGCTCTGATTGGAGCATCGGCGTTATGGTCGGCAGGTTCGTTGACTCATAATACTAGAAGAAGAAGAACTCCATAATTATATGTCATGATTGCAAGCGTAATGTCTATTTTGAGGTACAACGTGACTTTGGAGAAAATTTTAAAGCCAAATGTAAGGAAATCCGTTAATTGAATTCAATAATGGCCATTGCCCGATTCCAATAAAAGTAGATAAATATATAAGTTACAGCTAAATACACCATTGCAATTGGCATATAAGCTTGAAATTGCTAACATTAGTTATCCGATAATAGTTGGATATAAATTCATGCCGTCAAGTATAGTAGGTGGGATCGATTTTATTACAATTAATGATATAACTATAGAATTTTTCTATTTATTATATACACTACTAATATTTTGTTTATGTATTAACCGAAAAAAAAAATATTTTGCTTATGTTTAGTAAAAACATGAAATCAAGGGAAAATTATAAAAATAGAAGAAAATCATTTGAAGATTTATATTTCGTAGCTAAGATGAAGGTGGAGGAGAAGAATAGAAATGGAAAAATAAGGAAAAAAAAAGGATTATGAAAACATTTCCGCTCTTAATTCTAGTTAATTCTCCCCACTTTTGGAGGAAATTAGTGGCAAACATTACCCCTAAAAATAAAACTAAAAATATAAAGTAATGGTATTTTAGTTGTTCTACAGTAATATTTTATTTAATCTCTTTTCATTTCCATCATTCAAAGTAAGAAATGAAATCTTCGAGGAAGGGGGGGGGGTGGGGGTGGGGGGGGGGTGTTGGAATGTAAGAAATGAAATCTTTTTTTTTTTTTTTCATTTATTATGTTTACTTTACATAGGATACCCCAAGTACCTTAAAATTTTTATAGGGGAGCGGATTTGGGAACTCTACTTCTTGCTAGCACCCCTGGCTTTGAAGATATTTAAATCCATCTGTAAAAGTTTTGATAAAAACCGTGTAAATTCTAATCGTACTACAATCTAGTGTACCCTTAGAAAAAAAATCCTGAATCCGCCATTGCAGCTTGAATACAAGATACTTCGTATAAGATGGAAAGTTCAAAATTCAAAGGCAAGTATGTTGGAAAACTCCTAAATTACTGATTATAGCATTATTTCTTCACTTAAAAAGGGGTATGGAGCCCTAAAAACTATGATAGGGCAGTGGATGGGCCGGCAGTAGTTCATGTAATGAATGGATGGTGGGTTCGTTAATTTCACTGATTCCACCAAATGGGTATTTGTCTGTCCTAGCCTATTACCACCTCCGATAGCATATGTGTCAGTGTGGTGAAGGACTCGGGTCTCGGGATATTGTCGCAATATGCAACAAAATAAGGGTCAGATTTCAGTGGGGAAGATGATAGATCAGTAGACCAGTGTAACATATGGGATGCGTCATCCGGATGGTGACTTGTGAACCTTTTTTTTTAATATATATATATATATACTTTTTTCTAACGGCATGTCCCCCGTCCCTCATCCATGTTTTGTATTATGAAAGAGGTACGACATTTGCCTTTAATATTTAGTTAAGTAGTCCACATATGTTTTTATTTTTAAAATGAAATTTTTGTTGTTGATTGAGCACGCAGATCCCTAAGAGAAAAGCCCTAGGTCTCTATAACTATGTCGTCTTTCACTACTTTCTGTTACGTGTTGTATAGATTGCTAATTTATAAGTATTTTTAAATTATTTTTTCCCCCAAACTAAGTGTTATTTAAATAATTTTAGGACTAGCTCGGGAATTCAATAATACGATTTGTTGGTATTTCGTTAAAGAGTAGAAGTGAGCTGCTTAAATTTATGATCGAATTCGAATAAACTATTATGTTATATATTGTTAACGAAATCAAAACTAATTTGACACGCTTAAACTCCTTATTAAGACTAATTTTTGTAAATATTATTAGCTTATGTACTTTTAGATTTTTTAATGTTGATTAACCGAAGAGTTATTTTCCCCCTCTATATAGATATATAGACCGTTACAAATAAAAAATGAAGAATGAGTATAGCTGTATTGATCAATTATATGAAGGCAATTGTATAGGGGTTTCAAAATGTAAAAAAAAAAAAAAAAAAAAGAAAAAAGAAAAAGAAGCTATCATGCATCACTTTTCATTAAAAAAGATAACAGGCATAGGTAAATGAGGTGCATGTATAGCAAAAGGTTTCTCATTTTCTTTTGTAAATATATGTATATTGTAGTTATAAATAGATTAATCTAAGTATGGAGTTAGAACTCGTGATTGGTATCTTCAATTCTAACTTGTTTTAAAAGTTATAACCATATTTAATGAGTTTGAATTTGATCCAATTAAAGTTATTTGAATTTTTTTTTTATTTTTCTTTCTAAATAAAGTAATACTAATACTCAAATTCAATAAGATTTATGAACAAATCAAAAGTAAATTTGAATTGGACTTAGTTAATCTGATTTTGAAAAATTTGCGAGTAAATTTAATTCATTGAGCAATTTCCAAACAAAAAATCCCGAGTCCTACGGCAGTACAACATGCATAGACTCTTAAAGGGTACGGTTCTTCAGCGAATTCTTTTAAGTTAGGCCTGATTGAAATAATGTTCTAGAACTAGGAGTATTTCACATAACTATTGTCCCCCAGTATTTTAAAACATGGACAACCACATCTTTATGTTGTTTTAATAAAGCATATTTGTTTTTCAGGATATTCTTTCCGTCAAATTCACCTTTTAGAAAAGGATGGGAGCGACAAAAAATAAAGTTGAAGTGGATCAATCTCATTTCTCCATTTTCAACAAAGGCTGCCTTTAATGTCTTTTTGTTTTAAGAGAAAGCGGACCAAATACGAATTTAGTATCATGTTGATTCTTCTTTTTCCTTGAAAATGTAGCAATCAAAAGGAAAAAAAAAAAAAAAAGAATCGGCTTCTTCCCGTAGGCGGAAATATATATATAGAATAATAATTTTAGCTATGCTAATATCACATGTGGAAAAATGGTGAAAAGAGTAGCGAAAAATTTCACCCTTTTGGCCTACTCAGGTGAAATAATCACCTCTCCTCATTTCCTCATTGGCATGTAAAAGTTTGTCTTCTTAACTTGAAAGAGGCAAAAATTGCCTATATATAGAACATTAAAACGAAATTCATCTTAATTCAGAATGAGGTAAGTATCGCCTCAAAATAGAAGAAGCGGAACTCGCTTCTATTTTGGTGATTTTCTTTTTTATATATCAAATTTTTTATTTTTTTAAGTTCAAATAATTTTTTTAATAGTTAAAATTTTTTATATATAAATATAAATATTTTATTTTTTTGTTATTTTTATGTCATAAAAATAATATTTGAAATAATAATATATATTAGATATATAATATTAATTATACTTTATAATAATCATTAAGTTCATATATTATAAAAAGTTATTATAATACTAATAAAAAATATTTGCAAAAAATGTACAAATAAGTAATTTTTTCATATCGTTCCAATACCAGAATAGATGATTTCAAGTTACTCTAACACCTGAAAAAATAAGAAATAATATATTAGTTAGTATGTGAAGTTATACGTGGTTGTGAAAAAAATTAAAGAACAAACACCTTACTTGATCAATGCCGGAAAACGCACAATCCAAAGTGGTCGAAGACCGAAACATCATATGGAAAGGATTAAGAAAACATAAAATTCGAGAGAGAATTTTGGCCAAATGGAGAAGAAAGAGTGGGAAACATGAAGTGGGGGGAAGAAGGCACAGGATCGGGTTTATCTAAGGGCATTGTGACGTGATTTTTGCCTCGTTATAATTGAGGCAAAACTCGCTTCACATAAAAATCAAATTTCCTACAAAATTTAAAATACGTGGCATCAACCAAATTTTAAAAACAAAATATATTAACATTATATATTAATTAATATATACCTTTTTTTTAATAATGTGTAAATGTATATTAAAAATATATGTTTATATATATATTAATAAATTTGAATATATATTTACATTATAAAGTATTATATTAATGTAGTGATATTTTGGTAAGTGATATATATATATATATTATAAATTATATTTATTTAATATATATACAACCACATCATATTATATGTAATTATTTATAAATTATCACCATGACACATAGTACAAACCAATAATCTAAGGAAAACATGTGAATATGTTATAACTAGTCTGAGTAAAACATATAGATACACTATGTAAACCCCTAATTTTTAGGATAATTTCAAGCTCAAACCCTAAATCAGGAAAGTCAACTGGAAACCCTAAGTCAACAAATTCTTAAGAAATCCTTGCAGTTTAGATCCGGTAACCTCGTATTCTTAAACCGAAAAGTCAAAATATGAGTAGAAAGTGTAGATTGGTTCGTAATAATCTTAGGAAGCTTAAAAATATCAGATTAGTGAATTTTCGACCTATTTCAAACCTGATCAGATACAGACTTTGAAAAGTATGTCCTGAGGCTCGAGATACCAAAAATATATTATTAATACCGTTAGACTCGTAATTTTATAAGATTTCCACATATATCGGTTATATAATTTTTTTATTTATAAAAATTACAATTATAACATTTTATCATATTTTCATTACTATCAGTAATTTAGTTGTCTAATCTACTTTTTTATTTCTAATCCACTATTCATAAGTACAACCACCCATACCCTATTCTTACAATATTACATCATTTTCCTTACATTTACTTTTCCAATTCTTTTATTATTTAAGGTACTTTTGAATTTTGAATTTTATTACACAAAAATATCACACATCTCTCTTTCTCTCTTGTAAAACCGATGCCCCCTTCGCATGCTATCTCTCTCAATTTATTTTATTTTATTTCTTTTATTCTACACAAACTCTAATCCATTCTTCTATAAATACCCCTTTATGCCAACTTCATTTCACTTTCTCTCTTTTTAACAAAACAAAGCTCTTGCGATATTTTTTTTTCTCTTCTCTCCTTCTCTCCTTGTGCCATGACACACACATACACACAAACACACACACACACTCTCTCTCTCTCACACACACACAATATTTTCTTCAAGTTTTTCTAGATTCACACATCTAATAAGTAATAAATCTACACCTTACTATAATAAAAAATGTAATGGCAAGATCCTACATGTGTGATTCCACTAAAAATCTCCATGAACTTTTGTCAAGCCTAAAAAAGGGAGCCTAGTAGGATTAATCTAAAACTATCATATCACGTATGTACTCGTAACATGAGAGCCATCTTGTAAGTCAGAGTGTACAAGACTCTATTTATTTATCAATATTTATCATATAAATGATATATCATACTATTGGATTTCAACAATGGAATCCGATTTTCCAATTTATATCAAGATCGCAGAGAATCGGTATCCCCTTAAACTACAACTTACAAATTTCAAAATTTATCTAATTTACATTCTAAGTTTATCATATCCTATATCTCTGTCTTCAATAGGGTTTTTTGGAGAAGCTCTCTTCATACATTCCTAGCCCTATCCCAGCTAGTATTAATCCTGCACAAAAATTGTTGGGGAGTGAGCGAACCACAGGCTCAGTGAGATAACCTGACCAGACTACACATCAACCAATAACAAATAAGTACAATTATCAATCATATGTAATGCAACAATCAATTATATGCACACTGCAAGCTTAGCTGATCTAGAATCCAAAGCAGGATGAAGATTTACGCCCTCTCATCGGGGTTGAAGAAACTTGATACTATGACCCACCTACCCAGGAGATACTAAGTATACAGGAAAGCCACGATCCTCATTGCAGTTATCTCTTTATAATTTAGGCACTCAATTCTTGTTTCAAGCCTTAAAAACTGTACTAAGTGTTAGTCATTTCATAGCGATACCATGGGCGGTGTCCTTCATTACCAATTAGTTCACATGGAACCGATGGAGATAATCTTGCGTAGAACTAATAGCCTCTTACCCAGAAAAAACAAGCATTACCAGATAACCGAAATACTAACAGTTAGTAGGCTGCCACATCTTCAAATGTAGTTTATGCAAATCATGCGATGCATGTCCATTTCATTTATAGTACCAGTAGTTGTCAATCAAGTTTAAGGCGATCATACGATTTATAGACAATCATCAACATGCTTCATATAACATTTATCATACAATAGAATTATCACTTATATTACGATAATTTTTTATTCAATCATACACCACGCATCATGCATTATCCCCAATTCTGCATGCATATCAATTGAATATATATTATTCCAAATGCAAATATACTACAAGTACAAACAATGTGATAAAGTCAAGTAACTCACCTATGATCCTTGCTAAATTATTGTATAAGCTACCAGAAGTCCGAGAATTGATCTATTATCCTATGAAAGGAAATAACACAGATTCATTATTGGACTATTTTGTAAGAGAAGTCTTCCTAAAATTAAAAGGCACTGATCCTAATCGTCGGACAGTAGACTAAGCCCGTTATATTAATTATAGTGCCGTTCAATAATTTAATTGAATTCTCATAGGTGCCTAACTATTCCGTATCGGTATTTGATACAGTTTTTATTAAGGCTTTAATCCCTATAATAAAGAACATTTATTTGTTATTTGTTTTCATTTTGCTTCTCATGATTTTAATTGCTATCTATATTTTTGTTTCAGGGGTTTATCTTTTCTTTAAGTCCTACTGCTTTTAGTAGAATATTTTTATTTATTAATTTTTTGCCTGTCAACCTTATTTGTCTTTTAAATTAGTATTTTTATTTATTTAAGAGTATGTTCTAGTATCTATACCTTTCAAAAATTATTTTAATAAAATCGTATGTTTATGAAGTTTAGGTATATCAAATTTTTATTATACTTCATTTTTATTTTTATTGCAAAACAAGCTAATTTTAATAATATAATATTATCAGTAATATTACTTTTGAAATGTTAATATTAATATTAGTAATAAATACGAGTATAATAATAATAACAATTTTTAGACTTTTAGTAAATAATAATATTAGTGACAAAAATAATAATAGTATTGATGATAATATAAATATAGTGACATTAACGTAAATAATAACAATATTCACAATCCTAATGATTCTTGATGAAAATATTAGTAATACTGAATACTATAATCAGTAGTAATAATAATAGTAATAATTGTAATCATATTAATAGGAATAACAATAACATTAATATTGGTGTACTAAGAGTGAAAACTGAGTGAATTTCTATTTTGTGATTTCTCATTTGTTTGAAATCCGATTTCGCTGTATAAATAGTCGATTTGATAGTACTCTTCGAGTACTTTCTAGTAGTGGAATTATTTTTAAGAAAAGAGACTTGTACAATTTTTAAATTTATGAAACACCTGCATAGGTTTTAAGTGAATCATGATAATTGTCGTCAAAACTTTTTTTGATGATATCTAACTAATTTATAGTCCGTTTTTGACAAATAAATAGTCGTTTTCATAGTATTTTTTGAGTATAATCCATTGATAGAGTTGTTTTCATTAAACAAGGTCATTAAGGGGCCAAAAATGCAAGAACAGTTCGCGATTTTCGTATAAGTCTGACAGTAATGATCTAATTTTCGTTTTTGCAATATCTAATTCGTTTCTTATCCGTTTTTAACAAATAAATATTCAATTTCATAGGATTTTTCATGTTCTTTCCATTGGTGAGGTCATCAATACAATTTATTTGATCTCTTTAACACTTTTCTTTATTTGATTTCTTTTTGGTTCCGAATTTCCTAAAGCTTAGAGTTCTAAATTTTCAAATTGATGTTTCTATAATCCTAAATAACTATGTATCATTAATACAACATTTGTTCAATTATATAACTTAAAACCTTCAAACTCCTCTTATCTATTTCTTTAGCTCACTCATAGTTTGTAAAATTATCAATATGTATAGTTTCTATGAATTGTTCATAATATTTTTCTCATAATGTAAAGCTCCTAATCATGCCTTTAAAGCTTATTTTATAAATTTTTATGATCATATAAGGTCCTAGGGGCATTAGACATGAATTTAAACTAGTTTAGATGAAAATTGAGCATGGTTTTGGCTTATTTCTTCCTAGATCCGAATTTACTATTTCTAAGTTTATAATATTTCTAAGTTGATATTCTTCTTAGCCATCAACATTCAAGCATTTCTAATACAACAACAACCCATTTACTTGAATTCATCAATGGAATAATCATTTCTCCCAATCACATAATCTTTCTCCAATGCTACACAATTCATCCTAATGTCTACACATAAATGTAATAAGCATGTATTGATAGTTTAGAAATTACCTTGGCTTGAAATGGAAAAGAATTCCCAACTCCCTTACTTAGCAAGAATTTAACCTATATTAAAGGTTGATTAGTGAGTTTCTAGCTAAATTATAAGTTAGCTACTTTAACTAAATTTTCTTACCTTGTTGTTATAAACCCAGGAAAATTTCAGTAAATAATTCCAAAATAAATATTTAAAATAAACTTTAACAAGATGACTCCAAATTAAAATTGAATTTCAGCTAGTCCGAAGTCTTGAATAAATCCAGAAATTTCTTAATCTTGAAGAGAAAGAAAATCCTTAAAAGAAAAACAAGAACTTAATAGTCTTCAAACCCAAAGTCATTACGTATGATAAATTTTATGTTTAACTTTGACTGATAAAAATCGGGTAATATAGAACCCACAAACAAATTATTAAGAAAGTAACTAACAATTAACCTTCGGAAATAAAACCCGATGCAAGAATTTCGAAAAACGCCAAGAGATATTGAATACTTATAGGAATGAACTTTAAAATAAATTCCTCAAATTTAACATGCTGTATAAACTAAAACATCAGTTTCTAAGTTGGCAACGATCTAAACCGGAAAGTCAACCGGAAAGTTAACCAGAAAGCCTAAGCCAGCAATTCCCAGGAACCCTAGTAGGTTAAACCCGGCAATCCTATAATCCTAAATCAAAGGAGTCAGAATATAAGTAAAGGGTGTAGTTTAGGTCGCAATAATACTAGGATGCTTTAAAATATAAGATTAGTGAATTTTTTATCTATTTTAAACCCGGTCGGGTACAGACTTCGAAAAGCATGCTTCGAGATTCGAAATATTAAATATATGATTTTAATACCGTTAGACTCATAATTTTATAAGAACTCCAAATATATCAGCTATATAATTTTTCGAATTATATGTAAACCCAATTTTTCTAGTAACTAAGTAAACTTCGGAAATCGGAAACCAAAACCCTAAACCGGATCAGTTGAGCTTGAAAAAGGAAACCTAGGAACCCTAGATCCGGCTTTTCCCCGATTTCAATTTAAAGGAACCTCTATAGAATAATTAATGTGGATTATTATTTTAAAGTATATTTCAAACCATAGAAAATTTTGATGTTGAAAATTTTTCTATTTCGAGCCTTCCCAAGCTCCTTTACGGAAAAGCGAGCCCTGGAACTAGAAATTCAGAAAAATATTCCAGAATACTCTTTAGAGCCAAAATTTTACAAGGAATTCAAAAATAGACGTTGTATAATTTTTTGGGCTATAAAAATTACAGTTATAGCCTTTTTCTCATATTTTCTTTACTATCGGTAAAGTAAATATCTTGTCTACTATTTATCACTATTCACAAGTACAACTACTACACACACAACTCATACCATAGTCTTACATCCTTACAAACACTCATTATATTTTCTTTTCCAAGAAATTTTTGTCTCTTAAATAAATTATCACATTTAATATATTTTATTACATAAATTACAAATTCAAATAAAATCATCTCTCCCTCTCTCTTTCTCCTACATTGGCGGGTGCAAGATGACCCCCCCTCCCCCCCTTTTTTCCCTCTATTTATTTTATTTTCCTTCTGTTATTACTTCAAACAAACCCTAAATTCACTTAATATAAATAATCTTTAAATTTCTCTCTCCTTCATTTCATTTCATTTGTTCAAAAATCACAAAACTCTCTCTATCTTTCCCCTCCTTTGCTGTGAGCCCCAACCCCTCCACACACACAAAACAAGCTTCTTTCTCCTTCATTTCTTCACCAAATCCAACTTTAGGTGATGATTCTTAAGCTTTCCCACCATTTAATCTTGTAATGGCAAGATTATTCATGTGTATTTTCACCTTAAATCCCCATGAACATTTGCTAGGGATAAGAAAATGCTAACGTATGAATATCAAGCCATCACAAGAGTAGATCTTGTGTTTGATAAGTTTTTGGTTGAGATATTATCATGTTCATGCATATAGAAGTAGAGATCTTGTATGAAAATATATATTCATGTTCTTAAACACTTTTTCATGCATTATGAGTAGTAGGTCTAGCACTTAGACACTCATATTATACTTGACATTCATGTTCATATAGATATTTTGTGTTTTCATGCATTAATGCTCATAAAGATTTAGTCTTGTGTATATAAATGTGATAGTTAGTGGATCTTTACATAAATAAGACAAAAAACTTAAAAAGGAAAAGTTTTTGTTAGAAATGTTCAAAGGAAAATTCGTATAACTTCAAAGCTCAATTTTAAAAACCCTTGTATCAACTTTAAAACTCATGTTTTATGTGAAAAATTAAGGGTATAGGTAATAAATATCATTAAGTAGTGATTTTTATAATTTGAAATGAGTTTTGATGAGAATAATGTGTAAAACAAGAAGTAGAATCAAGATGGAAATTTTTGAGTTAGTAGTCAACTTGTAAAATTCGTAACTTTGGATGATGCCCATGGAAACACCTATTCAAGCTCAAATCAAAAGTTTTATGTATTAAATGAAGTCCTTAGGTAGTAGGTATAGTAAAGTCTTAAATTTTAATGCATTACACAAGTTTTCCCAAAGGAATCATTCAAAAAGAGGATTTCTAAAAATTCGGATATTTGAGTAAATCCTATTTGAAAACATACTTGCAAAGTGTAAAATGAAAATTTTTATGTAGAAATGAAGGTCTTAGGAAGTATATGTTATGAAGACTCAATTTTAACTAAGATAACTAGAAATTCCTAAGAATGAATTTCAAAACACTAGTGTGATATCAAAGTTAGAAAACTAAATTTTTCAAAGGTAATTATGGTTGAAGTCTTGCAAATTAAAGAGTTCTAAAATTTTCTTTTAGCAAAAATCATCAAGATCATGCATACATTGAACTCATCACATTTCATTCATGTTAGGAAATAATTCATATTTCATGTATACTTGAATTATCTAATAAATATGTTTCAAACAATTACAAAACTATTTTTTCAGAAATGGAAATCGTTATTGATCAGATCTGATCCCTCTATTGTGTGACTTAAATATTTTCGAAACTTTAAAATAATATTAGAAATAGATAGATCTTTCGAAGTAGATAGAAATCGATATATAATTTGCTAAATTCCGAGTTAAAACGACCAAGTTATGGTCGTTTTAAGTTGGAATTCCCGCTTAGGACGAGAATTACGAATTTGATAGTTCATATAAGATAGTTTGGATTAGTTAAGTGATGAAATACTTATTAGGGTATTTCTTCCTTTTTAGGTGACCCCGAAATCGATAATTTCTTACCACCGGAGTACTTTTACTAAGAGACTGGTAATCTAATGACCAAGTGAGTATTACTTCCGATTCCATTTATTGTATGTGATTGTAATGATAGTTGCACTAGATATTTGGTAAAGATAAAATGGATATGCATTATGGGGATGAATGGGAGCTATGTATGGTTGTTGTTGATATGAGAAATGGAATATAAGAATATTGAAGCCGGGTGATTAACTATTGCTTGTATAGATGAATTAGAATTGATTGTCTACAATTATTGATTGATCACTTAAAGAATTGGTATGATTGACTATTCAGAATTGAAAATAAATATGGACTCATTCATACCATAAATGGGGATGGAGCATTAGCATTTGTTCGGTTGCCCGTGATCCTAAATGGTGTAAAGTTCGGTTAATCGAGATCCTCAAATGAATTTATAGTTAAGTTAACCGTGAGTTTAAACAGCATGGTACCACCGGATTCATTAATCTGCTAACCTGGGATGGAGGCGCAAGTCCATCGACATATGATTTTCGGCTGGTCATATGTTTGTTGATTCCATATGTTTGATGCATATCACTTGCTTGACTAATTACTTGTTTGTATGATGTGTTAAAAATATGATCTTGGAAGTTCTCACTCACTAAACCAGTGTAGCTTATACTCCAATAGTTTCCTATTGTATTATGAATATTTATGGCTATCTCCGAGGAGCTGCTATCATCAGGTACAACTCTTGGATATTAAGGAGCTTTTGATGAGGTCGGGACCTAGATGTAGGCACGAACTTCTAAATGAGTCTCCTAAATTGGTATTTGAAGGATAACATAAGAAACTTTGAGAGTTTGAGAACTCTTAACGTTTTGATGGGGGTATGCCCCTTAGATTATGTAATAGAATAAATCTAAATGTAACTGTTATTTACATTCTTGTTGCTATGTATGCCACCTTAAACTATTTCGAAGCAAAGTATGGTCCCTATATGTTGAAAGTGAGCCTTACACCCGATATTCAAACTCATGGGAAGACTAAGGTTTCCTTACTTGAGTTTAGATATCGAATGTGGTGGACTGTCACGTTTAGGATATCCTTTGGGGCGTGATAGTTGGGCTTGAGTTCTAGCTTGGATCTTTGTTAAACTAAGGTTATTTGGATTGGTTTTTGATGTTGTTAGAGGGAGGGAATTGATGTTCTTAATGTGTTTGGTATTTAGTTGGAATATGGAAGGCAAACTAGAGGTTTATGTTCTATTTTGGAATGTGTTCAAGGTTGTCCAAGTGAAAATAACACAAGGAAAAGAGGCTGGACGCAACTCCTTTTGTAGCTAGGATTTCAACTTGTTTTTGTAGGGATAATGAGCTAATTTAGTGTCTAACTTAAGGCTATATATATGTACTAAGGTTAGGCTAAATTTAGGAGGCTAAAGAGGGTGTTTTGGGCTTGAAAAACTTACAAATTACAGCTGGGAAATTCGGATACGAATTTGGCTGTTTGGATGACGATTTTTGCTTCATTTGTACAAGATTTATGGCTGATTTCAAGAGGCATTAATTGTATTTGTTTGCTAGTTAATTAAGGCCATTTATTAGTGTAATTTAGAGGCTCAAGTTGCAAGAAAATCGGGTTAAAATTTGTGTGAAAACAGAGGCCAAATTCTAATTTTTCTGCTGCAGTTTTTTTGTTGCTGTTTTCCATTTTGGTTTGTATGGTTTTGTGATCAGATTTCCTCTATTGTATTCTATCCAACAATTGGTGTTTGAAGTGTACATTTGAAGCCTTTTATTGGTGTTTAATAGTCAAGTATTCAAGTCCTTTAAAGCGTAGAAACTAAGCTATATTCGGTGGAGACAAAGCTGCTGTTTGTTCCATTCTTCCTTCTGCTACAGCTGGAAATCACGGGGAGTACAAGGCAAAATGGAGCTGTTTCCTTACTTGTTTGAGCTGGATTTTCTTTTCATTTAATAAATGTCTATGCTGGGATTTGATGATTGGTTGTTGGGTCATTATTTTATTGAAATTGGAGTCTAAATTGGTGCAAATTGGGACATAAGTTGCAGCTGAAATTCCCCTGTTACCATGACAAACTTTGCACCTCATGAGACTCCTCTGTTCGTGATTCTTTGATTTTCTTTCGGTTTTTTTATTTATTTTCTTATTATTTGATTAATAGTTAACTAAAATATTTTAACCAATATTAATTTATAAACGTATATCTATAACTGTTATGTATGAGTTTTATCTAGATAAAATTATCTAGGTTACTACAAAAACTCTAGATCATTTATATATTTAAATTTTTAGTTTAAAGTTTACACGATTAATTATTTTTAGTATTTTAACTTACACAATTAAATTTTTCAAGTTCAATAAATCGAATTAAGAACTAAGCCTTAATGAATTCAGAATTCCTAACAAATATAACAGCAGGTTTTGAATTTTTTTATTTAGATGTAGATTAGTAATTATTTATCGGTATTAGTATCTATTATGTATTTATAATCCTAGGAATTCATCTTGAGATTATTGTTTTGTGCTAATAAGTTTTGTTAATAGACTATATCTTATCGGTTTTGAAATTTAGAGCTACGTCTAATTATATCTTGAATTATTAGTTCAAGATACGAAATCTCGGTTTTGGTATTTATTAAGGTTAAAAAAAGTTTTATTTGGGTTTTTAAACTATGAATAAGCTTATTATAACTTTTAGGTTTATCCGAAGATTTTTGTTGAATCATATGTTTGATATTAGCTTCATGTTTACTAATTTGCTCATTTTTTAGTTATGAAAATTATTGAAGGTTACATTGGCAGTTCAAGATTTTAATTTGTAAATTATCTAAATCTTTGAATTAGAATATTAGTGTAATTTAAATATTTATTTAAGATCTAGATTCTTAGATATTAATCTATTTTTTTATCTTATTGTATATTTTGTTATTCTAGTAATTTTTCATTAGTCCCTATTTTTATAACTTGTAGGTTCTAAAAATTAATCATCTATTATTGTAATTTAAAGTTATGATTTCTTGTTGGACCATTAATCATTTTACCAAATATTATGTTTTACTGTAAAGGAATTATTTACACTAATTTGTTATTAACTACACATTTTTGTCTAATGCTACTTAATATTGCTAACAGATTAAAAATAGTTGGAACACTATTATTTCATTATTTAACAAGTATAGGGTTTATTTCCTAAGTATTAAACTTAAGGATAAAGGATTCAGGAATTTATATTAACAATTGGTTTATTGTTGTTTTATAAATTATTTGAGATCATATTTGTTACAATTTGTATTTTGAAAAATTTTTATTGGTAATGATTCTACTATTTCTAACTATAATCAATTTCATTCACACCTTAACATTTTTAAATCGAGAAAAATTTGGAGTGATTTTTACTACTTGTTTCGATTATTCAATATAACTCTATATTACATTTTTAGTATTTGTTAAAATTACATTACGTAAAATTAGGAGGATTGCAGCTTTATGCTAGAGATGTGGAAACATTTAAGCATGAGATTCTTGCCATCACAATGTTGTGGATCTTGTTATTTGAGTTGTTTGCTATTATTTTGCTTCATTATTGATTTATGTTGTTATTATTGATGTTTTGTGTATGTATTCATTTATTAACCTTACCTACATAATGTTCATAGTACATTTGCATTCATGACTAACATGGTATTCTAGATCTAGTTGTTTTGAGTACATAAATACCTTAGATTTTTGTCTTATGTTCCTAAAGGATTTGTAGTAGCATAATAATAGTGGGAAAATGTTAGAAAGACTAACATCTATTTTAGTTTCAACAAAAAATGATTTTTGAAAATTCGGATCTAAAAAGAACCTTATTTAGAAAAGCTATTTTTCAACTTCAAAATGAGTATTTTGCATTAAAATGAAGGGCTTAGCGAATAGGTATCATAAAAGAATGGTTTTGTTGAGTAAAGCTTAGATCTACTAAGAGATATTTTCAAAACAAGAAAATTTTATAAAGTTATGTTAGCATTATGTTTCAACCCCAACAACAAACTTAAAATTCGTAATAGGGAAAAACTGATATGTGAACACCTATTTTTCAACCCTAAAACAAGAGTTTTACTAAAGAAATAGAAACCTTAAGGAGTAGGTTTGATTATGAATTAATTTTAGAAAGATTGAATGAGTTTTACACAAGAAACAATCTCAAATATAAATTTCAAATTTGGATTTAGAAATGACCTCTATTTGAAAACCTATTTCCAAATGCCAAAATGAGGATTTCAATAGAAAATAGAAACCCTAGGGAATACATGTAATAAAGACCTAATTTTAACAAGTATAAGTGAATGTTATCAAAGTATAATCCTAAAACAAGGAAAGGTTCCAAAATATAGATTAAACAATGTTTTCATTCTTTAGAATTTTGTAAAATTCATAACTAGTATTTAAACCCCTATTTAAACATCTATTTTCCAACTCCAAAATGAAGAACTTTATTAAAATAATGAAGGTGTTAAGTGTATAGGTCACTGAGGTTGTATTTTGATAAAAACAAGTATGATATTGCAAGAAATAAAAACTAGTTTTCTTAAGTTAAGTAATTTTAAAGGTTTTGCAAAGCAAAAGTTTTTTCAAAAGCATTCTTGTTATCAAATATCATTAAGGATATACATATAGATAGCTCATCTCATGACATTCATGATAATAACTTGTAGGTATTGCATGTACATATAATACACTTAGTAGAAACAAAGCTAAGAAAATAGTGTCTTTCATATCCCATGAAGCATTGTCTAAGTACATGAAGAAATCGATTGATCAACACCCATGAATCATGCATGATATTGAGTTATTTATGTATATAAAAGAGTCTTTTAAGATATAATGATAGCTAAGTATCTATCAAAGCTTTGGAATGATACTTGGATTGAAATTAGAATTCGATTTGTGGGATTGGAATCTCTTATAGCATTTTGTACCCTACTATTCATGGACCAAAAGACCTTGTTTGATGGAATAAATTTAGAAATAGATAGCTCTGGTCAAATAAGTAGAAATCGTTATATAATATGCGAAATTCCGAGTTAAGATGTTCAAATTATGGCCATGTTAAATTGGAATTTCCTCCTATACGAACTTTGATGAACTTGTTAGAATAGAATTTATATGTTTCATTTAAACTTCATAGAAATACTCATTGGAGTTATTTCTTTTGATTAAGAGACTTGGAAGATGGACTAGACCTTCATGAGGATAATTACGATTAAGTGGATTTTTGTGCCATAGCAAAGTGAGTTCACTTTCTTTAAATTACATGCTTATGATTGTGCTTGTAATGATAGTGCCATTAGAACTAGGAAAAAATAAAATTGGAATGTGCATGTGATTTTTGCTTAGTTGAATTGATGATAAGAATATCGAAATGGGAATTGTTATAAATATTTATATGATTTAGCATAGAATTGAAGTGTCTGAAATATCTATGATCGCCTATAATTCACTTAAATAATATGCCATGATCTTATAACTAAATTGTCCATGCATAACATATTTTGAGTCACATTATATTTGTTATTATACCTTTGTGAAAAGAAGGCATAATAGCTAGGCAACGAGCGGTCTTGAAAACTCGAATGTTGGCGTAGAATGGCCTGAATTAAAATGAAAGTGGAGTAGGCACTTAAATCAACTACATGCTAAATGAGTGGGTGGGCACCTGAATCAACCACTATATAAATGAGAAAAATTAAAACATATGGTCGTATGGGCCTAAAACACCTAACCTCAAATGGAGGGCGTAAATCCATTCAACATAGGACTCCCAAAAAGTCTTATGTATTGTATACTCATGTGCTGGTGCATTTCATATGATTGTTAATGTAACTTGATTGCCCTATTGTTGATGAAGTTTTAATTTGGAAGTGAAACTCACTAAGCTCACAAGCTTATACCCCTATAGTTTCCTATTGCAGTACAATTATCTATGGTTATCCCTAAAGGGACATTCCTCTCAGGTATAGCTTTTGAAACATAAGGAGCTTTTTGAAGAAGTTAGGACCTAGATGTTAGGCCTAGACTTTTAGTTAATTCTCCTTAATCTTATATATATATATATATATATATGTTGTTGTAAGAGACTTTTGTGAACTTAAGGACTCTTAATATTTTGACAGGGGTATGCCCCTTAGATCATTGTAATAGATTAATCTTGGTTATAACTATTATGATTTATATTCTTATCGCTATGTATGTCTTCTTAAGCGATTTCGATTCAAAGTAAGGTCCCCTATATGGTGAACGTAAGCTTTACTCCCAGTGTCTAGACTCACGGAATGACTACGGTTGTCATACTTAAGTCTAAATATCGAGTGTGGTGGACTATCGTGTTTAGGGTATCCTTTGAAGTGTGACACGTTATATGTGGTAAAATCCTCGAGACACTGATTGAGCGTACAAAAATATATCTATACATATATATATCAGTCTATCGAAATGGAAATGAAAGTACAAAAAACCAAAAGTATGATCAAGCAAGACATAACAAAAGTTTGATCTACCCTAGCCTTTATACATATGATGTTGACTGAATTGACTAAAACTAGTGACCGTAGCTATCTAGGTAGCAAAAGTGGAAATTGTAGAAGGCGGTGATGGATAGTATCCATAAGGAGGGGGAGCATACTACTGATATGGTAGTGCAGAAGCAAACTAGGAGGAACCCAAACTAAGTGAGGAAGCCATACCAGAAAAATGAACAAAGCCGTACATGGGCTGCTACTATGAAGATTGTTCAGCTGGTGTCGATGGTAGCCATGACAGAAAGGCTAACGTCAGATGATGCCTCTGTGGTGGAGCAATATCGCTTGGTGATCTAGTTGTGGGCTGAGTTAGTGGTGGAGTGTGATCGAATGGCTAGATCGGCATCCTGTAGGACATAAAGTACGGTTGTTAAAATGGTCTTGTTGGTATAAGCGGTATCAAAGTATAAGTCGACTCGCTTGAACTCGTGCAGCTAGTCAGGTCACCCATAGGCTGAGAATATGGTGTGTACTAGCTGTAAAACGGCAATGGGGTTCTACTCATCAACATTTGCAACATCTCTTGCACCTTACACATCTACTGCTTCAATAAGATCAACATTGGAGTCCAAGCTCACGGTTGACTCCTCACAGGGCAACTTAAAGTAAGTGCACCTCTCCTCCAGAACCAAGGCACCTCATCCCATACCGTGTTGTAACTGGACCTATGGCCTAGGAGCTCCTCCATTATAGCTATATCACCTAAAGGCCTAGCTCGTAGCAGTAGCAATAATGTCCCGCATTGTGTTCATGTATAACTGCAAGTAAGAAATGAATGGAAATTTTTATTAGTTGTGTGAATAAATATAATGTAATACCATAGAAATATTGATAAAGCATTCTTACATAATTAGCATGTGACGCCTACAATTCCCACTAATCGATTTCTAGCCCATTGATCTGATGAGCGTGCGTATGCTTGTAATTCTCTATTGGTGTGAGATTCTAGAATGTAGCATATAATATCAAAATAACAATTGTAAAGCGTTAGTACGTACAAAAATATTAGTATACTGAATTGAAGTAGAATATACAATTTTCACTTATGTTTAGTGCATAATACATCATCAACTTGGTCCCCCTCCCCCCTAGTGTGCATTGACTTTTGCTTCTTCCAATTCTCTGTATTTACCTTCAATCAATGCCGCAATACATAGAAAGAAAAAATTGTTTCGTTAAAGCATTACAAGAAGTCATGTATGAATGTATGTTTTCAAAACATATATATCTTGTGCTTTCTATCTATAGCTAGAAAGTGGTAGAAATCCCTCCACTCATCTACCTTATGCTTATATCCTAGCAGTAGAATGCTCATAGCTGCATGTAGTCCCCCATTCTCCTTAAATGTACTACTTCAACCTATAACGATTCTAGCTGTGAGACTTGTTGGCTAGGAAATTTAGTATGATCTACCATTTCCAGATGTTCTTCCAATTGGCCGGCGCCTATAATTTTTTATGTACATTGTCAAGGTTAATTGTGTGATTGAATAGGAAAAGATAACAAAACTTAAGTTAGTAAACATGTCAGATTAACACATGGACTTACCATAACTTATCCAATAATCTTGTGACCATATGCCTCTAGGAAAGCCAACCAAGCATTACTACTTAATCCCTCTATGATCCCTCTATGAGGAGCTTCATTGAAGCTCTATGATGGAGTAAGAACTCTAATCTGATCATCCTTGAGGGCTTGCATATAATCCGTTTATACCACTTGGGCATGCTAATCTCTAACATTTAGCCAGTCTATTAGAACACCTCCTCCACTAATTTCCCCTTGTACAAACACCGATACCTTTCCGATGCCTTAAGATCATTGTCTTACTGAACAATGGCAGACGGGTCATCAGGGTTAAAATTAAGTGGGACCATAACTTTGTCACATGGGACATTTCTCCCAATCCCAAGGTCATCAACTGGCTCCTAGTTTTGTACCTATGCTTGATCAACATCATCAAAGTCAAACCCTCTACCCTGTTAATTAATGAACAACAAGGTGAACAATCCCCTTAGAAAAGAAAAAGAAAATAAAAAAACTTGAATGATTAGTATCGATTGTGTATGGCTACTTCAAGACACATGAACAAGTTAGAATAGGAACTTTACCTGTGCACTATTTGGGGTAAGCCTCTGCATCATCGATCATGTTAAGAAACTCATGATTCATTTTGCACAAACAAAATGTAAACATCATTACAAGTTAACAATATAAAAAAATAAGCCATGTATGCCTTTCTAACCAGCATTACTATCGTCGTCGTCGTCGTCACCCGCCCCACTACAGCTTACATTAGGTTTGGTTAAGCATGCTAGATTTCCTAAGTCAACAAAAATGTGATTGACTAGAATTGTCCAAGGTCTTGCAATCACTTATTGGAATGGCTCGGCGATCTCAAGTTGCTACTCAGTATCACCATCATCAAATGTGTTAAGTTCTCTAGAAAGTAGTTTCGATGATAACAAAAGAGTACAAGAATTACTAATGAATTTATTAAGTGTGCAATGAATTGGATAATAAAGAAAGAAATAAATACTAAGTTTACCAAGAGTCTTGTCTAAAATGTTTAATGCTAAGTATGTTCAAAGAAAAAGACAATCCAGAAGGAACTCCAGAGATTGTATTGGAAGAACCAAAAAAGTTTAATTCTATCCAAAAGCAACTTCAGAGAGTATCAGTATATTAAGAAAATGTTACTAGCTCATTATAGATTTATTAGGACGAGATTAAAATCACCATTAAACAAGTTTTCAAGGCCCATCTTCAAAAGATGAATACATTTAGGTAATATATTTATATGTTCGACTAAGTGGGAGTATAATCCATGAGGATTCAAGTTATCCATCAAATTTTTCGAAGCTCACATTTCAAATAGATTTAATGAAGGTCTGATGTTTTACAAAGCTGTAGCAACTTTATATGATAATTTAACTTTTGTTATGTTCTTATTGGAAGAAGATTGAAGACATGAAGGCGGAAAACTTTGATCATCTAACCAAGAAGAATATTCCAATTTTGAAGGAATTCGTTGAGGAATGGTAAAAATCGTTGATGTGTGACGACAATTGCACCAAATTATAAAATTTATAAATCTAAGTTAAATCCTACAATCGAGCATAGGCAAGTATACCTATCTAAAGTTGTATAGGATGAAAATGGGTATTGTCTACCAGGATCTAAAGAACAGTTACTAGTTTTACCATTCTTCTACTATTTAGTCTAATTCTTAGTTATATTTATGATTAACTACTAATTAACTAAACTAAAAATCCCTAAGATGAATTATCTATGCTTTTACAAAAGTATTTAATCACAAAATATAATCCTCATCTTGATCCATCCAAAACCTTAAATTTCTAATAATAATGGATTGATTGATAAATTTTTTATGCTTTACATTGCAAGATCTCATCAAATAAATCAATTACTCTCTCGAGTTAATTAATTCCTAACCCTATATTAGATAGTGGAGACCTCTCCCTCACAAATGCCACATAAGATAGCATAAAAGTTCATGATCTCCGCTGTAAATATTAAATCTTTATGTAGAAAATCAAAGTATCCTTATCTCATAGCATAAATGTTCATGATCTCCTTTGTAAAGATTAAATCTTTATGTAGAAAATCAAAGTGTCCCCATCTCTAGGTGAAACATGCAATTTCTCTATTCATGAAGATCTATCCTATTAGATAAAACTTATTATCTAATAAGAATCATATGTGTAATAAATTCAACACACAAATTAATCACTGGACAATTAAATCACATGCATAGATACAAAGGTATAAATTTTTCATTAATCCAAAAGCAATTCAATCACATTGTTTAAGGTTTCACAAGATATAAGGTATAAAGATATACTCCTCCATGGAATTTACAATAAGAACAAAAGAACTAGAGGAAATAGAAGTAATCATAATGTAATAATAAAACCTTTTATGAGTCTTGTGATCTCCGATGATGTTCTAGCAATTCCTCTCTTGAAACTCATACTTTTCCCTCCTAGGGTTTGGAAAATATGATCCATAACTTTTTATGCATGAAAAAAGGTAGCTATTTATAATTTTTGATAGAAACAAGTCTGCACGACCTGCCCTACATGCTCGTGCTCAGGGGAAGGTTGAAACTTTTATCTCACCAACATAAAGCAGTTGTAATGTGCACAGCATAGTCTACACAGCCATGCAAAAAGGAGGGACATTAAAATGTTCATTTTTACATTTTCCTCCTCTTCCTTAGCTACTTGAGCAAGGGAACAATTTTATTTGCTCTCTAGTTTTCTTATCGTCTTCCCTGCTTGTGTTGAACGAGAGGCTGAAAATTGCCCACTAACTTATTTCCTACCTCCAACATGGCCATCACATTATAATATGCAAAAAAAAATATTCTTATAAAGAAGGGCAAAGAAATGTCATTTGTTAATTAAGAAGAAGGAAATTTTGGTCATTCCTAATAAATGAGATATATAATAATCATCCATCACATTGATGATGGTAAAAAAATCCTTAAAGATAGTAAATCTTCAATAAATTATGACAAAAAGCAAAAGTTGTCATATGTTGAAAAATAAGAGGGTTTTATGGCCTACCTTAGTATTAAGTTGATTGTTTTGTCTATGATTTAGAGATGCTTGAAGAATAGCTTTTGACAAAGGAAAATTGGTCTCTAGGCCGCTGGCCTACATGTGAAAGCCACCGGCATAAAGCTCTCAAACTTTTATGAAATTTGTGAAAGCCGACAAGAAGGCCGTCGGCGTAAGGACATAGGCCGCCGGCGTTGGACTAAAGGCCGCCGGTGTAAGTGCCAGCTTACCTGCCCTAAATGCTTTGTATAAATAGAATATTAGGGTTCGTATTTCTTATAAGTTCTTATTTTCTTTTTGACCAAATTGTTTGTTAGGGTTTTGAGAGCGTTTGAGAGGGAAATCTGAAGGAAAAAAAGATTTTTAATCCAGGTAAGTCGATCCAATCAAGATTCGTGCAGATTTATATGAAAACAATATCTTTCTCATAGATTTTTGTGTTTTTGAAGGAGTTCTTTGGAGAAACCCTAGTTTTCAATTAGGATCTGTTCTTGGGGTAATCGATCAAGGAGTAAGATTTGAATCAAGTAAGTTACATCTTTTTTATCGTAGGTTTGAAATAAAAAGATTATTTTCGACGAATCATGTTTGTTCTTATTAATTTCTCAAGTCTAGGGTTTTAGAGGAAGTTGTTCTTTTTGGAGTTTTTGTCTAATGGTAATTGAAGAAAACCTAGGGTTGGGTTTGAGAAAGAATTAAAGGTAAGTTCTTATCCTATAAATCAAAGATTCTATAAAAATTCAATTTTAAGGAGAAATTTGTCTATTCTTGTTGATTTCCATATTAGGATTTTTGGAGAAAGATGTGTTCTTTTAGGATTTTGAGGAGTTTGATAGAAGAAGAAGCAGTTGCTGTTGTAGTTTCCATAAAAGTAGATTTTGAGATTTTCTGTTGTTGTTCATAAGGGATTTTAGATTTGGAGAATTTTCCTGAAATTGAAAAGGCACGACCTTTCCTTATTTACTGTATTTGCTTGTGGGTTTAGTTTTTTATTGTTGTCTGTAGGAACAGATATATAAATGAACTTAATTCTATTTGGCTTAATTTGTTTTTCTGGATGTCTTTGGCTTTGACCAGTAAAAACCTGGCAGACAGTGATACTGGTGAGGCACCCTAATGATCCTTGTGTGTCGTTATCCCTAGTGGAGTTGCATTTGGAGATGATTATGGTAGATTTAGGTGATTTGGCAGTATGGTCGTGGGTGTTTAGATAGTACCCATTCACCAATATATGTATATAATTACCTATTTTCAAAGAGTTAGCTGATTTTCTCATAGGGTCTGAGTTACTCCGGGTTTGGGACTAATGTATAGTAGTTCTGGACTGTGTTGATTTGCTGGCTTAATAAAGATAATAATCTGGTTGTTTACATTAGATTAAGTTGCATTTGATATATATATGTTGCGTATGCATATGCATTTGTTTTGTAGATTGGCGTACTGGGCGTTTTCACTCATTCCTTTCATTTTTCAAGTACAGGTAATGAAGACGTAGTATTTGATTTATCTGGTTATGATCTATACATAGGTCATGAGGATGACGATAGCGATACAAATTACCCTATTGAGGAATATTTTCAGATATAGATTTATATAAGAAGAATTTTGAGATCATTTATAATATTTGGAACTACATTAAGAATTTATATGTTAAAAAGGATTTTTGAAATTTTATATATTTTGGATTTGTTGGCTTTAGCTTTGCCAACATTGTTTGGATCAACAAGATGTTTGAAAAGATTTTTATTTACAAGTTTTATAGGATTTGAACTTTCTGTTGTATCCTCTGAGAGAGTTATTTAGATTATATTTTATATGTTTTAAATTGTGGTGTTAGAATGTTATAGCTTTTGCGTGTCCTATTCAAGAGAGGACACGTGGCCGGTTGTAATACCTTACTTTAGGGCGTTACAACTTATTTAGTATCAGAGCAATAGGTTATGATCATATTAGACTTAAGTTATGACTCTTTTAGACGGTGAGCATTGATGAGTGGGGTAGCAAATGGGTTAAGGATGCTTTAGTTTATATCTATTATGATCTTATAGTGCCTTTAGTTTTTTAATCTTGACAGTATGTATCTTTGTTCTTATGTTTATATGTTTAATATCTTAGTATGCCTCCAAAAAGAAAGACCCTTGCTACTGGTTCATCCAGTCATGGTGAAGAGGAAGTTAATAAAGGACCATATGAGAGTATGCCACCTGAGAATCCGCCACCTTTAGATCAGGTGCATGAAGATTTAACACAACCATCGCCCTACCTATAAGTCAACAGGTGCCAGTGAGTGATGCACAGCTCACGGTGAATACTCTTTTGGGAGTAGTTTCCCAACAGCAATGGAATATGAGATAGGAGACTCAAAGAAACAATGGGAATGGTGGACATAGACCTAAGCGTACTGATATCTTGAGTTTGAATAAGTTTGTGGATTTAGCCTATAAGTTTGAATCAATGCTTGGGAGGCCACTTGAGACACAACTATGGATGTAAAAGGTTAAGAAAAATTTTGTTGCCCTAAATATTCTTGAAAATAAGAAGGTGGAGTATGTCTCCTATTTTTTCTCAATGGGAGATCAAATAATCGATAGATGAACACCAAGAAGCATATGGTTAAAGTGATCACCTTGGACAATTCCATTAATGGATATGGAATTTTAGAAATTTAGTTTTCAAATATGGTAAGAAGTGTGGTATACATGATACAAAGACAATGAAGGAAAATGAAGTTAGTGTAGATTTTGAATAGAAAATTTTGATTTGAGATAAAAAGACGGATATTTGAAGTGGAATAGAAGGATTTAGTGACATAATTAAGATGCATGAGAATTTGAATATAGGATGGTAGTGTCAAATGTGATTGGTGGCTTAATGGACATAAATTTGTAGATGGTAAAATGAAAATGACTAAATAAATAAGAGAATCATTAAATCTTATGAAAGGTATGAAGGTTCATGTGGAATAATAATTATAAGAAAGCGATATGAATTTGGTGAGCAAGTTTATCAAAGGGTTAGAACATGAGATTCAACATCAAGTGAATTTGATGGATGTGACCAACTACTTAGTTACGGTAAATAAAGCAAAAAAAAAAAAAGTTGAGCAAGATTTGAATAAGATTAAAAGTAGTGAAATTCAGAGAAGTCAAGTTTATTTGGGAAAGACCAGCCTCTAATATTCTTACCTAAGAGAAGGCAAAGAGGCCTATCACTCATCAAGTAGGATCGGCAATTCAAGAAATTGAGGGGAAGTGTATCAGATACTCTAGACCACATGATATTAAGGATTGCAAGTGGCCTGAAAATACTTGTTTTTCATGTGGCAAGGTTAGGTACAACCATAGATTTTGTACCGTGAGAGTTCTTCCACCAATGTTTTGTTTTAAGTTTGGACAATGAGGATACAAGGCCATAGATTGTAAGGAGTTTAGTATGCCAGTGGTTTCAAGAATTTAGATAGGATATCCTCGGAGTCAAGGACAGAGGGCATTAGCTTAAGTTTATGCCCTTCAGCACAGAGATATATCTAAGGTGCATATTGTTGCAGGTTAGATCTCTATACTCATGTATGGTGCTTAAGTAATCTTTGATATTGGTGTAAGATTTTATGAATTTTTGGATCATTGCATATGTATGCTGTGAGTGTGTGGAATGTATACTAGGATGATTTTGGGAATTGGATTTTAACCTGATAGATGGAGATTAGTTTATGAATAAGCTTGAAGTGCATCGTACTATCTGTAAGGAAAGTAGAGAAGAATGAAATTACTAAATTGAAAATTTGAGTAAGAATAGAGGAGATTCTCAGTTTGTGGTTGAAAGTGTAATTAAGGGAAAATCAATAAAAGTGAAGATAACATATATCATTATGATGACTAAGGTTAGAAAATATGATTAACAAAATAAGAGAAAGATAAATAATGCTATTAAGATAAGATGACATGATAAAGGAACTAGGCAAACAAAAGTTTAAGAGTAAAAGGAATGACTGGAGTTGACCAGAAAGAACTTATGATGTAATTAAAAGGCATGAAAATCCTCATAGATGATTGACAAATGGCTGTTAGCCTAGTAAATATAGTGTTGTAGACATAAAGATAAATGAGAAAGATCATAGAGGAAAAATATTGAGATAACCAGTATAAATTAGAGCATAGTTAAATTCTATGAAGATATGAATGAACAGGTGGAACAGCAGTTGCAAGAAGGAAATGTGATCTTAGTGAGTGTAAGATATGAGAAATCTAAGGATGATGAATAATAATGATATATGAACTACTATATGATAATGAGTTTTAGGATGGATCTTAGAAAATTATATAAAAGACTATATATATAAATAATTATATAAAGTAGTTATACAAGTTTGGGAGACAATTGGAATGGCACAAATGGTAAACAAAATTGTGGATTAACTATGGTGTCTGACAATAATGGAAAAAAAAATTGATTAACCAATAGAGACATAGATGTTATGATCATCTGAAATAACAGAGTAATGTAAGGTTTGATCATTAGAGTTAGAGTTGAAAAATCTTAAATTTCGTGATTTGAGTTTTCTGATTGTTATTGAAGGACTATAAGGTGAATACATCCTAAAGAAGTTCAATGGAAATGGTGGTAATTAGAGGTAAAGTACAACGGTCAAATAATGTTAATGAGTTGGATTGAATTTTCTAAAGTCAATATACAATTGCATTAGAGGATGTAATGATTGATTTATGAACTGAGAGATAAAAGAAGAAAATTATTTTTGAGTTGTAGATTTGATAGTTATAGAAGGATACTGAATCCAAGTGAAGAACAATCACTTAATCTTGGGCAAAGAATGGATTTGTATGGTAAAAATTTTGGACACAAAGTGCATTAGTAATCTAGACATCAAGAAATATTGGAACGTTAGGAGTATTGATGTCAAAGGAAGAGAAAGAAGTAAACTAGTGATTTTCAAGGTTTGCCTAAGGACGTAAGCATTAATTTTAAAGTTTTAAGTATAGACTGATGGAAAATATAAGAAAGTATATGTTAGAGATTGAGAAAATATATTGGAAGTGATATGGTTAGTTAATGAGTATTTTGAGACTAGATGAATAATATGCAAGTGATGTGAATTATTTTTTATATGGAGCAATAAGGATAAAAACTAAGTTGAATCAATAGAAGTACAAGTAACACAGTGACATTTGGAGCTCCAGGTTAATGTGAGATATGACCTTTGGAATTTAAAACTATAGTTAAGATTTTAAGCTTTCTCAACATCGCTCGAGGAATTGGATAGAAGATTTAATACAATGAAGTCAAGGCAAGATTTCTTGATGAATACTGTTAATAAGTTTAAGTTATAGTCAGGAGGTGTGTTATGAAGTAACGGAGGAAGTGAATCCAAATTGAGTGGTGAAAGTTAAGAATTGAAGAGACGTTGATGGAATTATATTCTAGCTAGAACATATAAGCCTGAAGATGGGTCAATATGGTGTAAAGAATCAGAAATAAGAAGAAAATGAGTGACAGAGAGCTGATGGATGCATGGATAAAAAGGAGACAGTGATTCAAGTAACTTTCGAGAACGAAAGTTTCTTTTAGGAGGGGAGAGATGTAATATATAGAAAAATAGTTTTATAAAGAAGGGCAAAGGAATGTCTTTTGTTAATTAAGGAGAAGGAAATTTTGGTCATTCCTAATAAATGAGATATATAACAATCATCACTCACATTGATGATGGTTAGCAAATCCTTAAAGATAGCAAATCTTCAATAAATTATGATAAAGGGCAAAAGTTGTCATATGTTAAAAAGTAAGAGGGTTTTATGGTCCACCTTAGTATTAAGTTGATTGTTTTGTCTATGATCTAGAGATGTTTGAAGAATAGCTTTTGACAAAGGAAAATTGGTCTTTAGGCCGCCGGCCTATATGTGAAAGCCACCGGCATAAAGCTCTCGGACTTTTATGAAATTTGTGAAAGCCGGCAACAATGCCGTCGGCGTAAGGAGATAGGCCACCGACGTTGGATTAAAGGCTGCCGGTGTAAATGCCATCTTACCTGCCCAAAATGCTTTGTATAAATAGAATATTATGGTTCATATTTCTCATAAGTTCTTCTTTTCTTTTCAACCAGAGAGTGTCTATTAGGGTTTTGAGAGCGCTTAAGAGGGAAATCTGAAGGAAAACAATATCTTTGATCTAGGTAAGTCGATCCAATCAAGATTCATGCAGGTTTATATGGAAATAACATCTTTCTCATAGATTTTTATGTTTTTGAAGGAGTTCTTTAGAGAAAACCTAGTTTTCAATTAGGATTTTTTCTTGGGGGAATCGATCAAGGAGTAAGATTTGAATCAAGTAAGTTACATCTTCTTTATCATAGATTTGAAATAAAAATATTATTTTCAACGAATGATCTCTATTCTTATTAATTTCTCAAATATAGGGTTTTAGAGGAAGTTGTTCTTTTTGGAGTTTTTGTCTAATGATAATTGAAGAAAACCTAGGGTTTGGGTTTGAGAAAGAATTAAAGGTAAGTTCTTATCCTATAAATCAAAGATTGCATAAAAATTCGATTTTAAGGAGAATTTGTCTGTTTTTATTGATTTCCATATTAGGATTTTTGGAGAAAGATGTGTTCTTTTAGGATTTTGAGGAGTTTGATAGAAGAAGAAGCAGTTGCTGTTGTAGTTTCCATAAAAGGAGATTTGGAGATTTTCTGTTGTTGTTCATAAGGGATTTTAGATTTGGAGAATTTTCCTTAAATTGAAAATGTACGACCTTTCCTTATTTGTTGTATTTGCTTATAGGTTTAGTTTTTTAATTGTTTGTAGGAACAAATATATAAATGAACTTAATTCTATTTGGCTTAATTTGTTTTTCTGGATGTCTTTGTCTTTGACCAGTAAAGACTTAGCAGACAGTGATACTGGTGAAGTATCCTGATGATCCTTGTGTGTCGTTATCCCTAGTGAAGTTGCACTTAGAGATGATTATGGTAGATTTAGGTGATTTGGCAGTATGGTCGCGGGTGTTTGGAGAGTACCCATTCACCAATATATGTATATAATTACCTATTTTCAAAGAGTTGGTTGATTTTCTCATGGGGTCTGAGTTACTACGGGTTTGAGACTAATATATAGTAGTTCTGGACTGTGTTGATTTACTGGCTTAATAAAGATAATAATATGGTTGTTTACATTAGATTAAGTTGCATTTGATATATATATGTTGCGTGTACATATGCATTTGTTTTGTGGATTGACGTACTAGGCGTTTTCGCTCATTCCTTTCATTTTTCAAGTACAAGTAATGAGGACGTAGTATTTGATTTATCTGGTTATGATTTGTACATAGGTCATCAGGATGACGATAGCGATCCAAATTACCCTATTGAAGAATATATTCAGATATAGATTTATATGAGAAGAATTTTGAGATCATTTACAATATTTGGAACTACATTAAGAATTTATATGTTACAAAGGATTTTTGAAATTTTATGTATTTTGGATTTGTTGGCTTTGGTTTTGCCAACATTGTTTGGATCAACAGGATGTTTGAAATGATTGTTATTTACAAGTTTTATAGGATTTGAACTTTCTGTTGTATCCTCTGAGAGAGTTATTTAGATTATATTTTATATGTTTTAAATTGTGGTGTTAAAATGTTATAGCTTTTGTGTGTCCTATTCAAGAGAGGACACGTGGCGGTTGCAATGCCTTATTTTAGGGTGTTACATACAAGGTAGTGCATGTATACAAATTTAGCTCTTTACCAAAACTTGTAAAAAAATTTTTTTTCTCTTGAATCATCATAAAATCTTCCAAAAATGCTCTTTAAGCCCTAAGATAAATATTTTAAAAAATGAGTATCCTTTTCTTCATTAAATCAAAGAAAATTCATAACAAATATATCCAAATAAGCACAAAGAATAACGGTCTCTTGACACTTATGAACCATTTTTATAATAATTGGATGGTTTCACATGAATTGTTTCAATACAAATATGGACTAGTATGAAAATGACTATTAAGAAACAATTATAAATGGATGATTTTTTTAAATTCAAATAGAAATATTCAAAGACAACCAAGACAGGAAAGTTACAACCATTGAAGACAAAAGAAGCTTACATCTAGAACATTTCAATGCTATAACGTGCGAATATAAGAAAAATACAAGAGAAAGAAACAACACACTGCTAAATATATATATATATAATATTCTTATGATCTTCGATTTAATTTTGTGCATCCATAACTTGTTGCAATAAAATTTGCTCTTTGATTGTTAGGAGAAGGAACTGTAGAGCATCATTCATTTACTTTGTAATATAAATAGAGATCTATAGTTGGTGATAGCTTAAGTTAAAGCTAAGGAGGCTGAGTAGAGTGGAATTGTGACTAGTTGTAATCAAGTTTTTTGGATTAGTGGAATATACTAGTATGAATTACAGGGTTCCCGATTTGGAGCTAGAAGTGTGGATTAGACACTAGGTCGAACCACTTTATGTCACCGTCTTAGGTTTTCTTGCCTCTATCTATTTCATATTTGTGCATATAATTCACATCATATAAAGATTTATATTGCATACATCTTTTCATGACCATTAATGTAACTAATCAAGGAATTTTTGGATTTTGTTTGATAAAGTTTTGAATTTCCAAGTAACCAATTCACACACACCCCACATATTACCCTCCTACACCAACAACCCCAACCCACCCCCCCCCCCCCCCCCATTTGGGCATGGCCTTGATGGTTATATATGGGATGAACAACATGACTTGGTTTGGAAATGAGTCCAAGTGAATGTATGCCAATGGTGCACCTTTTGCATGACTCTCCATGCACCAAATTGTTTACTTAGATCTTTTAGATAAAATGCTTGATGTGCATGGTCTACACGAATGTATAGATCTCCATCCTACCAAGTCTTTGTTGTGTTAATTAATATGAAATCTTCTTCAACGCTTTCCAGTTTGTCTCAATTAGTATCAAGCTAGCGACACTTGCATGGAAACGCATGTCGTGACCCCATGTAACTTAATTGAATAATTTATGCAAGTGTGACATGAAGGATGATCTTTTGTTTGTTAATGGTACCCACTACATATACGCCAGTATTCCGTGATCTTAAGGATGTTTCCTTAATCTCAGTGTTAAATGATAAGGGCACATTATACTCATATTTTATTGAATGAATTATGATTAATTATTATTGATTTTTTATAGAAATTATAAGGAAAACTGTATTAATTATGTTTATTGTGATATTTTAGGTCTTTTAGAACTTAGAGTGAAAATAAGAGCAATTTAGAGGAGTTTTATGCAATTGAAGGAAATTTGAATGATTTAGGTTGGCCAAGTGAAGATTCAAAGCACATTAGCCAATTCTGGAATGAAGGTTGCCGCCCTTGAGGTAGCCTACAATTTACATTAGCCATTTAAGCTGCTAGCCTTGAGCTAGCCTATAATCAATCGGAAGCCCTTCTTAATTTGTCCTATAAATATTCCTACGTGTTAATAATTAAGGGATCTTTTTGTTGAATTTTATATACCCTAAGAGAGAGAGGACGAAACAGAGAGCATAGAACAAACGCTTTTAGTTTTGATTCTCTTTAGCTTTTTCTTTTAATTTTCTTGAGGATTCCACACTAGGATCAAGTGGACAACATTACTTTTACTTGGATTTGAGGATGGGATTCCACCAACAAGGTGAGTCCGTTCTTTTTCTTATGTCCATTTTATGGACGGTGTTTAATGCTTGTTCCTCTTGTACTTACTATGGTTTTGAGTTGATGTTTGGATTAAATTAGTTAGTGATCACCGGTATCCATTTATTATTGCTTGTGTTTAGTTTCTTAGTGTGATTTCACTAAGCATGTATTTTGGATTTTACTTGGAATTCATGTTAGATTAGGATAATGTTTGAGAAAACATTTTATAATCAAATCCATGAGTCTCTAACTTAGATTAAAAATCACATAGACATAAGGGTATTGATTCAATTAGGGTTTAGGGAATTAAAACGGATTAGTTGATTAGTCAATTTTTTTAGAGATAGAAAAAATTAATTGGTTAATCTTGAGTAATCACTCACTTTTAAAAAAGGGATTTTTACATGGTGCTCTATTAATTGAAAACCTGAACCCACTATCACATTGGATTTGCAAGCATGATTTTATTTGGTAGCATGAATTCAATTAATCCTCAAATCATTTGGCTCTAAACCTGAAATGATTTTAGGTGTTGGAAATCCTAAAATCTCTTTAGAGTTTTTTAGCTTCTTTCTTTAGAAAACTCAAAAATTAAACTCATTGCTTTGCTTAGCTATAAATAGGACTAATATAATTGAGAGATAGGCCTCATTCCCTATGGATTTGACCTAGTATTCACTAGTTATTATTGCTGCATGCACACTTGGTATACTAGCTAGTAGTTTTTACGTATAAAAATAGTCTTTCAATAAAAAACTATATTGGTTTTTAGCATCGTTGCTGGGGAGTAATTGGTGCTAATTTCAGTTTTTTGGACTATTGTAGATTAGGTATTAAATTGAAAAATTCAGAAAAAAATGAAAAAGGCAGAAAAACACAAATATTTTCAATTTTCTTTGTGAATAGAATTATAGTCATTATACATATCTACCTCTCTTGTTCTTCTTTTTTGCAGGTGCTTCTAGGTTTTGGTAGTCACCAAGTTCATAAGCAAATTTTGAGCTAAGAACAAGCATGGGTGATGAACAAGTACCAATCTTCCCATTTTGTTGTACTACTAATCTTCAAATAGAAGTATTATCATTTAGACAATATGAGGAAGAGCCCTTATCAAATGCTTGGAGAAGATACAACAATTTGATGTTTAGATGCCCTTATCATGGGTCATCTACTTGGTCTTAGCTATTAGTATTCCTTAATGGAATAGGGACCCATGATAGGATGATGATAGAGTCGGCTATTAGAGGGTAGTTAATAAGAATGCTTATGAAAATGGTGTTTGGAATGATTTAAGAACTAATAGAAAGCCAAGACATTACTCCATATTTCTCCCCTCCAGTAGTGTGTTTGTGGTGTGGTGGATCACATGAGAGCTCTTAATGCCAATGAGATAGACTAAATATGGAATTGAAAACTTTAGCTCAAGAGTAACATCATTAACATAAAGCTTTAAGGCAAGATAATGATGCAAACCCTTTTGCAAAACCAACGACCCCAGCTCTAGAAAAAGAGAAAAGCATTAAAGAGATTGTGAAGGGTTTAGAGTAGAAGTGAAAGGAGAAGTTTGAGAAGCAACAAGCTATTATTGGGAGATTGGAGGCTCAACTAGCATATGTAATAGAATTTATGGTAGGCATGTACCATCTTGCTAATATGAATAGAGAAGAAGGGAGGCATAATGAAGAAGGTGAAGGAGTAACCCCCAACGAAGTCTCTAATATATGAAGAGGAAAAAATGGAGTCAATGTGTCTAGTGAGGAAGAATGGGAGGACACTTCTCTAGTGGCCAATGAGGTGGGAGTGAAAGAAGAAAAAACTAGCATGGGAAACAACTATTGAGAAGCTTGCTAACTTGACTATTGAAGAGTTTAAGAAATTGGGGAGACAAATTGAAGGTGCTGTGGTAAAGGCTTTGGCGCTAACTAAACCAATAAATGAGGTCAATATCGAGTCAAGCAAGCCAATTGAGAAAGAAGATACACAACTTCTACATCAAGTCAAATAGAAGAGGTGATACAACAAGAGTACACTCCTGTAGTCACTGAGCCCACTATCAAGCCATATGAACCACCAATTTTTTTTCCAGGATGATTAAGAAAAAGGAAAGAAGATGAAGAGTATGAGAAATTCCTGGAGGTGTTTAAGAAGCTAGAGGTAGCTAATGTCTTGGACTAATCACCTCAATACAAGCGCTTCTTGAAAGAAGTAATGAGTTAAAAAGAAAGATGAATAAGAGAGAGATGGTCATGTTAACTTTGAATTGCATAATAGGAGATAGTCGATTCAAGAATGCCTTTTGTGACATAGGTGCGAGTATCAATTTGATACCACTCTCTATAGCCAAGAAGTTAGGATTAGGAGATTTGATTAAGAAAACTGAGATGACAATTCAATTGGTTGACCATTCTCTTAAAAGACCTAGAAGGGTAATTGAGGATGTGTCATTAAAAGTGGACAAGTTCATATTTCCTATGGACTTTGTGGTGTTGGATATGAAAGAAGATCCGAAAATTCCTCCCATCCTTGGACGCCCATTCATAGCCATTGCCGGAGCCAAGATTGATGTAAAGAATAGTAAAATGGTATTAAAGGTTGGAGGAAGAGGGTTGCATGCGAACTTCATGAAGCATTGGAGTAAGAGCCCTCAACCCACCAAATTGGACATGACACTTGATGATCTAAGAGGAGAATATGAAAAGAAAAAGAAAAATGATGATAGAAGGATTGGCTAATTTCATCCTCCATGAGAAAAGAAGCTAGAAATTATGGTTGAGACTACAAACCAAGCATTCAGTGGGAGGCAACCTACCATGAGAATCTCTTTGTACATATTTTTTTTTTTTTAGCTTTTTTTTTCTTTAGCCTATGTTGTTCTCTACTTGCTACTATGATGTCTCTTCTCTTCTTTGTGCAGTAATTATAAGATTGGAGCTCTAAGCATGCATTTCAAGTGAACGACCATTGATTTTGAGATTTAAAGAATGTATTGTGCAGTTGTGAGGACAATTAGGAGCTACAGCATGAGACTTTTACAAAAGAGAGATCCCAAGAGATAGAAGAAGACCAAAGTAGCATAGAGCCAAAGAGCTAAAGCCCTTGGTGGATGTAATATAATAACTCTTTCTATTGTTGTATAGTTGGAACTCAATTGCTTAATTTTTTTTCAAAACCGAGGAAATACCAGTATTTCTTTTACTTTTATGTTGTTTATCTTTATTTCCTTCATCATTAAGCTAAATTAGGAACAGTGAGAACACTGTTCAATTTAAGTGTGGGGAAGCAATAATAGGATATGCAAAATGAAGTTGAGTATAAATTGTTGGTTTCAAAATTTTTGAAATAATTGCATGCCTTCTAAGCTTGTATTTCCTTATATTTGTGTCCTTAAGCATTATCTGGAAAATTTTATACCTAAATTTTTCAAAATTTTCATGAAATCTAGAGATTGTACTGAATGTTATTAATAGCATCTGTAAAAGAACAAAAAATGTGAAATTGACTTGCTTAGTGTCTTACTCACTTGCTATTGTGATTAGAATACTTAGATGAAATTAAGTAGCAAAATCTTTGAGAAAAAAATTTACCTTATATTTAGCTTTAGAATTGGAAGTTTGAGAGTGAGTCAAATCCTTAAGTGAAAAATAAACAGGTCTACTTCTAGGTAAATTTAGCTTGTATATCTTCTTTTGAGTTGCTTTGAGAGCATTTCAACACCTAGTGAAAGAGGTAGAAGAAGTAGAAGAAACTCTTTACTTAGTGGTCCTTTATGAAAATAGTATTGATTTTGTTGTAGCATTCAAAAGAAAAGAAAGAAACAAGCATAGCCTTTACTCTAATGACTCGAGTAACTGAGTTAAGAGTATCCAATCTTGAATGTTAGAGTAAGGGAAAGTTCGTTGAGGTCCCTTAAAACCTAGTCACTTGGGTAATGAGCCTGGGATGTGCCAACTCAATGAACTCACTATAATGAAAAGGGTGGAAAGACAAAAGTTTAATATATGAACTTTGAAAAAGAAAAAGAAAATAAATGCCTATTGAATCGAAAGAATGTGAATGCAAAATCAACAAGTGAAATAAGACTTATAATAAAGAGGGAGAAAATCTAGGGAAAGAGTAGATACCACATACTTTCACTCTATGTTGCCTTACTTAGAGAAGTGATTAGAAGGATTATATACCTGCTAATAGCCAATGAAGTTTAGATGGGTGTTTTTCCTTACTGGATTGAGTATTTATTTTTAGACTAGGATTATTTTGCTAAACACTGAGATTAAAGTTTGTTTTGTCTAGATTAGCTATTGAATTTTAATTGTAGTAATCTAATTACATGTATACAATCTAGTTAGAGCTGTAGGCACCAAAATTGCAAGTCATAAGCTATAAAAGAAAAAAATGCTTGAATTTGTGAAAGTAAAAAACTTTGTACTCTCAATGATAGATTTCTCCATTGGTTTTTATTTATTTTGCTTGAGGACAAGCGGAAGTTCAAGTGTAGGGATTTAATCAGCTTCGCTCACCACATAATCTTTGTAAAAAAGGGAGTGTAGGTTCGAACCCCAAGCCAAAGCTTCTAGGTCCTCCGACACTTTTATATTAACTACAACCCTGAGCTGCATAAACTGCAAAAATATGCAATGAAGATAGTTAATAATTTCTCTACAATGAAATCACTCGGCAGGAGTTGGTAAGGGTTTACCTTATTTCTAAACCACTCGGAAAATGCCCGCATGCAAGTGTTCCCACTTTTTGTGCTCCACCTACATCTAGTTCTTCCTCGAACTCCCTGGAGACAAGTAAGTTAGGAATTGACTTTATAGAAGATACAAGTATTCTGGCATTAATGCACTTACCTCACATGTGGTTGCACCTCTTCGCAGTTATTAAGCACAATCCAATGCATCTTATTAAATTCAACGTCTGGCTCCAATATGGTGCTTGCGCCTAATGGTTAGACTAGTTATCTAAATATCTTAAATGACAAAACTGAACCATCGTTTGCTGGATCATCCCACAATTGCTGGGTCCAATTTATCGTTGTGTCCTTGTTCTCAAATTACGGTGAATAAATTTAAATACTCTCTTATATAACATAGGATTTAGTGATAGAACCCTCCAGTCTAGCCCAATTCTTCATATCCATCTTAAGCGTTCCCAGGTGTTATTTAACAGGATACATCCAATGATACTAAATGGAGCCACATATTCGCACTTCCCTTGGCAAATGGATAGCCAAGTGCAACATGATGTTGAAAAAGGCTAGAAGAAATATCATCTTTCAATTTGCATAGTGTTAGGATTATTGTTTTCTTTGCTGACTCCAACAAATTCACATGAAGTTCTTTGGTAGTTGACTCCTCAAAGAAATGGGAGACATCACAAATCACATCATAAATTCAATTGTCAAGAAAACCATGAATGACCACTAGAAGAATCCATTAAAGTAGGACGTGACGGTCGTAGCTCTTCAGACCCCTTAGATTTGCTTCATCTGCACCTAAATAGGAGCTTATGTTGGAGGCATATCCATTTGAAAGTTTAACATCTTTAATCAAGTTACACACATCTCTCATTTGCCTTGACGACAATTTATAGGTAGCAGGTGGCTTGAAAGTCTGACTACCATTATTTTATAGATGTAACTCAAGGCAAATGCCCATTTCTTGCAGGGTAAGTCTCGTCTTTTTTGTATCCTTTGACTTACCCTTTAAACCAAAAATGTTCTCAATTAGATTATCACATACATTATTTTTTTTTATGTACATTACATCAAGCTTATTGTGAATATGTTGTTGCTGGCAATACAATAATATGAAAAGCACCCTTTTCTTACTCCAGTTTGTACCGTCTTCATTTGTTCGCCGACTACATCTCTCTTGCATGTTCCCAATTACAACATGCTCATATCAAGTCAACTAAGCCATAATATCCTTACTACTGAACTCCCTCATTTATGACCACATCTCAACCATGCCATCAAAACTCCCATTATCGCAGCGTCATCGATGCTTAGGTGGTAAGAATAGTTTGTGGCCTATGTAACGAAACCTAATGTTTGCATGGTTACTTGTGCGATCTAAATTGCATATAGGGTATGCCTTATATCACCTTGGTCATCTAATTGGAAATGTCACCATATGCTGAAAAATCATTGATTGTCCACAATAACGCAGCAAGCATCAAGAACATCCGACCTTCTACCACATCCAATGTCATCATACCTTTCAACTATAGTTCTTCAAACTCTTTTACTAGGGGCTACAAGTACAAATCAATGTCCTTACCTAGGGATCTATGTCCCGGTATTAAAAGTTACATCATTAAGTATGGCTCGTTCATACATCTCCTTGGTAGAACAATTTATACAAATAGAATGATTAGCCATACCATATATATTATGCATATGTCTGCATAAGGATTGAAGTCATCGGTAGCATGTCCCAATCTAACACTTCAACAATCTGAAGCAAGCCAGAGGTATTTGCCATCTAGACCCTTCCACTACTCAAAGTCTAAGGGATGCCTCAATAAACCTCCTCAATAATATAACTTTGCTTATGCTACCACATCTCTAGAGCTATCTTCCTATACGTGAACAATCGTTGCAATCCTGGAATTCGTGGAAAATGACGCACCCCCTAAATGGCATAGTCTTTTACTTCTTCAAATGAATTTTCCACTTTCCTTCTCCACATACCAAACAGTTGTCCAAATCTTTAAATTCTTTCCGAAAAGCACACGGTCATTCTTACAAGCATGTATAGTGTTTACATCCTTACCCAACTACCTTAGCATCTTACGTGCATCATAGTATGATGCCCATAACAGATTGCCATTTGGTAACAAACTCCTTATGAAAGCAAGCCAATTGTTAAATCATTTTCACATATTATTTTTCATTGACTTTTAGATTCATCATTTGAAGAACAGCAGATAGTACTGATAACTTCATACAACTTGGATACACAGGACTTTTTGCACTTTCAAATATTCCTGTCCACCAATTTTGACATGATAATGTGAACCCTAGGTATGGAAAACCTAAGAATCAATCGTTTGCTAAAGGAATTCGAACCTTAGGATCGTTTTGAAGTGAGTAAACAGCAACTCGACCCCAATTGAACCCATTAATTGAAACAGAAGTTATCAAAAGAATCAATCCGATCCTAACTTCAACTAAACCTGTCGGTTAGAATCACGGTTATCAAATGGAGCTTGACCCTAGTTACACCTATTAATTAGAACCAAAGCTATCAAAGAAACAATTCTTATCACAAGAACCAAAAGAAAGCTCTCACACTAGAGAAAACACTTAAAGGAAGATATATTCCTCAACTCATGTGTCAAATCTCATATCAATCTGATTACATTCATTAGGTTAAATAGACTAAAACAAGGAAACTTAAAAGATAAAACAAATAAGCCTGTCATATAAAGAAAGTCGGTGGCCTTTAATTATAAGCTGGCGACCTATACCATAGGCGACTTTAAGAAAAATGAATCTAGACACATCGAAGGCTGGTAGAAAGTCAGCATGTAAGTTAGAAGGCTGACAACATAGATAAAGAAGGCCAGCGATGATGAGCTGATGTACAGCCAAAATTCATAAGGCCGAATGTTTCTCTAAGAAAGCTGGCTATATACAGATCCATGACCTACAACTTTTATCCTTTAATACTAGATTTGTTTAAGTTATTTTGATCTCTATTGTTCATGTGTTTCTTGAAGCTACAAGATTCTTTGAAAAATCTTATTCTTCTTTGTTGTCTCCATTTCTCATCATTCCATCCTTCTTCGAAATGATTCACCTTTGAATCCTCACCATCCTTGCAATTAATGAGAACGGATCATCTCTTCTTTGGGTGTAAATTAGAATGCTGCTGCTTTGGAAATCTCGCCTTATGCATAGGCAACCAATCTCCTGCTTCAAGTGTAATTTTCTTTTCAATAAGTAATGGAGGAAAGTCTTTTAGAGGGGGTGTTCCACCTGGAATTTTCTTGAACTCCTACAAGAAGGAAACATCTACACTAGGTAGATAAGGGTTAAGATCATTACTAATAAAATAGGCTTCCTTGTTCATAGGTACAACCATCGGTTGTTTCACATATAAAGCTCTCTTAATATCCTTTTTCTTTTGCATAATTGCTCTCTTTTCTCTCTTTTCCATCTTTCAAACTCACTCGTGTTTCTCTTCTTTCATTATTTTTCACACTCTCACTCTCATTTTTCTCTCACATTCACACTCTTTTGCTCCTCATTATCATCTTCCTTAACTTGCACATTCAAAGCACGTTGAATCGCCAAAGACTCCTCTTAAGATGGATTCTCAACTTTATTATCATCCTTCAATGGTGGCATAGGATCTTCATTTTCTTGCCCATTTGTCTCAATCTTTCCTCTACCGTCTCCCCATTATCATCATCTATCTTTACCTCATCAGCAATAACAATCTTTTCTTCTTTTGCCTTAGGTGGATTTTCTTTAATAATCTCAATAGCCTTTTCAATCTTCTCAATCTTCTTGTCATTAAAAGCTGCCACTTTTGATTCAACCTTAACAACCCTTACTTCTGACTTCTCTAAATTCTTAAATGCCTTTTCACGACTAAACTTCTCCATACATTCATCTATGTTTTTCATTATGTATTTAAACTCCTGTTTTATAGCTTGTATCTCACATTATCTATGAGATTCTTCACACGTAACTCTCCTATCATTGCTATTGATATGCCTTGATTTATCATAACATCTTAAACCACCATTATAAAAATATTATGTGGGATAACAATAAAAATTTTCTTCATAATGATTTTTTGAATAATAATATCTCGACATATTTCTAGCATAATAACACGAATCCCAAATTCTCAATTCACCACAACCACTATTCACCAACAACAACTAAACACAAATCTACCGTAGCCAAAAACTCAACCCCCAAATCCAAAAGATGCAAATCAAGATATTACGATGACTAGCTGAATCGAAGAATGCTCGATTTTTTTTTATATCTGAATTCTTCTTCTCCAATCAAACCCTAAAGATGCAATTTTTTTTACAACGAATTTTCTTTTTTTTTTTAACAAATAAGATCAAACCAAAAAATAAAATAAATGATAGGATTATTAGATTCAAGAAACCAGAAGCTCTTATACCAAATGACATGATAACGTGAACCCTAGGTATGGAAAACCTAAGACCTAATCATTCACTAAAGAAATTCGAACCTTAAGATCATCTTGAAGTGAGTAAACAGCAATTCGACCCCACTTGAACCCATCAATTGAAACTGAAGTTATCAAAAGAATCAATTGAAACCTAACCCAACCAAACCTGTTGATAGAAACCACAGTTATCCAAACAGAGCTTGACCTTAATTACACCTGTTAATTAGAACTAAAGTTATCAAAGAAACAATTCTTATCACAAGAACCAAAAGAAAGCTCTCACACTGGAGAAAACTCTCAAAAGAAGTTAAATTCCTCAACTCCTATGTCAAATCTCATATCAATCTGATTACATTCATTAAGTTAAATAGACTACAACAAGGAAACTCAAAAGACAAAATAAAATAAGCCTGATGTATAAAGAAGGTCAATGACCTTTAATTATAAGCTGGTGGCTTATATCATGAAAGTTGGCAACGTTGAAAGCAGCTTTAAGAAAAATGAATATGGACACATTGAAGGCTAGTAGAAGGCCGGCAATCTAAGTTAGAAGGTATACAGCTCCATGACCTACAACTTTGATCTTGTAATACTTGATTTGTTTGAGTTATTTTGATCTCTATCGTTCATGTGTTTCTTGAAGATCCAACATTTCTTGAAAAATCTTATTCTTCTTTGTTATCGCCATTTGACCCCCATCAAATTTCCATGTTTTTCATTGCTTTCATCTCCACTGTCAGTTTCTTCACCCTTAGGATCACTCATATTAGCAGCTAAATCCTACAACATTTGATAATCAACTTAGTCTTTGAAAGTTTAGCTTTCATTCATGATACTTTTATTCTCATTGACCACATTGTTAGGAACTTCATCCTCATCATCTGATTCCTTACCATGATAAGTCCACCTCGAGTAGGTTCAGGCTATTCCCTTTGTTAGGAGACGAAACTTAATAATCTGAATAGACTGCCACACCGTGTTAAGATAGTCTCTTCGTGAACATCTTATCAGTCCATTTGTCATTTTTGGATTCATCACAGCTTGTGAAAAATCCCTAGACCCATTTCTATATTTCGATGATGTTAAGTCACGTGTCATGTGTCATGTGTCAACTTCATTCCGACATACTACATTAACGTGTAATGACCTATTTCACTTTAATTTATCGCTTCATTTCAACTTTTTTTTTCACCTACATTTTCCACTTTATATAAGACATTACAAGTTCTAACTTACTATGATATTGGTACATAGTGTAGTAAACAATAATTATCTAACACTATATTTTAATTTTCATACAAAAATATAACATGATTTTGTCTATTACTATATAAATGCAAGGCATATTATGTATGAAAATATACATGCAAACGTATATGTATTGATCATATCAAATAAAAAGTGGACTAACTATAGCAATAGAAAGAATCATTTTAACTATACGCATCACAAAGAGTTTATCCATTCATGCATCAAAGCTTTTGTTGTGAAGCTTATTATTACTTTCCCACCTCCATGGAGTGCTCGATTTGCAGAACATTCCATTTCTTTAGATTACAAACCACATTAGCATTTGGTATCCTTGACCAGAGATAGTGATGATGCGCAAATATTTGTCATGTTGGCAGTAGCTAAATGACAAAAGGGCATAGAGATAGGTAACGAGGTAACATCTAAGCACATGGACGAGGAAGAGGTCTAGGAAGAAAAGGAATTAGAAGAGGCAGAGTTAAATGATGAGGACACTGAGAGGATGGTGTTGATGAGGATAAGGAGAGGAAGAAGAAGAGGATAATGATGCTGAGGAGGCCCCTAGAGCTTAGAACCTGGGAGTTGGTGATGGAGATGGTACGGATGACTTGAATTATCTAGGATATTCACTAACCTTTGTCTTATTTCTATTATTGGGATTGTGTTGAGCAATTCCATATGGATTAGATTATTTATGGGTTAATTGATAGGTTAGAAATTTCAGTAACTAACTATTTCTTTCACTTTTCTATTTGTTGATGAATTTGCAATTGCTACCAAACATTTTCCCATTTTCACTTTATTAGAATCATGCAATATGCACATGTTGATTTGACTCATAGATTTATGAGCAATTTTGATACATGTCATCTATAACTAACTATTGCTGCTACTATTCTTAATTTCGAATGCTTTGATATAAGCTGGATTTTATTTTTTTTATTTTCTGCTACTACTATAAAGAGTTGATATTTAATGCTTGAGATATTTGTTGAAAGTTGGTGATCTTACTGCTAACAATTAACATTATTTCTAATGAATTTACAGATAAATGTTTGTGCTAACCATGGAAGCTCTTTTGTTCCTTTTTCTTTTCTTTACTTTTGCTTTTATTTTTCTCTACTCGATTGTATTTGAGACATGAGGGACAATATCTATCATTTAGTGTGAGGAAGGAGTAGAAAAGGAATGAGGTTCTAGAATCAAATTTTGATTAACTTCTTTTACTTAAGCATTCCATGAAAATAGGATTAGATTGGTTATAAATTGGCTATTGTTAAAAAACCTAAATTATACACTTAAAGATTGCATGATCTTGTCTTGCATTCACATAAAAGGTAATTGGAATTAAATGAAATTTGGCCTAGTAATTAAATTTCTTAAATATTTATACTCTTTACACTTCATTGAAATTGAGTGGTAAAATCCTTGTGATGCAAAGGCTTAGAATAAAGGTAAGGTAACTAGTTGGGGGTTAAGTTGCTATATTTTTAAGCTACCTATTCAGTATACTTCCTTGAATAACTTGAGAGCATTATAATCTTTTCATGGATGCTTAAGTGAAATTATCACTTAGTGTTTTTCCTAAGATCATATTAAATTAAGTTATGAGTATTGAAAAAAAAAAAGAGAAAAGAAAAAGACTTCTACTCCGTTGGCTTATCTAAACTATGAGTATCATCTAGCTCTAGCCTTGTTAAAATAATAGAGGGCCCTTTAAAACCCAATAATCTAAGGTTATATGGTCTAGGACATAATAACAAAGATAATCACTTTAGCGGTGTTTGTTTATTTGGAAGGTACTATTAATTGGCTAAAATATCGCTTCATGGGTAATTGGCTAAAATATCGCTTCATGGGTTATGAGGAAAACACACAAAAAGCTTAACTCAATCAATTGAGTTAGAGCGGCCAAGGTTTAATGGGGTCTCTTCAAAACCTAGAAACTAAAGGTTATCTGGCCTAGGAATTATTAACTAAGGATATCACTTTGACTTAATCAATGTTGATGAAAAAGAGTCAATAGGAGAAAATCTTGAGGATTGATGGATGTGTCATGCATACATCTAAATAATAGTTCTTAGATAGGTAGTAAAGGGGAGTGTATTCTTCTTAATTGACTGTACAAAGTGTACCCAAGTCGTGTTGGATTATTTGATTTTATACTTCATTTTAAGTTTCAAATCTTGGTCTAAATGATGAATTAAACTTCGACTTACCTGGATTGACAATTAAATTCTAGTATTTTTAGTGACATGAGTACAATTTTGCTATTAACTAGAGTATCACAAGAGTAGAGAGATAGGTTACTTATATTGTAATGCTTAATTTTAAGTAGATGAAAGGTGAGAGATTTTGGCTTAAAATTGTGTCTAGAAGTAATTGTGAATTAGCTTTCCTAAGTAGTATGATCTCTTAAAGAATGTTCTTGGTCCTCTAATTGACATAATCTCTTTGTTTTTATTCATTTTCTTAAGGACAAATGCTCAAGCAAGTTCTTTAGTGAAGAGGATTTTGATAAATATTAATTGACCTTAATGTATAAGTACTAAATGTGCTTTAATTAATGGTTTTATTGAATAATTTGATGAAAATAATACTTGAAATACTACCCATTTGATTTCAAACTTTGACATTGTACTTGAAAACAAAAGAAGGCATTTAACCAACTTGCACACAATTTACAAGTGGTTTTAGGGCATTTTGTGAAGGACATGAGATAGACACACGAATGTCTCAAACCATATCATTAGCAAAATCTATTCCAAAGGAAGAAATGCATGGAAAAAAAAATCCTCAGCAAGAGAGACACGACTTTGGACACAACCATGTCCCACCTAATTCCTTATTTGCAAAAGTTTAGCCAATAAAGACACAAAATGTGACACAATTGTGTCTTATCCTTGTCTTGACTAGATTTTTCATGAGTTTTTTTTTTTTTTAGTTTTAAAATAGAAAAGCCATGTAACTTGAAAAGAGAGAATGTTCACAGGACCACCTTAGGATAGTTACAAGCTTTAAAGTTTCCCACTCATGAAGAACTACATTTTTAAAATCATCAGATTTACTTAAGATTTCATTTTCTAAATCAAGAAGATATACTTTCCACTTTTAAAAGAGTCAACTTTCATGTTTCAAAGGGAAAAAGCTTCCAATTTCAGTAGTGGAACATTCTTGAACCAATAGGCTTCATGTGCATTTTGATAAGGAAATGAATTGCATAATCACACAAAAGTTGTTGATAAGTACACTTAATTGGTTAAACATTTTGATGAGTAATGTGTTGAAAATGTGTTTGTGTTTGTGTTTCTACTTGTGTTTGTATTTATCCTTTGTTTGTAGCAAATTTTACACAAACTAAAGTGTACTAGCTTGCCGATACAAGATTATAGGGGCCCTACTAGAGGCCCCCTACCAATTCGCTAATGCATCCAATTTTCAAGCAAATTTTGTATAATAGCAAGCTAATAGGATTTGGATTGGTGAGCTGGTAAGGCCAAAACTAGCCTTTGGAGAGCATTAATTGCAACCAAATGAAAGAGGGAAAGAGGACTAAAGACATTCTTTTTGAGGGGGCTATTAATACAAATCGTTGAGGAGTTTTTTATGCTTGGATAGAGATTATTTATTGCATCCTAAACCTTACATAAATTCTCAAAAGCCTTCATGTGTAATTTAGATTATTTGTGGTGAGAAAAAGAGATGAGTGGTGTTATAGGTTTATTTTCTTGCTATCTATAGTAAAGCGCTACTCATTTGTCTATGTGTAATTTAGTAGAATCTTGAATTATGTTAATAGTATTCAAGAGATTATTGTAATGGCACAAATCAGGTAATTGTGATTGTGGTGTTTATAACTCTACTAGAGCATTGTGCTTGTTGTTGAGAATGAAGTGTGAAGTCATCCTTAAGTAAGACATTGTTTGTGGACCATAGATATAGGACATGGGTTGAACTCCACATTAAATCCCGATGTGATCTTCTCCATCCCTATCTTTATATAGTTCATTTTGCTGTTATGCATGAATTAGGCATTAACTCTTAAAATGAACAAAATTAGTGCATAATTTGCATTTCTTATGTGTTATTAGGTTTCTACAAAGATTTTCATAAAGAGGAAGATTAAAAATGGGGAGGACACACTCTAGATCATGAATTTTTACTCCAAATTTGTGTAAGTCAAGATCCGGGCTTATGTAATGCTGTAAGAATTTTTCATCACAGAGGGTTAATTATTTGATTTGATGTTTATTTTTATTCTTGTATTCTTATTGTTAATTGTATGAGGTATATAACTCTTAGTCAAGATTTTAATGAGTTTTAGGTTATTTATGTGATTTGTTTTTATTATTTCTATTTAATTGATTAATTGTGTTGCTATTAATGCTTATCTTGAATTGATAGTTTGGAATACTGATTTCTTATTAAATTTCACTTTAGTAAATTATTAATTGCTTGAGTGAATAAATTCGCACAATTGGAGGGAATTGCATGCAATTTAGACACATTACAACATAAATTTGTAGAATTAAGATGGAATTCTAGATCGATGATACTATTCCTGGGTTTTAACTGGAAAGACATTTAAGTTAATCAACCTATGATTAGAATCTAATAATCTTAATAGAGATATTATATTACATTAGGAACTTCTACCAATCAAGAATATCACAATAAAACTGGAATAATGTTGTGTGTAATCACATAAATACCTAGTGAGGATTCAAGATCTAAATGATTCTAACAACTTGGTAAATCTTTCTAAAAATACTGAGTTCTATGTTATCTACATCATTATTAATTACTTAAACTTAATTTTATATGCTAAACTTTAAGAGAGGGGCAAGTATTAATCTGCATTGATGCCTGAGGGATGATACTCGTAGTTAATCCATATACAATAGTGCTTATAACTGTAAGCCCCCAAATTTTATGCTAAGTTTTATACTTAAACCCTAGAATTGGAAGTCTACCAGAAATCCTAAAGTCAACTAGGTCAATAACAAACCCTAGTGAGTTTAGATCCGGCAATCCCTCACTTGAAATCCCAAAACAATAAAATGAGTTAATCTTGAATTATAGTCTGTAATAATGTGTTATAACTTAAAAATATCAAGTTCGTTAAAAATTCGTTTGTTTCGGATCCTGATAGGATTAGTTTTCGAAAACAGGGTCATAACACGTTAAATGATGAAAATTATCCGATAACATATTTAGACTCGTAATAAGATGAGGATTCATAAAATGTCAATTTCAAAATTTTTCGGCATCTAAAAATATCATATAAGCCTTTTTACATGTATTTTCTTTACTACCGATATTTTATTTGTCTAGTCTACTGCTTATTTACTATTCACTACTATTGATTACTATTTCACAATCTCTACTTTTTGTTACTACCTATTCATACAACCTATACACATATTTCTTCCAATGTTCATTTCCAATACTACTTTATACTTTTTATATCTTACACATTACTTACTTTTCACTACAAAAATGCAACTTAATCAATTTTCTCCCCCCCCCCCCCCCCCCCCCTTTCCTTCCACGCGGGTGCTTCCTTCATCTCTCTCTATCTATTATTTTTTCTATTTTCAATTTATTTTATTCAGTCTAATTTCCACTCCAAAACTCTATAAGTACCTCATTCCTCCTTCATTCTTTATACACTTTCAACAAACTATAACAAAACTCTTGAAATTTCGTATGTCAATTCTCTTTTCCTCTCCTCTCTTGTCGTGAGAGAGAGATATTAATTATGCAAAAACTTTGAAATATTAATTCTTCAATTAGTCCACATTCACTAATCTCTTCCTCTTCTTCTTCTTCTTTAGCCGTTAATGTCTCAAGTTCTTCTATAATACACTTGTGTAATTTACAAATTCTTAAGAGGTTATTATAACCTTTGTGAAATATCAAAGTAAACAAAAATTAAAAATCTATTCTACCCTTTAAACCTAATCTAGGAACTATTTGGTGAGGTATTCCTACAAAAAGAGGTATTTTCATCTTAGAAAGTGCTATAGAAGTTCCTAAGTTTCATTTAGGTCTTGGGAGTCTCCAAAGGCTCTCTTAAGGCAAAAGTCGGGTTATTAACTAATAATTGCACATTCCTTGGTCTGTTTCCTTACTTTAGTCAGGGACTTTTAGGTCACGCTTGTGATGGAATTTATACTTATGGCTACAAGAATTCTCACAAAAGAGGATTTGGTTTCATGACATGAATTAAACATTCCATCTTTAAGGTTAGGTAATCATTAGGTTCTATAATGTTGGTGCACATAACGTTTTCATTTAATTAACAAAATAGGAAAAGTGAGGGACACAACAATTAGGAATAGTTGTTGCATGTTTTATACATTGTGGTATCTATTAGTTTTTGCAAAAATGTGATATTAAATTCAAATCTCATAATTGTAACGACTCAAAATTCTGCCCATCGAGATATTTTTTGCTTTGGCAAGATACCGCACGGTTTTGTCCTTAGTACCAGTTACTTCTCAGGAGGTCACCTATCCTGAGAGTGCTCTTCCCTAACACGTTTAACTTCAAAGGTATAATGAATTCAAAGTCATTACACCAAAAAACACATCACTTATTAGAGTTCCACTACCTTATATTTTAGAGGTATTACATACTTCACCACTATAAAACTGACATCATCATTAGTTTCCTAACACTTGTCCAGAATCACACTAAGTTGAGAGAACATTAGAAGTGCTCCATACATGCTTAAGAGATACCTCCACTCTAAGGCACTTTTCCTTTTACAGCACTTAGTTCCTCCATTTCCAACTAGTAAACTATCACTTATAATGACCCAGAACCTCACTCATCGAAATATTGTTCGCTTTGGCATGATGCCACATAATATTGTCATTGGTAACAATTGCTTCCCAAGAGCTCACCCATTTTAGGAGTGTTCTCCTCTTAGTATGCTAAAGTTTAGAGTTCTAATGAATTCCAAGTCATTAGGCGCATCGTCGATTAAAGTTCCACCACCTTATATTTGAGATATTTCAATAATGATATGTTTGATGCATAAAAGTATACCCAAAATAGAATTCAATTTAGCTAAAGGTCATTCTTTTCTTTCATATGTCTGGAAATGGTTTTAGAAGTTAGGATTTTCACAATAATTTACTTATGCATTTGCAATAAAATTGCAATCATATGTATATTTAGTTATGTAATTTTCAAATCTAACACACATTTATTATAAAAATCAATTGCATCACTAATTAAGAGCATTATTTTTACAAATATAATTACAAACATATTGAATTCTATTCCAAAAATGATGTAATTAAACATAATATAAAAATAAAATAAATGATTATTCTTATTTTTTCATAGAAAGGAATAGATTTATCATTTCATAACTGATTTTAAATCACTCAATTTCAATCCATCCATTTCAAAACCATACCTACGTATCGAACGTAAATAAATGCCAGTTTACTTTTACTTTAATGGTATTTTCTTTTTGTTTTTTTTAATTTAAATTTTTTCAAATAATAAATAATATTAATTCCATTTATTACAAAGTTATATTTAACTAAATAAATTTACCATAATTGTTATTTGTAAAAATAATACTCCATAACCATTGATTTCATTACCTGTATTACAAATATTTTAGTCTTATTGCATAAAATATTAGTAAATAATAACAACTATATGAGTTGATTTAGGGTTTATTTGTTTCATTATTTTCTAGTCATTTTAACATTTTGTTTTTATCATTTTCAAACAGATGTTTGTTAAGAAATAGATACCAATAAAAAACTGACAGTTTTACTCATAAATTAACCAAACAAATACAAAAGAGATATGATACAGATAAGTTACAAATATGGATTAGATATAGACATAATACAGATAAAAATCTAATAATCCCAACAGACTCTAATAACATTATATTATCATCAATGCTATTAAAGTGACTATGGACGAACAATTGATTACTAAATATTTATATTCAAAATGATACATTGTAATTTAGTATTGCTAATGCAACAATCTTGCAAGTTATCACGGGAAAAAAAAAAAAGCCAAACAATTATAATCATGTCAATTTGCTCTTTTTCACTCTATATGTGATTTTTGTTAATATTATATATATATATATATATCTGAATACAAAATTATGCAAAATTTATAAATTAATTTTATTTTTTTTATAACTTGATATTTAAATTCGAAATAAGAGGTATGGAATAATGATTAAAACTATTTTTTAGCCTACTGTAAAGTGTGTTATTAATAATTTTTTTAATAGGTTTTCCAGTCAATGAAAATTTTAGAAAATGTTAGATATGCAAATCATTAATAAAATCTTTCCACTCATATAAAATGTCATTCAAATGTAATAATAGATGGTTTTTTTTTTTTTTCATAATTGGGAGTGAGCAAAAACATGGTAGGTAGGGTGTAAACTCTTATACATACCTCACCTACAAGACAAGATCTAAATTTTGTATTAATAACATATCCTATAGTACCTTATACCCACATGTAACTTTTATAATTACAAAATATAGGATACTTTGTGAAATTTGTAATTTCTTCTTTAAATTTTAATTTGTAGTATATGTGGTTTCATATGATATGAGAAATTAACATATTTTTATATAATTATAGACAACCCATGGAAAGAAATTTGAAAACTAATTTATTAATATCACAAGTTATGTGATATGCCGAATTTGCTCATCTGCAATAATTGAAATACCATTATATCAAGAAGAAACATTATATATAAAATAACAAGCACGTAATTAAGTGATTAACCATTTCCTTTTACTAAAGTTTCATAACCCAAGTTCCATAGGTATTTTTGTGAAAATATTTTTAAAAAAATTATAGGATTAAAGAGTCAAGTTAGTGATAGAATATTTTCTTGTATTGCTCCTGTTTTAAGATCATAGTGGAATAGGGTTTGAGATTGGGAAGCAAAAGGGGAAAGTAAAGTAAGAAAATAAAGAACAATAGTATGAGAGGAGAAATAGAAGAAAGAGGTGCTTCAGCTAACGTAGCTTTTTTGTAATTTGTGGATTCAAATAGAGTAGTCTCATGTGTGCTATATGAGTCTTGTACTATACGTAGCTTTTGAGGATTAACGTAAAGACGCATAAAAGATGATTAAAAGAGAAAAGGAATAGAGAGGAGAAGTGCGTAATTTCAATTGTGTTAAATGTACTTATAACAAGTGAAGAACTTATCAAGTATCAAACACATTAATAGGGATGTTCATAAATACATACAAGTGTTTGATCTGTTGAACATGAAATTTAATAACACAATGATATCTTAATCAAACTTCTCCACATCCGAATCACGAAATTTGCGGCATACATAGGTATTGCCCATCGAAATGATCTGTTTGATTATATTGATAATCAACAGCCAAATTGTGTCTTGTTTAAGTGCACAAGACATTTTGAGAAAGGTTGAATGACCAACAAGCTGGTCCAACTTTAAGTTCGCCATGTCAAGTCTCCATTGATCATCATAGACTATGTTATTCAATCCAATGAGCCAAAATCTTTATAGAATTTGCTTTTGAAGGTCCATCATCGCTGTAGTAAAATCTTTATAAAATCTTGAACTTCAATAAAAAATCCTAAATGTCTTTCAGTTTTTTATTTTTTTTTTTTTTTGACAAATGTTGCATTAATGTAGAGATAGTAAATAGAGTGTTTTTAAATAAAATAGAAATATCATTAAAAGAAAAGATCCTTAAAAAATTAAGATATTTTATAAATACACACATATATATATAAAGAAAACCAACCTTCAATGGGATTGGCATGATAATAGCTTATGGGAATCGTTTCCCCTGCTCTACGAGCACCTGTAGTGTGGCCAGTGGTTGAAGTTGTTAGCACCAAATCCAGATGGTTTTCTTTTCTCATTTTCCTGAAAACGCAAAAACAAGAATTGGTCCCACATAGAAAACTACTTTACGAAATTCGTTACGGTTCTCAAACCCAGTCTCGTCTCACTCCACTCCCACTCCATGCTTTTGCATGATACCTCGTTACTACTGTTTCTTCTTTCAACAACAACATCATCAGCAGGCAGCAGCAACAACAACCCCACTCTCACGTTAATCATGACCGTCCACGTGTACCATTTAGCCGCACGTGCAAATGTCCGTGCGTCCATCCATGCACCCATGCATATGCATCGTCATCATTTAAACACAAAAGGCGGAAATCGGTTCCCACAAACGGACAAGCGACCATGGCATGAAAAGCAAGATCCAAGCACCACTTTACCGACAACCCATTAATTTAAAAAACCAAAATAGAAACTCATCTCTCAATTATTCATTTGCTGAGCAAGACCATCATAACCGCATCAGGATTACCTTTAAAAAGTTAATGTAGAATTGAGTTAATTGATTATATAAATTAAATTATTTAAAAATTATAGTTTTGACTTTTGTGTCAAAATAAAATAAATTCTTTCCTCATATAAGCATTCCAAATAACTTTTATTTTTTTTTAATATCACATGATATAAGACATCAAAATTAATTCTTAACAACTTTAATGTTATAGTTTTTTTTTCCCCTTGGCAAATATTTATTTACTAAACGGCATTTGATTCTAAGTGGATTATTTATCATAATTAAAACAAATTTTACTACCCATCCATATCATTTCACTTTTAACTTAATTATTAGATAAATAAACATGATAAATCAGTACTTATATATCATTACATGAAATTTAAACACTTAATTATCTTTTACATTTTCGAAACATTTTATTGGTTGCCTTCTATAAATTGGCTTTAAATTATAAAAAAAAAATATTTATATTATTGTTTTTTGTATTTGACTCTTTGAGCTAAATGACATGGCTTGAAGAGTCCAATTTTATTAGAATGAGTAAAGAAAATTTGATATGGTAGGCTTAAAGTAGGATCCGTTGAACCTACTTATCCATCATCTAACCTTTCTCATTATGGTTTATGCATTAAAAGGACTCATCTTGGCTGTCGATTGTTAACGTGATTTAATAGATGATATTGATGACCAAACTCTAAATACCCCAAGTCCCTAATCATTTTAAAAGAATGAGGAAATTTAATGGAAACAATGTGGTGCTGTTGAATTTCTGTCTTAAGAGATCAAATACATGTCCATTGTTACTAGTCGAGTTTGATGCTTGATAGCTCCTCCACCTGTTATAAGTACATTTAAGAAAATTGAGTCATCCACTCATTCTCCCTATTTCATCTCTCTCTTGACCATTCTCTCTTAATCATTCTTAACATGTCATTGCGTGCCACTTCTCATAAGTTACATGCAGCGCAACACTTAGCATCACGCAGTTCACTACTCCACTTGAATCCATGTATTTATAGCTTCTAACTACTAACCATCATATATGATACATTGAAAACATATAAATAGATATATGGTTCAATTCTATAATATCAACAAAGAAATCATTAAGGAAATTTATCAAGAAATCCTATGATATATAAACTTCACAAAGAGCATGTTGGTTTCATCAATCAATTAGTGAGTATTAACACAACTCCAGTCAAAGCCAGCCTCAAGGCAACTAGCTTTTAGACCAAGGCTAACAGCATTTTACCCTAAGTCGTTAACATTAACAGCAAGGCCGCCAGCGTAGTGCTAGCCTAACAATTTTCCTCAATGCATGACTAATCCAAACCGACTTAAAGGCCACCAGCGTATAACTCTAGGCCGCTAGCTTTCTTTGTTCCACATGACTTTTAGTTTATTTGTATTGTATTTTCTTTTCTTGAGACTATAAATAGTCTTTTAGGGATTTTGTTAATAAAATTGATATTCGATACTCTTTTAAAACCTAATTAAAAGAATTTCTCTTAGAGATTGCTTGTTTGCAATCATTTGTGTATGTTTTAAAAATCATCTGGTGAGTTAATTTCTATTTTAAGATTTGATGCTACGTCATATTAGTATCAAAGCAAGGTGAGTTCCTACAAAGATGGCAACCAAGAATCATGTTGATGGTGGTTGTGTTCCTGATAGTGACCTAGATGTAGGAGTGAGAAACTAAATAGATGGTTCCTAAGTTGATAATCAATGCCATGGATCAAAGAATTAAACAAGTGGAATAGAGTCTTGAGGATTTGATCGAGCATTTCGAAATGATGGCAATAGATACCAATAGAGATAGGGATATTGGTGGGAGGCGACTAAGGGCTAGACATGCTTACGGTGGTTCGACCAATCGATCTATAGTTGCAATTTAGTTAGGCTCAAATTTCAAATGAAGACTCCACTGAGGACGATGAGATCTTGTATGAAAATGGATAGTCACGAAGGAGAGGCGGTGATGGTAGTGGTAAATATCGAAGGGACTACTATGAGTATGAAGAAGGAGATAGTAGAGATTTTCGCCTAAAGGTAGACATCCTTAATTTTAATGATAGTCTCAATATTGAGGAATTTTTATATTAGCTTACTGAAGTAGATACGTTTTTCGGTTACACAAATGTTCCTAAGGAGCGTAGGGTTAAGTTGGTAGCATGTCGATTGAAAGGTGGTGTGTCAATTTGGTGGGAGAGGTTCCAAAATAGAAGATATCGTGAGGGTAGACAACCATAAAGACATGGTATAGGATGAAGCAGTTGTTACAACGGGATTTCTTAACTCCCGTTTATGAACAAAAATTTTTTCAGCAATATCAGCGATGCCAACAAGGGCAAAGAACTGTGTATGAATATACCGCATAATTTATGCGATTGGGGAAGAGGAATGACTGAGGGAGAGCGAAGGCTAGCAAGTAGCACGTAATGTGGATGGACTGAAGTTGCAAATCAAGGACAGGATTGGAGTTATTGTTTGAGGACTCTGATGAAGAAAAAAACATGGCCCTTAAAGCTGAGATGATGTTACAAGAAGGGAAAACCATATTTGAGGTGAGTAGTAGAAACTATGGAGTTGAAGGAACAAGCAACAGCAAAACTGAGGTAGAAAAGAATGAAGAAGTTGAGGAAAAGCCCAGTGGGAATATTGAGAAGAGAGAGGATAAGGCTGCAGGCAAGAAACCTGTTGAGGCTAAGGATAGTCAGAAATAAAGCAATCCATATGCAAAGAGGAGGAGGTCGAGTAGACATTTTTTCATTAGAAAGCTGATGTTGGTACCTAAGCAAGAGGAGTACACCTAATGACATCAATTATTTTACACCAGATGCATAATAGATGGGAAAGTTTGTGACCTAATGGTTGACAATGAGAGCTGCAAAAACATCATTAGTAGAGAGATTGTGATGCGGTTGTAGCTACTAGTGGAGAAACACCATAACCCATATACTATAGGGTCGATTAAAATATCTAAAAAGATTAATGTGAAGGAGAGGTGCAAATTACCATTCTCAATAGGTAAGTACAAAGATGAAATTTATTGCAATATAATAAATATGAATGCTTGTCACTTACTAGTTGGGAGACCTTGGCAGTATGATGTGAATGCCAAATATGCGGGGAAAGAGAATGTGTACAGGTTAGAGAAAAGGGGTGTAAAGTATACTTTGCTACCCTTAAGGATAACAACTCATTCCAAAACCGTTAAAGCTGAGGAGCGCTCTTTTTTTACTATCATTCAATTAGAAGTGAGATGGAGGAGGCTATTAAGAAGCCTAGAGTTGTGCACGCTCTCATAATAAAACATAAGTCAGAGGTGCAGAACAAAGTAGCTAATGTCAAGAAGAATAGAAAAAAAAACGTATAAACAAGAACTCAAGGTCGAGTTCTTTGCAGGTTAGAGAGAATAATGCAGCTCTAATCAAAGCCGGCCTCAAGATAACCAGCTTTCAGACCAAGACCTTTGGCATTTCACCCTAAGCCATCGGCATTGATAGCAAAGCCATCGACGTAGTGTTGGCCTAACAATTTTGCCGAATGCATGACTAATCCAAAGCCGACTTAAAAGGCCACCAACATACCCTAGGCTACTAGCTTTCTTTGACAAAGCCACTAGCTTTGTGCTAGCCTATGTTCCACATGACTTTTAGTTTATTTGTATTGCATTTTTTTTTCTTAAGACTATAAATGGTCTTTTAGGGTTTTTGTTAATGAAACTGATATTTGATACTCTTTTGAAACCTTATAGAGAGAATTTCTCTTAGAGATTGCTTGTTCGCAATCATTTGTGTGTCTCTTAGAAATCATCCAATGAGTTAATTTCTGCTTCATGCTTTCATGCTGCGTCAAGTATATGTAGAGTGCATAAAAAAGAAGGGTCAATTACAGATTCAGCATTTCAACTTTACATAAAAATTTTAATTGGATACCTAAATATAAAGTGGTTAATTTAATATTAATTGAACTTTTTGTGATTATTTTCACTATATCTTTAACACTTTTACTTTGTTTGCTAATTTCAAATAGACAACATACCATTAAGCTTTTATTAAACTCTTAACATTGTCCACTATTGATAAACAATTTCTTTCACATTAGGTAATAGAACAAATATACTTGTGAAGTACCAAAAGTAGTAAAAAAAATTGATTAAATATTAAATTGACTATTTAAAAATTTAGATATCGAATTGAATTTTTGTTCAGAGTCCACTTTATGATGAAGTCGGGCAAGTCGTTACAAGGTACTTAACCTGCCTGACCCACTAAACCTCTGGGTTTTGGGGCAGGTTTGAAATTTTTGTTACGACCCTATATGGTTTAAGGTCGGGATCACAAATTATAATTATGATTGATAGGAAACTTAACCCACCAAAATATTATAAAATTTATAATAAATTTGTTAAAATAAAAATTAAACTCAAACTCAAAAGAAAACCCTAGAAAATCATAATCTCTATCACCGTCTCTCTCAATTTATATCGATTGTGATATGATCTTTGAAATTCAACTCATATATTTGGAGTAGGTTAAACTACTTTTTATATGATATGGTAAATTATGACTTTTTAGCTTATATTATGTGTAAATTTTGAATTTACACAAACAATATTTTAATATGTGGTTTGGAAAATAAGAAGGATCTAATTTTTTTTCCATAGTTTATTTGGTGATATTCATTTTATTTTAATATCTTAACTTGCATTTTTTTATTTATTTTTGAGGTTAGACTAAATTTTTATTTTAATTATATACTTAAATTATCCCCAGTCACCTTAAACAAGAAGGGTGGGTCACCCCAATACCTTGTGGGGGCGGGTTTAGGTATGATGATCAAAACCTTATAGGGATTAGGAACAAGTTTAGAAGATTCTATAAAGAAGTGGGGAGGGTTTGAATCTCATATAACTTGCCTCAAATCCATCTGGATTGCATCCTAATTCATACATATATAAAATATGATTTTGATTTTTCTTTTAATTTCTACTTTGTAGGTTCATTAAATATTTCACAAATTAAATGGCTAGATGGCTGAGGGACATATTTGTAAATAAAGCTTCATTGATTGGTGTCATTTTATTTGTAAAGAGTTCAAAATTAACTTTTCACATTCATGATTATTGATCACATATGTATTTTTAAAAAGCTGTATAAAATTTAAAAATCTTTTTATCTAGATAATTTAGCGTATGCTCCATTCACTCATTAATATCTTTTGGGTAAATTGCATGGACTGCTTAGAAACTTTAAAAGTTGCACCAATCCTTACTTTTTCTTTAAAAGTTAATACTTTACACCCCTAAATAATTAAAACTAAAGTAGAGAATGATGTGTAAATTATACTTATGTGGTGTTAGTATCTTATTACATATAATATATATAAATTTCAAGAATGTTTGGAAAAATTGAAAGATTTTTTAATTTTCTTAAAAAAAATCCAATGACAAAAGGAAAAATGAATTAAAAAATGATGTGATGAACAATGTGCATATTTCAAATCTCTAATATATTTACATTTCAAGCATAATACAGCTTATCGTCACTATAAATAGTGTTGCTTGAGTGTTGGACAATTTACTAGTTTCAAATTACCTTTGTGTTTATATTTCGAAGTAGAATAAAGTCATTTTATTCTTCAACTATTTTCTTTTCTTTTCTCATTAGGTTTTTTTAAATAAAAAATTTGTAAATAGTTTTAAAAAATTATATAATTAAATATATTATATAAAATGACGTATTAGCATCAAAAGAAAATTTTACGTCTTATTTTTTATGTCAGCTTTTCAAGGATGCAAGTGTTGACGTTTGAAAGTAGAGACCACACAATTTCTATAATTTTCATGATAGGTGTGCGCAATTTATCCATATCTTTATATGAAAGGGCATTATTAAAATCAATATTTCAAGTTTATGGATTTTTTTTCCTTGTTTTGTTAATTTTCAATTAAAGTTTAAAGTTACATTGAAATATCACATTCAATCAAATTTTTCATTTTGTTAAATTTATTACTCTATCTACACTTACACCATTTTGGACTAATGATGAATAATCATCTATCACATCATCTTTTAAAATATGATAAAGATGGATAGAATTGTAACCGAGTCAAGTTTGCTCACGAGCTACTCGAGTTTGACTCAATGATAGCTCATTTCAACTTAACTTCAACCAAGTTGAATTCAAGTTTGAGTTACTAGAGTATCATTCAAATTCGAGTTTTAAAATATTTGCAAGCTTATTAGAGCTTTTTATTTTTTTTAATAAAAATTATAAAACTCATGTTTTCATTTTTAAAGCCTAATTTCATACCTTTTTTTCGTCCAACTAGTCATTTTTTGTTGATAGGAATTGAATAGATATTCTACCTTTATTACCCCGAAATATATATTCATTCGTTTGGTTTGTAGAAAATTTTACCATAAGAAATGTATATTCTGTATAATATGGGATAGACAAGAAATTCTTATTCATTTCCTTCATTAGAGGAATCACTATTCCTTCTAAAAAGCATATATTTTTCCAAACATGCCCCTAATCCTAAAGCAATGGAATCATTATTCCATTCCAGTGAACCAAACGTATCGTTATTATATTATACGACAAAGTCAACTAAAAACATTTATACTGCTCTCATTTGGTAGAACTTAACATATGTTCTAATCCAATTGTTTTTTTATAGGCATAATTGAATCGAGTCAAGTTAATTTGAACTTATCAAGTATCAATTCAATCTGGGTTCAAACTTAAAATTTAAAGCTCAACGAAGTATGAGTTGAATTAAATTTCAAGTTTTTTATTCAAATTGAGTTTGAACTTAGTATTGTATCATCTTGTTTCGACTTGTTTACAACCATAAAGGCAAGTAACAATCTTCAATTAAATATAATATTGATAATTTCAAATACTTTATATTAAATTTAATAATTAAATATTGGAAATATTATCTAAATGGTATTTCTTTCTCATATTTTAAATATTTCATACGGTACCAAATAAATTATTAGGTGTTCTTTTATGTCTTGTTTGGTATGAAAAAATGGACTGAAATCGTAGGATCGTGATTCATTTTTGTCGTTCATTAAAGTTTCAATTGAATTACCTTTTTATTCCATATAAATTTAATATCTTATTTTTTGTTAAGGGTATTTTTAGTAAATTGCAATATAAACCAGTTCTTTTTCATTCTATTTTGTGTCCGTATTAAAAAAAAAAAGAATGAATTTATCATTCACTTATTGATTCTATTCCATTTTATTCCTCTAAATCAAATCCATTCCATTCCTAATAGAAGACATTAATGGTTTCAATACCTATAGGATCATTAACCGTGCCTGATGTGGTGAATGTTAATAAATTTGAGAATCCATTTGGCCGTCCAATAGCACAACTGCAATTTTAAATTTTAGTATGTAATTTAAAATTTTAAAAAATAAAAGCACGTAACATGCAAATGGTGTTTTTGGTGTTTTCACTTTTATAAATAAAGGAAACCTATTCGTTAGTAGGGAAAAAAAAAAAGGCAAGAAAAAGAAATGAAGCCATGGAAAGCGGATAAAAGCAAGAAGCAAAGGCAATGGGGACAAAAAACAAAAGGACCAAAAACCTGAACACTTGCGTTACGTTACAATGCCAAAAATTAAGCAGTGAGTTGTTGAAACAGAACCCTGAAACTGAAACCATCCTTCACGCGTGTGCACATAATTCCTGAGGTTGTGAGGTCAGGTACTGGCCAGTAACGTACGGTCACGAGTCCCATCCACGATTCATCGTTACCCCCACTCACTCCCTAATAACGCGACTAACATACTGTTACTGATATCATCGAAATTTAAAAAAATATATATACTTTTTTTTAATTTTTTAATGGAGTTTTACTCTTACAAGAGTTCTATTAAAATAGAAAAAAAAAAAAGAAGAAGAAAATTGCAACACCTATTTCATTCTATTTTATCATTCTTTTAAAATCAATTATCTGGGAAGAGAGTTTATACTATTATAGTTAAAAAATTCTGATCTTATTCTCATTTATTTCTTTTGTTCTTTTGGTAAGTCAGTGCACAATGATATTTACATTTTATTAATATAATAGTAAAATATAGGTTGCAGCTCTAGGTAAATGTTATATCTAACTGATTTTTGTTTAATAAATTTCACGTAGAATAATTTACTAAATGTCATATCTAAAAGAACTTCTACTTTTATTAAATTTACTTCATTTATAAGATGACAATGCAAACATGATAGAAAAAGTAAAAGTTAAGGGTAAGATAATTAATTTCGAAAATTATAAAATTTAATTAAGTATAATATTTTAATAATTTTAAATTTCAATTATAAAATTGAAAAAAAAACCACACAAATTAAGTAATAAGTAATGTTCCTTCTCATTATCGCATGCTTGTATGTGTGGAACGTATGGGTTGAGTATGATGTAAAGCAGTGTATTTCGGACTGGACCGTCCTGATGGTTCTGTTGCTGAGATTCGGGGCAATGAAAACGAGATTTTCCTTTCAATCACCATCAATTCGAAAAGGAGATATTTTTACATCATTGTATATCATGACCCTTTTCCTTTTTTCCCTTTTTTATTTTTGTTTTGGCTTTTATTTTTGGCTCAGAAGGATTTGCTTTTTATGTTTATTTGGCTCCTTTGTTTCTGTTATTGCATCGTTGCACACGAGAATATTATGATGAGCCTGGGTCTTTGGCTGCATGCATCGATGGTGATGTAAATATAAAACAGCAGGGTAAAAGGAAGTTCTTTTACCATTTTCAAGTATCCCTATTGGAAAACGTGATAGATTTCATCTATTAACAAACCATGCCAATATGTATTTTATTTTTTCAGAATAAATGGTTTCTCAATTTGATTCTCACTTAATGGCGCCATCAAAAACTTTTTATATTTGTTTTGCCTCCTATTCACAACATAAAATCACCCATTATAGTCTTTATTTACAAATTAAAAGGAAAAATGTAGTATATAAGTCAACTTGTATAGCTAAGGTTCCACTAGGTTCTTAGAGAGTACATGACTCAATAAATACCTCAAGGATTTGGGATAGATTTAGGATATAGGTTTGTAACCTGAGCATGATAGACAATACATATACACACACTCTCTAGTTAGCCAGGCCGTTAAACTTTCGATTTTGTGTAGAATCACCAAGGAGTCAGTAGAATCGAAACGTAAAATCGAAATATGGAAACGTAAGTTTCTACAAGTTTTGCAAAATAGCTTTAAAAATTATAAAAATAATTATAAAAAATGTAGAAAATTTAAAACACATAATAAATGTAAAAAAAAAACAAAGAAATTAGATTTTTTTTTCATAATAACTCTTAATCAATGATATAACATATATAAAAAAGAGCGAATAGAATAAAAAATTAATTTATTTTTATTGTTTTGTTTAAAATAAGTGATAAATTGAACGAGAATCAAAATTTTCAACTTATTAAATGGTTAATTATATAAATGAAATAATTTTTTTTTTAAATTTTACAGCTATAACATGACTTAAATGAATTCTATGAATGTATAATAGGAGTTTTCAAAGGAGGAAGGAAAAAGATAGAGAGAATGTGAGAAACCAAATAGAAACAATAACAAGAGATATATATCATTCTAATTCTAATAGTTGATGAGATTGTAAACACACAGTTATATTTTTTTTTTATATTTTAGCTTATTTGACTTGATTAGGTAGAATCGGTAAATTCGATTAAAATCATAAGATTCTATTAAGTTCATATGTACACTCGGTTGAAATCATAAGATTCTACCAACGAGTCAACTCGAAAAAGCCTCCTACAATCATAAACTCGTAGAATCATATGGTAAAATCGCGATTTTGACAACTATACTAGCTAGCATTATGCACAAATTGTGCATTAGATGAAAAAGGGGGTAAGGTAATGAGACAAGTTAATCAATAATTTTGGTAATGGGCCCTAAGCCCAATTTGATCTCTTGAATCCATAGGCCAAACTAGTTATGTAGATTATGGGTAGATTTACTACAAGCCAATGATAACTTTGAGATGACTCAATAAAGTTCATAATGTTATATTGAGTTGTATCACTTGGTATCCTCTTGCCAGTTGTTGCCTGTTTGCTATGGTTATCAACATAATTAAGGCAAGTAAAACAGACTTGCTAGCTTTGATATAAAGATTTGCTAGCTGGCCTCAGCCAAAATAACAATCTACAAAAGGTTTTCTAATCTAGAAGATATACTTACTATGTCTTCATAAATTTAATTTCCTAAACTATTAGGAGTCAATTTCCTTGATTGAGTTCATCCACCTTCCTAATTAATTTTGGATTTATTCTTATAAATACCACATGCCACATAGTAACATTCAAACTCAAATATATTCTCTAATTGCTTTCTACCCATCTTGTTGTTGGATTAATTTGGAAAGCATTGAAATGACCATATTAGACAATTCCATGCACCTACTAACCATGTTTTACCTTCCAGAACCAAGTTCAGTTTAGTAGTTTAATATCTTCACTAACGAAAACCTACTTGGAAGATTTCCAAGAAAATCTCTTCTTTTGATTCCTATAGTCCACAAATACAATGTATGAAAAGTCGAAGATCACAAGTGTTGCTTAGGAAATTATTTCTATAAGGGCTTTGGCACCTAATTTTATTGGCCCAAATCTAGCTACCTTGAGCATAAATGATGTTGCTGCTACCGCTTCGATTACGCACCAATTTGTTGCACTCAAGTAGATGTATTAGTAAATGCCTATGCAGTATTATGACATACCATACTGTAACCACTATGTCAAGCTCAAATGACAAAACTTGCAAAAGGGCAATAAGCTCCAACCATTTTATGAATGAGCAACATAGCCCTTTAAACTCTCCCATCGATCCTTTCAAAGCAAATTCGCTAGTGTAAGATATGGATATTCACAATTGCATTACTACACTCATCACTCGAAAGGACACCTTAAGGAGAGGTTTGCTCCCATGCTCGCCATGTCTCACCCATGCTTCAAAGTAATTATTTGCATCGAATCTTCCATCTCAAAGGATAAAAAGGTGATTCATGACATTACTCACGATGAACTAGGCGACTACATAAATAGAAGATCTTTAGCATTAAAGAGGTGGTAAAGAGGCTACATCACCGAGCTTTAACTACCCAGAGCCCCTTCGTCTAAGCAATATAAGATAAAGTTCTCCCTTTAAGCTCCTACCGTCTAACATTGGATAAATATGATGGCAGCACCAATCGAATGATCACCTTTCACATTTCCAAACTAACATGTGAGTACAACAATTTAGTGATGCCATTATGTTCAAAGCTTTCCAAACACATTTTCGCAGAGCTACCGACACTTGGTTTAATCAACTCACACCTAATACTATTAGTGGCTTTGAAGACTTTAACAAGCTGCTCAAGTCTCACTTCCCTTAGAAGAAGGACTCATTATCCTTTTACCTTATTAGATAAGGTAAACATGAGTCCCTTAGGAATGTGTGGCAAGATTCACTAAGACTATACTTGAAATTCCCGATGTTGATCAAGAGATTGCATCGCATGCCACTATAGAAGGAGTACACTCATCATGGGTCTACTTCAGTCCATTTCCAAGAACAAACCTAAAACCCTCAAGTAATTTAAAGAAAAGCTAAAGAATACATTATCCAAGAAGACATCATCAAAGTTTGGCATGAAGCAAATCATTCAAAGACTAAGCTCTATAAGGATAATGGCAACAAAAAGGACAAAAACTTAGTAAGGATTGAATTAGGGGGATCAAAGACCAAAATTCCTCTCACAAAGAGACAATATAAGAAAATACCTATTTTTGAACTATTAAAAAATTCACTCCACTAAACAAACTAGTGAGGAGGTCTTCCTTAAGATGAGTAACAAAAATATACTTCCACCACCCTAAAGATGAGAGCCAATTTAAATCGTAAGAATTTGGGTAAATAATGTGATTACCATAGAGATCATGGCCACAACACCAATGATTGCTATTAATTGAAAAATGCTCTCTAAGATGTTATACAGAGCAGTTATTTGAGAGAATACATTGCATCCCAACAACTTGATATAAGGGCCTTTTTAGCACAAGCGAGTTGAGTAAGGTCGGTAAGAAGAGGATGACCAACTTGCTGGTAACAACCAAAACAAAGTCTCTAATGGCGTCATTAACACCATGGTAGGAGGTCCCCATCAAAGAGGCATAACAGGTTATCCAAGTTAGTGCCTTAAGAGGTGAACAAGTCATGATCTTGTGCACCTAGAAGCAAGGAATGAACACTCCACATCATTCTCTAATGAAGACCTTGATGGAATTTAGATCCATCACTAGGACACCATCACTATCTTAGCTCAAATTGCCAGATTTGATAAAAGGAAGGTAATGATAGATAATAGGAGAAGCACTAACATTATTTCAACAATACATGTAAGCATGTGGCTCTAAAGCTAAAGAGGAACTTGAATCCTTATGACCATGATATGTATGACTTCAATAATCAATCTGCTAGTGCTAAGGGAATTATTTCTCTTCGCTCACAATTATGTGACAATGATAATGTCACTACCTGTGAAATTGAGTTTCTGGTGGTTAATTGAGAGTTGCCGTACAACATTATTCTAAGTCGACCTAGCCAGTCTATTTTAGCATGGTCCTTTTTCTATGCATTTAAAGGTCAACTTCCTTACCTTAGCAAGGGTAGATATGCAAAAAGAAGATTGGGATCTCTTCAATGATCTACACCTTAGAGCCCTAGCTTAGAGGGGGATCCTCCAGGTTTAGGCTACCCTTGACGATAGACCAACATTAGAGAATATCTAGAATAATATATTAAGAAAAGTCAACTCAGAAATGACCTTAAGCAAACAATTGGGATTAGGACATCCACATCTCCAACCTTCAAGAACGATTTGCCCAATCCCTTTGAGCTAATTTAGACTTCTTTGCCTAGACACTAGCTGACATGTCAGGTTTCTCTTCTAAAGTCATCACACTCCACCTTAGTACCAATCCCATTGTTAATCCTATCAAGTAGCAAAGATGATGTTTTTTTAGATAAAGGATGGCAACAATGAAGAGGAAGTTTAAAAATTGTTAAAGGCTAGATTTATCTAAGAGGAAAGGTATCCGACATAATTAACCAATGTGGTGTTGGTGAAAATGGCGAATGGGAAGTAGTGAATGGGTGTCGACTATACCAATTTTAACAAAGCTTATCATAAACACTGCTTTTCCCTCCTTGGGATAAACCAGCTTATCGAATTGATGTCAGGTTACATGCTTCTTAATTTTGAAAATGCCTTTTTAGGATAAAACCAAATTAAGATGGAGCCTAAAAATGAAGTATATAACTTCTTTGGCCTTACTACCATGACAAAACGCCTTTTCGGTTTCAAGAACTTAAGGTAACTACCAAAGATTGGTGACAAAGAATTTCAAGCACTAGATTGGGTAGAACAAGTGAGTATGTGATGATGAAATGATCACGAAGAGCAAAAAGCTCAAAGATCACCTCTAAGCTTGCACAAGACCTTTGATAGGTTGTGACACTATAATATGAAGTTGAACCCCTAGAAGTTTATCTTTAAGGAAATTCCAGGCAAGTTCTTATAATATTTGGTCACTTTACACACCACTGAAGCCTATCAAGAGAATATTTAAAGTATCCAAGATATGCAATCCCCTAAGTCAATGAAAGCTGTCTAGAATCTCACAGGAAGAATTGTCACACTACATAAGCTCATGTTTTGTAACATAGGGAAATGCTTAGAGTTCTTTAAAATATTAAACCTATAGACTTAAGTAGATTAATGAGAGCGAACTAGTATTAATTGACCTGAAGGTCCCTTGGACAAATCTGCTTATTCTCTTGAAGCCCATGCCTAGTGAAGAACTTTACCTTACCTAGCAGTTAATGATAAGACACTCTTTTCCATTTAGTATTAACATAAGGAAGGGATCATCGACCTATTTACTACATCAGCCACATTCATTAGGGACTTGATGTTTGTTATACCAAGGTTGAGAAGTTCACCCTCTAGCGGTTATCTCTATAAGGCAGCTTAGGCTTTATTTTGAAGCTTGTCAGCTCATTATCTTAATCAACTGGGCTTTCCAAACAATATTGTATAAGCTTAATACATAAGGAAGAATGATAAAATACACCATAGAGTTGAGTGCATATGACATCCAATATAAATCAAGAGAGGCCATAAAAGCTCAACTTCTAATAGATCTTATCATAGAGTTCACTAGCGATCACCACGCTTCATAGTAGAATGAGCCATAGAAGTAAACTCATTTGGAGAAGGCCCAATCTTTTGAGAGCATTTGGAGCTAAAGTATGCTACACCTTACAGTTTTGTTTCAATGCTAGTATCAATGAAGCCATGTACGGGCCTTGATTGTTAGCCTCAAATTCACAAAATACATTGAAGCTAAAAATTTGAAAGTCATGTTAGATTCCATGCTCATCATACAACAAGTTAACAATGAGTATGATATGAAAGGGGATGTCATGATAGGAAATCTAAGTTGTTCAAGCCTTTTAACTTTCGCCGGCGATCGCTAATGCCACATCTACGAATCGATAAAAGTCCTAAGATCACACTGGTAAAGCCCTATCGCAGAATCGAAAAAAGATCTTATTAGCTTATTGGGAATCCTCCTAGGCTTGAATTCTGGACTGCAAACTCTTTCATCCTTCTCTATCCCTTTAAGGCCTTAGATAAGTTCCCATCTTAGAGTATTCATAAAATTCTAGGGATCGTGAATAGTGAGGTAAATAAGCTCTCTAAGGTCACCTCCATAAGTATTCTTCCCAAGATGAAGGGGCACATTTCCTTACTAAGAAAGGGGTCAGGATCAAAAGGCGTGGAAGACTTCCCGACATGTGGAAAGGACTTCGTTTGATTGGGAGAGATCCGCCTTTTAAGAGAGACAAGTAGTAGAATGACCTTTATAAGTAAGATCTTTAGCTTAATTAGGTAACTCCATTAATAGGACCCAAGTCTATGATTAAACAGCTCTACTTTCTATACTAACTCTAACTCTTGTTTTTGGTCTTCTTTCCTATGGTCCTATAAACAGTAGTTTATTAGAGTGTGAGCACAACAAGATCAGTAAATAAACAAATCTTAACACAATTCAATCCAAATCAAGCTTGTTTAATCATCAAGCATATGCAATGTCACAATCAACCATATGAAACATTTATAGTTTAGATAATTGGAATCTAAACCATAAAGATTTATGTCATCTCTTGGAGGTTGAAGGATCAGTTTAAGTAATCCATGCCCAAGAGAATCCAAAACTAAGTCCATTTCAAATTCATTTATTATTTATAAATAAATATAAATATATACTCTCAACTTCATTTAGAACTTGGAAACCTCACTAAATATTAATACTTTAAAGCTAAATCTAACACAAGCGACATCCTTTAGTGCCTACTTAGTTCTTGTGAAGTTGATAACCCTATGGTAATCTTAACCAGATTCACTAGACTCATTGAAGCATTACCACAGAATCGAAATACTAATGCGTGACACGAATACCATGCTAATGCAAGTATAATGTCATGCAATGTATGTCCTGTTTAGTTAATGGTCCAATGAGAGCTAGATTCAATTTCTTAGTGACCAATTAATTTCAAATAATCAACAATAGATATTTTACTAACAACTAATATCAGAAAATTAATTGTCACTTTTAATTTAAAGGTTATCATTCGTTCAAACAACACTTAACATATAATATTCCCCAATCCCCATGCATTTCAACAATTTCAATTATATTAATAAAAGTATATGCCTCTACATTATAATCACAAATAAAGTGAGAAGATTTTGATTACTCACCTATGCATTTGTCTCAGTCATCGTAATAATCTATCAAAAAATCTAAGTCTTGATTTACATTCCCTATAAAACAATAAACATGTATTACTAAGTATATTAGTAATTAAGAATTTCTATTATTGTTTAAGTATCTAAATTTAAGTCATTATATTCCTTAGTCCTTAGTCCTTATAAATTTATAAAGTGTTATTCCAATCTATACTCACTTAGCTAATCCATTAAGATTGAGGATAATAACTTATCACATTTTTAAACTATAATTATATGATCCATGAGACTAAGGTTCTACAGAGATCTTAAGCTAGCACACATATATACACATTATTTTTCTAATAGGGCAAAATAGGGAAACCATTATGGCTGTGATCAAGGCCATGATGACCATCACAGGCACCATCACGCCCGTGATGAAGGGTGGTACAAATTTATGCAAAGCTCAAAGACCATCATAGGCTTCATTATGCCCGTGATGATTAAAAAAACCTTCACTCGAGACCCTCATGGAATCTATCACGCCTATGATGAGTTAAAAACACAACATCTAAGACTACCATGCCCCACATCACGCCCCTAACTGTCTAAATTGTAACCTATATTTTCATCCACTTATGATGATCTCATCTTCGTCTAATACACTCCAACATCACTAAATAATACTTATATGTTTCTCTCCCACCTTCAAATTAACATAACACGAAGCATACATATCCCACACCAAGCTACATATAACACCAACTCTATCCAACCAATAATAGTCCATTATATAAATGGTTTAAGACTTACACTATCAATTTCTTCACTTAACTCTCACATGTCTACTTCCACATCATCAACAACCTTATATCCAAAAATTAACTAACAAGAACATTTAGTACGCATATATCTTCTAAAATTTACAAAGTAAGAATAAGCAATAACTTACTTAATTGGTTCTTGACTTGATGATGGAACTTAGATTAGATTTTTGGAGAATTTAAGAAGAGAAAAAGATGAAAGAAATGTGTTGTGGGTATGGGTAAAATGGCATCTGCAAAAGGGAAAGAAATAAGGGATGATTTTTGCCAAATTTTTGTAGATAATTATCCTAAATTTGATAAAGTAAAGTCTTGACTTGCATTAAGAGTTATTGTGTGTGTGCATGTGTATGCTAAGTAATGTGGGGTTGAATGGGCTTAATTTTGCAGAAAAAGTTTGGGCTTGGATTTTCATGGATAAAGTGGGCTTCTATAAGCTTAATGCATTCAATGATTAACAAATTGGAATTAATGCAAAGTTTGATCAAATTAATTTTAAAATTTACCTAAACAAAATTTTTTCTTATGAAAATCTATAATGAAATTCCTTATAATTTTGAGGTCAACTTTTAGAAATCCAAGTTTCTAAGAGAGTTTAAAAAGAAAATAATTGATAGACAACTTGAAATAACTCAATTGACATTTTTGGACCTCTAGATGACTTAGTTCCTTCTATACATGTTATCATATATAAACTTATTAATTATACCATTCATTCCAACTTTCATACTAATTTTATATTGATTTTCAATTTTAAATGTTAATTTAACTTGATGAAAAACTTGGGGATTACACACGTGCCAGAGTAATTTAGGCTTGCAATAACCCCAGCTAGAGTGTCTACTAGTTTTTAGATATGATATCCAAAATTAAAGGAAAGATCACTCAACCTAGTAATGCTCATTGGGAAGGAAGAAATGGAATTACTTCTCTCTCACTAAAGAAAGAAGTTGAAAGACTTTATTAGATTTTTATTATATAAAGTACTAACAAATGACAATGGTAGTTTTACTTCATATATCAACATTCTTTTCCCACAATTATATTCAATGTTATGAAAACTAAATCTCAATCTCCTTATCGATTACATTTAAAACCATATTTAATGAAACAATCTTGCAATCTACTTAAGACAAATTATAGGTTATTTGTTTTTATACACATACTTTTTTATTTAATTTCTTTTTGTATTTACTAGTAATCATAAAAAGACATACACAATTTGCATTAACTCTTTTTCTTCATAAATAGATATCTAAATTTCATTTGATATATATTCCCCTAATAACAAAGGTTAAAAGTCTATTGGTATCCTCTTGTGAAATTCACCAAGCACTTATAATAGTTTCAAAACAATATTAAAGGTGCATGTGTTAATAAGATCCTTCTTTGTATATAAGCCAAACTACAATTGCAACAACAAATTATAATGTTATCTTGAATAAGTTAATTCTACTCCTTACTTGCAAAATTAATAATTCATCATAATGGGGTATCAATTTAAGTCATTAAATAACTTACAATACTAGTTCCATAAACAAACAACTAGATCATAGAATTTTCAGATTATGGATTCAATAGATGTCAGATGTAAAGTTTTATGTACAAATGGTACATAAATGTCAAATAAAATTATATATATATATTATATATTATGTGCAAATTACAAGTAATAATTGTTTTGGGAATTCTATTTTTCTTTTGTTGCACATATAAAAATGCTATACAAAATTTTATCCATATAACAGGTAATACCTATTAAGTTTTCTTTCATAATTATATGCCAATCATTACATGCATGTGATTCCTATATATCTCTAAGCAAAATTTGTTAAAAATTATATATATTATATATATATGTGGAATTAAAAAAAAAAAAAAAACAGCTATCACTAGATTTTTACTACCAGAAGTTTTATGATGCATTTGAAAATTAAGGAAGGCCATGTGGTATCAAATCCATTTTTCCACCCAAAATAAAGTCGTGAACTTCAAAAAACTTCGTAAGGTCCTATATTGGTTTTAGCATCCCCATGCCATTTACATTGCTTTTTATAACAGTAACAGGTTGATTGATTGATTGTGCATGGACCTAGAGCTGGTAAAGAGATGAGTTCAATTTTTATTTTCTTGAAAAGGAATGCACAATATTACCTTGAAATGGAAGAGGGAAGGTAATAAAAGGGGTCAAAAGGAAACAACGTGCATTTGCTGTTTCCCATAGGACCCGCAACAAACTACTCTTGTACCATATACATACACATGTTTGTGAAGTGTATATCATTCGGTTTTTCCTTTTATTATATCAGTCAAACAGGTAAAAGCACCACCCCATGTCTTCATGATGCATGGCCATTCTTTTCAGAAAAGCAAATTCCATACGTTATCTCTAGCTTCCTATTTCATGCAATCCTCGTCCTTCGTACGTCGATTTTCTCGTGACCTCTCCTTGCATATAACAATCAATGATGATTGTCTTAAATTTTTTTTTTTTTCCTTTCACTTTAATGCTCTTTCCCCTATGTAAACGGAAAAGAGAATCGATAGATAGTTTTTTCATGTGATATATCCCTTTTAGATTTTCAGTAAATTCTTAAATTTATTGATTAAATTATGTCACCCGTCCTATCAAAACTTAGTAAGATTACGTTTGGCTTGTGCACGGGTTCTTATTATTAAAAATAGGAAAAAAAAAATAAAAACTTAATTACTTATCTATAAATTATATATATCAGATGTAGAGGTTAGATACAGATTATATGCCAATAAAAAACACAGAAGATTCAAACAAATCCGTCCACTTTTACAAAATAATAAAATCAACTAATTTCACAATAGAGACTAGAGGACATATATTTGCCTTCAAATATAAATAAACAATTTCAATTTCATGTAGAATTAATCCGGATAAACTTTACATCATATGATATATGGAAGAAAAACATGTCATCAATTCCCTAACACGATTATTTATACATAAAAACAAAGATATATCCCATCATTTATCATCTTTTTCGAATTCATTACAAACATATGTCTTCAATGTCGTTATAATATGATTTAATGGCATCCTCTTTATAGTAATATGTTATCTTAGTTTACACAAATTAAAACATATACTAACCATGTGTATTTGAAAAAAATCATTACCAAAATTTTTGTAATGTTTCAGCAGATAGAATAAATATACAATACTATAATATTGATGAAAAATAGTGATAATTAGGGTTAGTGGGTATAGATGAATCATTATCCATACCTTACCATGTAAGTTACATGATATTAAATTTCTTATCTAGAACCTATCTTGGTACCTTCTATCCATCCTATATCTTACACCCTGTAAAACCTATAAGGTATAAGGTATTCTACGGAACATTCATATTTCTTTATAAAATCTCTTTCTGTATATTTTTTTCTTTCTTTAACTTCAAGTTTATAGTATGTGGTGTCATTTCATGTAACATGCAATACTATCTTATTTCATATTTAAATATAAAAAAAGTCGAAGAATTTTAATAAATAATTTGTTAATATCACAAGTTTTGCAATATATCGAATATGTTTATGCATGAAAGTTGAAACCTGCAATAATATCCGTAGAACTTGTTTATGTGATATTAAACAAAATTGTAAAACTTGCAGTAAATTCCAAAATAAAAACTTTGGATCTACTTCAATATCAATTGGTTTTAGAATATAACAACTCTATATAATTTGGGAGTTCAAGTATATACATACAATCATGATTCTTATAAAAAATATAATAAGTTAATCAAAAATAAAATATTTTAAATCCTTACATAATAAAAATTTTTGGAAGGTAAACTACAAATAATAATCTCAAATAAAAGTGGTCATAAATTAAAAAAAATGAGTATTTTTATTTAATTCTTATATATAAAAATATATATATCATGTTTTATAATATTTGACAGAGTAAATACATGATCATCCTCTTACTTTACTCAGAAGGAATTATGTGGAGAATGGATTGTTGACACTGGTGTGCCTGATCATATGACTAGTTCTATGGATATTTTTAAAAATTATAGAAAGTCCTCTGATAATTTGAAGGTTTCTGTGGCAATGGGACTTTCTCAGTTGTGGCTAGAATCGGTGATGTTATTTGTGGAGAACTTGTTTCAAAATCTGTCACGCATGTTCCTAGTTTACCATACAACCTTCTTTCTGCGAGTAAGTTAACAAAGGATCAATAGTGTATAGTAACTTTCTGTGTGATCATTGCAATTTTCAAGATTTCAACAAGAGGGTAATTGGCAATGCTAAGGAATGAAATGTTCTCTGCTACCACATTGGATCTCATACAACCACAAAAATCCTTGCGTCTTTCGCTTTGTCTAGTCTGTCAAACTCTGGTATTTTTCTATGGCATAAACGCCTAAGTCATTCAAATTTTCTTTATATGAAACATTTACATCCACATTTATTTGTTAATAAAGATCCAGCTTTATTTTCTTGTGAGACTGCATTCTTGCCAAATAGTCACGAAAAAGATTATGTTCATGAATATAAAATGTCCAAACCTTTTTATCTTGTTCATAGTGATATGGGGCCATCTCAAGTGATTGATTTGACAATTAAAAGATGTATCATATTTATAGATAACCATACTCGAACCTATTGTGTTTACATTCTAAAAGAAAAATTGAGGCAAGACTTGTAATTCAGCAATTTCACAAAATGGTAAAGAAAGTGTTTCAATTAAACATTCATATTTTTCATATAGATAATGGGGGAGAATATTTCACAAATATTATGGAAAGTTATTTTATTGAAAATGGGATCTTTCATCAAACATCATGTGCATATGCCCCTCAACAAAACGGCATTGCAGAAAGAAAAAATCGTCACTTACTGGATGTAGCGAGATCCATCATGTTTGAAAACTCTGTTCCTCACCAATACCGAGGTGAAGTTGTATTAACCGCAGCTTACCTTATCAATAGATTTCCCTCGAAGCCCCTTTTATTTCATACTCGTAGGTTGTCTAAAAAAATTATTTCCCCATGTTGTGTTGTTTAGCTCTCTTGCCCCCCAAAATCTTTGGATGTTCTGCATTTGTCCACAATACAAATCCCATAAAAGGAAAACTTAATCCTAAAGCCATCAAGTGTATTTTTCTCAGGTATTTTTCTATTCAAAAAGGATATAAATGCTATAGTCCACACCTAAAAATATTCTTTGTCTTATGATGTAACCATCTTGGAAACTAGTCCTTTTACTGCATTCTTTTCTTTAAGAGTAGAAATTTAAGTGAAGAGAATCATTAGGATCCATTAATGTCCGCCTCTTGTCTGTCTCTCTTCCCATGCCTCTGATGACCTCATCTAAAAGATTAGTTGAGTCACATCAACCACCTACACAATCATTACCTTTAGGGAATTTAAGAGAAGGGGGAGAGCTTAATCAATAGGAAGAGCTCCTAGAAGGGGGTGAGCCCTTCAACAGCAACCTCAACAAGAAGAGCTCTAGTGCATTCAAAGAGACTACGAGTTACTCAGCATAACCAACCATTAGAACCAAGAGGGATCACCACCACTACCTCAAGTATTACCTTGGATTGATGATTTGGACATTCCTATTGCTATTCAAATGGGTGAGATCTCGTACAAACATCCTATTTTGAACCATTATCATATTGTCATTTATCTAACAGATACAATTCTTTTGTATCTCAATTGGATGGTGTGAAATTCTTTCGAATATTTATGGGTGTTGAAGGATGAAAGATGGAGGGCTGCAATTATGGAGGAAATGAAGGCTCTTAAAAATAATGGCACGTGGATGTTGTGGATATGCTTGAAGGAAAGAAATTAGTTAGGTGTAAGTGGATTTTCACTATGAAATTTGGCTCAACTAGTAGTATAGATAGGTATAAAGCTCGACTAGTGGCTCAAGGCTACACTCAAACATATGGGCTTGACTACGAAGAAACATTTGCACAGTTAAAGTTAAACTCTATCAGAGTTTTGTTATATCTAGCCAACTTAGATTGGGAACTCCATCATATGAACGTATCTAATGCTTTATTGAATGGAACACTAGAAGAGGAAGTTTATATAAAGCTTCCTCCTAGTTTCGAAGAAATAGGACAAGAAAATGCAATCTGTGAGTTAAACAAAATCTCTTTATGGATTAAAACAGTCTCTCGTGCCTAGTTTACCTGCTTTAGCTCAGCAATGAAGCAGTTTGGGTATAGCAGGGGCAAGCAAACCATACGTTATTCATAAAGCAATCAAAGGATGGTAACAAATCTATTCTAATCGTGTATGTTGATGATATGGTTATCATAGGCAGATGTTGAAGAGATTAAGAACCTCAAGAGGATACTACAATTAGAGTTCAAAGTAAAAGATCTCAGGCGACTTCAATATTTTCTTGGGATGGAAATAGCATGAAGCAAAATTGGTATTTTCATTTCACAAAGAAAATATACCTTAGATCTATTAAAGGAGATAGGAAAGTTGGGTGTAAACTAGCATCCACACCCTTAGAAAAAAATTGAAAGCATAAAGTTTCTAAAGATGATCTTCCCACCAATAAGGAAATATATCAGCACCTCGTAGGAAAGTTGATCTACCTATCATCAACCAGACTTGACATTACATACGCTGTCAGTTTGATGAGTTAACTTATGCATGCTCCAACAAAAAGGCATCAAGAAGCTATTGACTGGATTCTCAAATACTTAAAGGGGACACCGGGGAAAGGGCTATTGTTTAAGAAAAATGATAGCAAAGAAGTAGAGGGATTTGCAAATGTAGGTGGGCAGGTTCAGTTGAAGACTCAAAGTTTACCACTGGGTACTGTACCAAGCTATGGGATAATTTAGTTGCTTGAAGTAAGAAGCAATCTATTGTGGCAATGAGTAGTGCCGAAGTAGAATACATGGCAATTGCCTGAGAGATGTGAGTTAATTTGGCTAGATAGATTACTATTAGAATTGAATGTTCCTTTAAATGGTCCCATGAAACTGTAAAGTGATAGTAAATCAGCTATAGCAATTGTTCATAACCCTGTTCAGCATGATCGGATGAAGCATGTTCGGATTGATCGAGATTTTATCAAGGCTGAAGTGGAAAGCAAAAGGATCAACTATCCTATGTGCCAACAAAGCTATAGGAAGCAGACGTACTTACTAAAGCTCTCTTGAAACTTGAGTTTGAGTCAAATGTGAGCAAATGGGAACGATAGATATTCATTCACCAACTTGAGGGGAAGTGTTGAAAAGATGAAAGTTTTTCGAGATTAGGGAATAATAATTAAGTAAAAATCTCTAATTGATTAGGATCCTCTATATTTAGAATATTTCGTTAATTAGGGATGACTCTTAGGTTGGTATATATAGCTTTGTTACCTAAAATATCTCATATATAAGTCTATATATTTTGTACCTATGGTTGTATAATACATAGAAAAAAAATATTAAAGTTTTATCTCTATTTTTATTTCCAAGTCCCACTTGCCCAAAAATTAATTTTTCATGAAACAATAATTTAAATCCAAATGAGAAAACTCTAAAACCACATGTCACTCAAATTTATGCCATTTAACCCTTTTACGAACGAAGAAAACTAAACTAAGCTTGAAATGATAAATGCCTTTTCACCTAAATCTAAAGTTTTATTGAGTCACATATGTGTGTTTTACCTCCAAATGGTAGTTCATAGTGTAAATAATAATAATAATAATAATAAAACAAAATTACCTCAACCATAAAAATGACACGTTTTTGTCCGGGATGTGTTTCCCTTATTACGCTAATTTTGTTAATCTTTTAGATTATTTTATGTTTTCTTTACGGGATTTCTAGGGTGGCAAAAAATTATGTCTATGCTCAACAACTTTAAAAAACCTTGGGATCAAGCAGTTTTATGTTACACATTTGTAACAAAACTGCAAGATACTTTTTGCAAATATATATGTATATATGTTTACTTTTGATTATGGCTTTTGCGAAAGGGGACTCTAAGAGACCTGTTAGTTCACACCATTTGGCTATAAAGGTTTTGTGCTTTTTGAACAGCCATTATTGTGCAAAATTTGGAATATACAGTTAATATTTATCTCATTACTAGTAAAAATATTATTCATACCATAAAATAATAAATGTAAAGATATAGATAAACCTTCGGAAATTTTCCATCCTAATGATTGTATATGCTTAAAGTGTTCGCCAAAAATAATCTTTACAATTGTTAGATATAATTGTAGTAATCTTAATAACACAGAAGTAGTAGCTTATCTGTTTCCATCTCTCTATATCCATTATTAAGTATAACTTTGATCTTTGCTTATTTTTTCTATGGAAAGTACAAAACCACTCCCAAAATTTAGGGGCAACATGGATTGACCCCCTAAACTTTCAAAATAAGGTTTTTGATCCTTTAAACTTTTAAAAAATAGCATCATTAAAGACGCATCACATTTCCCATTTAAACAAATGGAAAAGGGCACAGATTTACCCCCCTAAACTTTCATCCAAATGCACATTTATCTCTCTCCTTCATACCAAAACAGTTAATTATCCTTACGGTGCTAATTTTTGAAAATTTAATGGGTCAAAAATCTCACTTTGAAAGTTTGGGAGATCAATTTGCGTTGCTCTTAAAGTCTTTTGGGTGTTTTTGCATTTATCCCTTTTTTTAGATATAGGTATTATCCCTTTTTTTTCCCTTTTACCTATATATTTCTTCTTTTATAAAAATAAGATTAAACTCTCTATAAAAATAATTTTTGACACTTAGGAAAAATTTCCATTAAAACTTATGATCATGATTCAACAACCTCCTTTTCAAAAAATTTAAATAGGTTCATCATATATTTTTTGTGTTTTTTTATGCAAAGTTTCTTCAAGACTTAATTATGTGGTTCTATTACTCTCTTTTTAAATACTAAAATAAATTTATTATTAAATCTTAATGTTGATAATTCTTTGTTATGCAAACTTTTTTAAAAAACTTATTTATAAGACTTATACCAACACTTTAATAAACACTAAGAACTAAACAATATTTCTAAGTTAAGTTTAAAATCGACCCACTGGTTAAAAACTCACGTAGGAAATAAAAGCAATAGACAACCCAAGGAATCCAATTTTTAAGAATGTAAAATTTTATGAAGTTAAGAAAATATGAAAATAATAGTTATAATAATTAGACACTAATTTGTAACAACTCAAAATTTTAGTTTTGTCCCAACAACCCCTTAAATACCTAAATATTGAAAAACTATTAATAGAGAAAGAGTTATTATGAGAATAAAAACTTAGAACAAGTCATTCGTTTAATTTCTCTCATGCTAAAACTTAAAACATTTTAGAAGTAGTAAGACTTAGAATGTTTTTTTTTTTTTTTTTCATAACCACATAAAGCTTCATGTTTTGAAAAATATTTAGTTAAATGTATCAAAACAAAATATTCATGAACTTTAAAATAAATATAAAATCATGATTTTCTTCAATTAAGTTTCATATTTACAAAATCTAATAATTAAAACTTTTTAAGAATCAAACTTAAGAAAATTTCTATAAGGAAATATACTTAGAGTTTCATTCTACCAAAGAATAAAACCATGTCTTGTAAAATAAATTATTAAATAAAATTCTTTTCAAATATGAGACCTTTGAGATTTCAAAATATATATTGAATTATGATTCTTATTGTAGAGTCACATGTTTACAAAATAGCAAATTTAATTACAAGTCAAAAAATAACCTTTCACAAAACTCTTATCTTTCACAAAGATTTTTTACAAATTTTATTTTAAGATGATATCACTAGGATTATGTATATAATAAGAGCTATTATCAATATTAAATGATTTTCAAAGAAAGAAATATTTATATAGTTGCTATAAAGTGCCTAAGTGAAGTAAAACTTGGAAAATTTTCAATTTAAGGGCTAGAATTTTCGTGTCTATTTTGCACTAACCCACTTTGGAACCCAAATGGCTTTAAATGTAAAAAATAATCTTAGAAATAGATAAATATTTTCGAGTAGGTAGAAAGCAATATCTAATATGCAAAATTCCAAGCTAAAATAACAAGTTATGACCATTTTAAATTGAGATTCCCCTTCATCCGAATTTTGACGAAAATAACATGATAGAATTAAGAAGTTTGAGTAGAATCCCTATGAAATAATTATTTCGGGTATTTCTTTTGTCTATGTGACAAGGAATACAAGACTTTCTTTCTTGAGGATTATTATGACTATGAAGACAACGATATAGACGAGTGGATTTTCCTCCTAAATCTGTTACCTTGTTTGTGCTTGTAAAATAGTTGCATTAGCATAATAAGAAAAGATAAAAATAGATATATTGGAGATTATTAGGGGTTAAGCATGTGTTTTTTTTTCTTGTGTGATTAAGTGAATGATAAGCATATCGCAACACTAGAATGTTTGTTAATTTATGTTTATTCATTTATATGTTTAATTGATATATGTATTGAAATTGGTTGATCACCCCCAAATGAATCATAATATGAAATGAAGTTAACAAGAAAACGGTCACGCATAGCATTTGTCGAGTCACATTTTTTGAAGGCTGCTACTCCTACACGTAGAGTTGGATGGGCTACAAGCATGCTGGGACATGGACCATGCTTCTTCCTAGAGAATCCACATCGCTCGGAGAATGCGACTCTAGGTTTCGAAGCCCTGCCAACTGAACACTTTGGGTGAGTACCTAGAGACTAGCAATAAAATATCACAAGGACCTTTATCAACAATTCCCTAACCGTTGATGTGGAGGGCGTAAATCCATTATGTGTATAAGTTCCGAATAACTATACATATATGTCTATTCTTTATGTGATTGTTGCATAAGCATAACATATGCTTGTCTAACCAACTTGTTTGTTTATGATTATCGGTATGAATAACGAGGAAACATCTCACTAAGTTCGTTGTAAGCTTATACCCCCATAGTTTTTATTGAAACAAGTATACTTAAGACTTTATTTGAGGATGGGACATTAAGGAAACCATTGAAGGATTATTGAGCTTTTATGAAAGAAGTAGGAGTATAGAAGAAATTTACCATCTTGAAACTTCTTTATGAGTAAAATATGTTATGTCAATATAGTGGAGATTATTAGGAAGTGTATTTGTGTCAACTTGAAGAGATTAGTGAGGGTATGCTCCTAAGAATTGTAATTGATCTTGTTTATGTTTCATGTCAAGTATTTCTTTTACCTCGTTACAAAAATTGCTATCAAAGTAAATTGCACTATTTTGATGCGTTTCATTTGATGCGTTGTACACTTTGTACATGATATGAAAGCTTTTGCGTGACTAAAGAAGTCATTCCTAAACTTTAATATTGTATACAGCGAACTACCAACCATTGCTTATATATTCTCTATCAGCATTTTGTATTATCTTTTTTATCAATCCTATCATAACTTTTCAAGCTTTTTATTATACTTATGTATTTTTTAAATAGTTGCAACCTTATAACTCTTCACATTTTTCGATTCTTTTAGACTATCAAGTTTATATTATCCATATCTTTTTATTAGAAAATTTTATAATATATTTGCTTATATACTCTCATTTTACAATGGATATATCTTTTATATAAAAGATGATATTTGCAAAAAAATTGTGACTTTTATATCAAAACGATGCAACTCTTGATATATGATGCTGTATTTTTATTATTTGATAGAGTATGACTTTGCCAAGACTTCTATAATCTAGTGACATCAAGATTATTAAACTCACAATTCTATATAGAATGGTAAGAAGTTATGTAGAATCAGAATAAAAAATTGAAATGTAAAAATATAAGTTTCTATAATCTAAGTAAAATGGCATTGAATTATTATAACTTTCCTACAGCAAAGTTAAATTTTATTTTTCATAATGACTATTAATTCATAATATAACATGCAAAGAAGAAGGGCAAGTAGTAACTAGAATTAGAATTTAAGAAAGAGAGAGAGAGATTGGAATGTGATATGAAATAAAAAAGATCCAATATATTAATAGTGGGATGGACTTGTATAGGTAAAATCTGTAAATTTAGTTTAAAATGTAAGATTCTACCAAACTTACATGCAAATTCAATTAAAATCATAAAATTCTATAATTAAAAAAATGATTTTATACACAAGTTAATTCGAGAGTCTTTTAAAATTGTAAACTCATATAATCATGCAAGTTAAATTACAATTTTGAAAACTATGAGTGGCATACATACTAGTTTTCTAATGGAATGAATTAGGTTTGATTTTAGTTTCTCACAACCATGGAGAAAAAAATGGAGGAGGATTGTGACTTTTTTTTAACATCATAATATTCTATAGGGATAAAGCTCCTTTTGGTATCTGAACTTGGCCATGTGGACAATTACGTACCTGAATTTTCAAGAAAATCAATTTCATTCCTAGCCAAACTTTTTATACCCACTTTCGCTACATCACTCAATCATTACTTGAAACATATTCATTACTTTAAGAGACAATAAAAGAGTAAGGTAATAAACAAGGACACGAAAAGTTTGGTTAGGTATGAAAATTGATTTTCTTGAAAGTTCAAGTAATTATCCAATTGTTCAAAGTTCAAGTGCCAAAAAGGTTTTTTTTTATTCTATATAACTTTGAATAGCTATGACGATTACAATTTATAAAATATATTTATATAATTAACTAATAATACCTATGTAAGAATATACTATCAATATGTTAATACTGATAATTGTTTACAATATATATATATATATATATATATCTTTTGATATAAATATAATTTTAAAAAATCCATATTTTAGGTGGAGTTTTAATTAGCCTTTTAATTAATTAATTTAAAAAGCTGGTATCTAGCCAAATAATTATCACGGGAGGATTTAGACTTGTCAATTTGATCGATCACTTCCGAGGTAGGCCTAAACTGATGGTTGAAAAAGAGCCTCAATCAACATTTTTAAAAAGCCTTAAAACGTGAGTAATCATTTCGGCGGTCAAAAAATGCTAATAAATAAAGAAAGATCAATATACTAATCCACTTTTAAGAGTAGATAGGGAATATAGATCATCACTCTGACGCGCCAACTATAATCAAACGCCGATATCAGCGAAACGGAATCGCGGAAAATAAACATCAAAATTTTATTAAATTAATGCTGAGCTCTTCCTTGTTCCTGTGACAGAAAATGATGAAACATTTATATGAAATATAACAAAATAAGTATTCCATCGTTCTGTTTTGGCTGACATGCAAATAGATTGTCTGTGTAAATTAATGTAAAAGTTGCTTATTGTTAGGTATATGCTATCGTTTGCTCAGACCATGGAATATAACCATATTTTGATGCTAAGAGATTTTGGTGAGGTTACTGGGATGATTATGGGATTAATTCATTGAATTTTTTTCGTAGGAATAACTTATCTCAATTTTGTGTCGATTTTTTTTTAGTAGTGAGATTATTGCACTTACGATAAAAGTTTTGATATCATTAGTGATTCTTTTTTTGATATTGTTCTAATTTGTAGCAAAAGTAAGTTAAGATATGTTAGAATAAACTCTTCATGTCACATTCTCATTAGTTTTCTTTCTTTAATATTGTTCTAATCGGTAGCAAATGTATGTTAAGATATATTAGAATAATCTCCGTGTGGGCACTCCAACACGCCCTTTGATGCTTAAGTTAATGAAAATCCTAGAGAGTAGGGAGTATATCATTTCAGTTAATGAAAGTGGGGGCTGTGGCTATAGAACGGAAGGAGTTAATTCAAACGTTTCTTATCTTGTACACTATAGGGGCATATATAGGAGGAGGTAGATCAATCTTACAATAAATAAGTCTTTTTAGCCTGATCTAAAAGGTCTTGAAAAGGGTAGTGGAGGACGATCTCTAGTGTGGTTTCACTTGTTGTGATGGTGACACAATAGAATCACGCGAAAATTAAAGATAAAATCGAAATCTGTTGAATCACATGCAATTGTCAAGTATGATCTTTTAAATGTGTGTTGATTAAAAAAAAACCCAAATAAATATGTATAAAAATTCTTGATTTTCACTAAGAACACTGACTTTGGAAAGAAAGGAATAGAGTCACTTTTTGAAAATTATTATTTAAAAACGAAAAATTCAATATTCAACTCTAAGACATGCAACTTAAAAGAAATCAAGAAGAATTACTTGGACCACAAGTCAAGTCCTACTTAAGGCTTATAAAAAGAAACTAATTAAAATATCAAGATAACAGAAAAGGAAAATAATAAAAACGCCAAAATAACAAAGAAAGGAAACTAATAAAAATCCCATATGGCCAAACTTATGAACATGCCACTCAACTCTGCTTGCTCCACATCATTCTCTTAGATTGAATAAAATTCACCTCAAATATTTTCTACCTATTATGCAAAAACAACTTGGAATTAACTAGACAAATCTAAAACAAATCGATCCAATTGCCCAGTTGACCCATGCTAGTTTTGGCCAGTCTTCTTGAACTAATTTTCACCTTTCCCTAATCATTTGATACGTGATTTCTTATTTGTTCACTAGCCATTTTCTTTGCTCTTCCTACAAATTAGATTGGCCCATACTTGATTCGCATCATTTTTGCCCTCATAAAAAAGATTCATCCTTGAATATTGATGTTTCTTATGTTTCTGCTCACGAAATTTCTTAATGACTTCTTTTGGTTGAAAGACTTTCCTAGAAATATAATCAAGCTCTTTTCCCTTTAGTTCTCTTGATGTGGTCATACTTCTCTTATTATATGTTTGTAGGATTCATAAGAAGGAACACATAAATCTATCCACCCTTTTGGATGGTGTAAGTATTTTTGTATCCATCATATACGGCTCACCTATTGTACTACATTTTCAGTAGACAATGGAACACATTCAGGTACAAGAAAACATGCATGCCACATTATTACCTAGTGTAATTTGTAGAAGGAAGAGGTTTGGCTTGTTCATCCATTAATATGAGTGGTTGAAGAGGAAGGATTGAAGCTATGATAACTAAAGTTGTCAAAACCGGCGCAAATCAGTCGGGTAGAACAAGTTCGACTGGAAACAGCGCTAAAGGCAAGCCGAGTTTGATGTTTGGCTAGTTTTTGATACGAATCAACTAAACCCAAGCAACCTAGTCGGGCCTATCGGGTCTAAATGCTCACTTGTGTGTGTGTGTGTGTGTATCATCAACAAAACCAACCTACACACACATTTAGTGTAATTGTAATAGTAAAACAGGGGCTAAAGTGAAAAAGTAAAAAGACTAAAAACTTAAAAGTTAAAAGTAAAACAGAGTAAACTAAGTTAAATGTAAAACTAAAAGCAAAAATAGAACACCCTAAAAGCAAAAGTTGCAAAACCAAAACCCAAACTTGAAAGTTGAAATTTTGAAACTTGCAGTAGGGACTAGGGAGCTACTTACTAGGCATTTGATGGAGAAAAGACTATTCTTCTTCAATGAAACATTTCTCAACTTAAAAAAGTCACCGGTCTTTACCTTGCTTGTACACAAAGATGGAAGTTATTGGTGACCAAATCAAAATATGGAAAGGTTTTAAAAGAAATCTAGTCAGGTGGATAAAAGGCTATCAGTTGAGGCGGTAAATTGGATTTAAAGGTGAGAATGGAATCCACATATGCAAATGCTGAAAAAGAGTAGCATGGGGTGTTCAGGAATGGATTGAGTTAATTGGAGTGAATGGTGAGGTCAAATCAAGAGGCAGGGTTAGTCATTTTGAATTGAGATGGTTCTAGAAGGAATAATTATTAAATTTTTAATTATCAAAATAAAAAATAACATTATATATAATTATTAAAATAAATGACTGTTTAATAATTAAAATATAAGATTAATGTTATATAATTGGTTTATATTAATGGAATTAATTATGAGTTTAATTGTATAATTTATCTTTATTTCTCTTTCATAACTAAAATATAACTTATATTTTTATTTTTTATTGATCCCAATTCGATCCCCAATTGAACCCGATTCAATCCCTCAGCCCCTAACCCCATAGCATGTCCAGGTTAATTATCGGTCAAGTTCTGACAATATTGATGATAACAACCTAGTAAGTGTATGCGGTCATGCTCATCAGCTTTCAATTTAAAATGGCATATTTTATGAAAACACTTCTTTATCCATTGAAATAATGCTTCCACTTTAGAGTTTTCTTTACAAGATAAAGGATAATGCTTCCAATTAGGTTTTCGGATAGATAACATAATCCAATGAATTCCCTTGCAGCCCACACAATACATGCCTTTCAACTTAATTGTAAATTTATAAATACATCAGTATCAATTACAAATCATTTTCTACTATAGCAAAGTAAAATTATAAAAATATACCTTTTTACTTGGGGGTAGGTTTATCGGCTTCACTTGCAATTGAAATTTTCCTAAGGGAGTCATCTTACCTTGGTGCATGCGCCATCTCGTAAAAATTCATCAATGTAGATTGAAGTGGTAAGTATAATCACCACATAGCTCATTGCAACTACATGTTAAATCATCGTAGGAGTAACAATTTTGCATGCTGCTTAATGAGAATATTTTCTTTTTCTATTTATTTGCTTAAAAAATAATAAATAATTCATTTTTTCAATTAAATTAAATTTTACTGAGCTATATCAATATTGTTGAGCAATATAATGGTAATTGATATTATCCAAGATATTTAATTTTAAATGCATCATATGTTGAACCTGTATGTTGAAGATGAATTTTGATGAGACAATAAAATATACAATTAACTATTCAATTATGGAAAACTACACTTAATTACTCAAACAATATGATAAATAATATGCTAGAATATATATGTTTATGTTGCTTGATTTTGTGGAGATTGTGCAGGTTTTAGCAAGAATAAATTAGTGATGAACAGTCTTAGTCGAGGAGCAAATCGAAGGCTCGACAAGTGTAAAACCAAGGTACGAAAAGTGGAACAAAACAATGTGCACAGGCTTGGTTTCTAGGTTTGTCGAGGGCTTACTGAGCCTATTGTTTAGGGTCTGACAAGCTCAAAATGAACACTCAACAAGCTCAAGTCTCAGGCTCAATAAGATAAAGATAACAGACTTGGTCGATGCCTAAATCGAGGCGCAATAAGTTAAGGTGCAACATACTCTAGGGCGCGACAAGTTTAAATCTAAGGCTCGACGAGTACAGACTTGGTTGAGAGGTAAATTTGAGGCGCGATGTGTTTGAGGCTTTACAAGGTTTAAGGTGCGATAGTTTAAAAACTAGCCATTGTAGACTTTTGAATTTGATCATTGGAAGTTCTTTTAGAGAAAACAACTATGTTTTAAACCTAAAATACATATAGAATATCTTGGTTTGCTTTTTAGCAAGAGAATAAAGCTCAACTTATAGATATTATGTAAAAATACTCTTTATTTGTGTTTTGTTTTTGTCACTTGAATAATGGCAACCATGAGATTAATAAGCTAATATTGTAATGTACCATTCACCTACTTTAGTTGAGTATTTTAGTGAAGCCATCATGTATTGAGGCACTTGTGTGAATTCCTAACGTATGTATAGGCATTTGTGAAGTCCGTGTGTCAAGGCATTTGTTTGTGTTGAATGAAGTGAATGAATTCCTTGTTGAATAAGGCAATTTGTAGATCGAGAGACTAGTAAGTAGGCCAAACTCCATGTTAAATCTAGTGTAATCTTCTTCTTCCCTTATCTCTTTATTACTATTGTTATAATTGTGCGTAAAAGGATAAAAGAGATAATGGTTGGTTAAGTGTACTTAAAATTGGTTTAGAAAAACTCACCTTGTAACTTCCGCTTCCTTTTCTGCAATAAGTACGTGCGCGTAAACAAGCTCGGCTGACGCATTAATATTTTGCAACAATATAGAAATAAGCAATAATAGTATTTATGATTGAAAAAATAGAATAATATTAATTTGTCATATGGCATATTTGTCATGCCTGAGGGGTACCCTAAACGTGGCAGTCCACCGTATATAATACTAAAGCCTAAGAATGACTACTTCAGTCACACAAAGGTTATTATATCATGTACAATGTGTACATCACAACCAAATGAATGCATCAGAGTAGCGCAATTTACATTGATAATGATTAAGTAATAAGGCAAGGAGAATACTTATCGCAAAACATAAACGTGGTAAACTATGATTCTTAGGAGTATATCCCTCTGTTGTCTTCAAATCAAAATAAATACACTTCTTAGAATTCCCAAAACACTAACATAACATACATTACATATAAGAAACCTTACAAAGTAACTTCATCTTATGTTTCAATTACCTTCATAAAAGTTTAACGTCCTTCCATGACTTTCTTAATGTCATGATCTTTGATTTAAGCCATGGGTATACCTGTTTCAACAAAATCTATAGGGGTATAAGCTTACAACTAGCTTAGTGAGGTATTCATTTTTGTTTGCACCATGGTTTCAAACAAGTTCATTTAATTTTTCACACATATTTTATGCATATAATGCAACAATCACGTGATCACACAAATATATATAATTATCCGAAAACCATATATAAAACGGATTTACCCCTCCGTATTGAAGGTTAGGGAATTGGTAATGAAGATCCGCGACTTTCTACTGCTAGTCCACATGTCCCCACCCAAAGCATTCGATTGGCTCAGCTCTGAACCTAGAGTCGTATTCCCCAAGCAATTTAGATTCTCTAGGAAGGAACATGGCTCGTGTCCCAGCATGATAACAACCAATCTAACTCTACGCATAGGAGTAGCAGCCTTCTGAAAGAAATATGACTCGATGGATGCTATGCATAAGCTTTTTGTTTTTATTAAGCCAAACCTTATTAAGGTTTATTAGGGGGAGCAATCAATAAATTTAGCAAACAATAAGCAATCATACAATTAAGTAAACAAAACACTTAAATAGACGGTTTGAAGTTGCGATCTTCTTAATTCTCATTTCACACGTAAACATAGAATCACATATATACATGTCCCTGGATTCCCCATACATATCTATTTTTATCTTTTTTTAGTATACTAATACCACTACTTCATAAGCACAAGCAAGGTAACGAAATTAAGAGGAATAACTCACTCATCAATTTCACAATCTTCTTAGTCGTAGCAATCCTCAAGAAGGGTAATCTCGTATTCTTCATCACCTAGATAAAAGAAATACCCGGGATAAGTATTTCATAGAAATTCTACTTAAAATTTCTAATTCCATTTCACTATGTTCGTCAAAATCGTATAGAATGAAATTCCAATTTAAAATTGTCATAACTTGCTCATTTTAACTTGGAATTTCGCATATAATATACCATTTTATACCTATTCAAAAAGATCTATCAATTTCTAAGGTTATTTTTGTCATATAAGGTTATTTGGGTTTCGAAACCATAAGGTACAGATTCAAAACAAGTATTTTCAGATTTTGCGAAACAATTTTCCAACTTAACTTCATTCAAAAATCCTTTAGTAAACACACACACACACATATATATATGATTGATAAATCCTTTGAGTATATAGATAAGCTCACTTTATATGCAAAAATTCTAATGATAGTGTCTCAACAATTTGTTTCTTAAAACGATTCATTTTAAAGTGTTAAACTTAACTTGACAAATTTCTTTTCAAGTATTTTGAAGAAACTTTATATTTTCCTAGGTTATCATAAATGAGTATATTCATATTTTATTTTCCTCATTCCTTTTTCCAAAACAAGTCAATTTTCCTTTAACTTTGGTCTTTTATAATTGTTATTTCTAGTGATAAAAGATCAAAGTTATCAAAATTTTATTAAGTTGTTCATAACCTATTTATAAAGTTGCATTTAAAATGATTTTAGAAAATGAGCCTTTCCTTCTTACATTTCTTATTTAAATATAAGTTCTTGTTTTCTAACCTTGGTCTTTTATTTCCTCTACAAATTTTATTTGAAAAGAATCCTATTTATTGATAAAATCCTTTGTTTTTTTTTTATCTTAATAAGTTCCTTCTTTAGAAACTTGAAAATCATTATTTTCCTAAGTAGATTTATAACTTTATGGGTTGATTTTATCTTAACTTTGAAAACTAGTTTGTTTCTTGGTTTTGTTATGGAGTTGAAGAGAGTTTAATCTTAAGATTTTTGTGAAAATTTTGAATACTAACAAATTATTTTACTAAAACTGAGGTTACCATATTATAAAAAGAAAGAGTTTATTTCTTATATTTCCTTGGTAAAGCTATCTTTGTTATTTGAGAATACTTTGAGAAAAATTGTATTACTCAATTTCTATGTTTCTTATAATAACTCCATTATTTAGTAACAAGTCACATAATAAAAATTTTAGTTTTAAGTTCCTTTAATAAAATAAAATTCTACTTTTAAATTTACTTAAGACAATATCATTATGTAGATGCATATATTATGAGCATGTAAAATAATAAGAATATGAGAAAGATACTAAAATCAAATAATAGCAAGCAAGATAATAAAAATATCAAATATTGGGAGCCTTAGCTTCATTAAGGTATCCCGACCAAGTATTGGGAGCCTTAGCTTCATAAGGCATCCCAGGACTAAGAATAGACTAGTCCCAAAAAAAATAAAGAAAAGAAAGAAAAGGTTGTTTTGACTTGATATAGACAAATCTAAGACTAAAAAGACTAGTCTTAAAATAGCATGAAATAAATAAATTGCAAAGCATGAAATTAAATAAATAACAAGTGAGCTTTATGCTCTAAAGATTATATATAAATACATAAATATATTTAGTTAGATATGAATAAGAAGTTAAGATAATAACAACAATAATATCATTAATAATCAACATATATATGAGCATAATAACAACATGATAAAATTTGAATTTCATGTACAAGAACAAAACATGAACATATTATTGCTTTTACTACTCATATGAGTTTCAAAACAACACCATAGTCATGTTAAGTTACATGACATGGGTAAATAAATGGTTGGAAGAAGTTTACCTAAAGTGTTTATGTGGTATGAAGATGGTAGATGAATGGAGTATTATGTGGGTAGTAATATGTGGTAGATAGTTTGTATATAAAGAAAGATTTTTGTGAAGAATTGGTTTAAGAGAGTTTTGGTAGAGAGAAATTTTGGAGAGAGGATTTGTGGAGAAATTTTGGGAGAGTTTTGGTAGTAAGATGAGTTGTGTGAAAGAATGAAGGAGGAATGAAGTATTTATATATTTCTGGAGTGAAAATTAGATGTAATTAAATTAATTGAAAAAGAAAATAATTGAGAGTAAAAAGAGAGGGGGGACGGCAACATGAGAGGAGGGAGAGAAAATTGTTTTATTTGTTGTTGTGTAATAAAAAGTAATTAAGATGTGAAGTATGGTTGATGTGAATGTATATTGAAAATGAAGAAAGTAGAAAAATAGATATATAGGTAGTAAGAATAGGTTGTAAAAAAAAGTAGAGATAGATGAATAATAATAAATAGTAGAAAGGTACTATGAATAGTAGATTAAACAAATAAAATACCGGTAGTAATAAAAATACGCATATAAATGCGATATTTGTAATTTTTAGTTATCAAAAAATTCTAAAACTGATATTTTTGGAAACCTTATATTTTTACAAGTCTATTGGTATTAACCGAATATTTTAGCCGTCCGGTGTACCAGGGCACGGTTTTTGAAAACTGATCTCGTTCGAATCCGAATGTCACTAGAAATTCGCGAATCTAATATTTTTAAGCTCTCCTATATTATTACGAACTATTATCAACAATTGTTTCCATTTCGTTGTTTAGGGTTTAAGAGCGCAGAATTGTCGGATCTTAAACATTAGGGTTTGTTGTAAGCTTTGTTGACTTTTAAGGTTCTAGTTTGACTTTCGGTTTTGTTGAGCTATTCGTAAGATCATAAAATTTTGGAGTTTTGCCCGTATTATTTTTTAGTTCAAAGTCTATCGTTTATTTTCATTTTATTTGTAATTATTTAATAGTTTTCAGTTCTCAGGATCATTTAACCGAATCTAGGGTTATAGGTTGACCCATTTTGGTTTTGGTGAAAATTGAAATTTTTTTCTAAAATTCACCAATGGATTTAAGATCTTAGTATTTCATTATCGAGCGTTATTTGAATATATCATCTTGATTTGTGTTAGAAATTGGATAGATGATTTGATTAATGTACAGATGTTAAATCAACCGATAGTTGGATTTTCTGTTTTGTTTTGAGACTTCTCTTTTCTCAAGATTAGGAATTCTCGTATTTGACCTCATTTAGAATTTGGTTTTAACTTGGGTCGATTTTTAGGATTTTGGTTCCGGTATTAAACTATTAGGATTATTTTCTATGAATTATGAAAATTTCAAGAGTTTACAACATTTCCGCTGGACATAAAGTTGTTTTTCAATAATTTATAAAAGCTAATAAGTTCTGTTCAACTTCAGTCGCAACTACCAACATTAGGCAAGCGCAGCTACCGAAGTAGCATAGAAAATATTAGGTCATATTCCAAGGAATCGTCATCATCTACTATACTCACTTTTTATCTATTATCTAGCTAAAGAAAAATTTAGCAAATCATAATGAAACCAAAAGCTAAACTAAAGTTAATGCATATATACATGTTTTCAAGGTCAAATTAAAGATAAGTTTGTAAAATGCAAGATGACACTTAGGATTTGCTTCACCAAATCCTTATCATATGCTTTCTTAACAAACTTATAGAGTGTTTGCTAGGAATATTTACACTGTCGGACTTACGAATGTAAGCTAAAACCTCTCTTAAAGTCAAAAACTCTAGATCTAGATCAGACCACCGAAATCTCTTCTCAAGCTATTTGCAATCTAGATCCGCGTAAACTTTAAGAATCCTTTTGTTTAAAACCCCATTTCGGAAATTTGAAAACAAGTGACAAAAAGTTTCACCATCCCTCTCTCAAAGTGATTATGAGCAACTTCATTAGTTGCCTAGATATGGTCAAAAGAATGATCTCTCAATCTATTCGGTTGAAATCAGACATTGATCTAAAAGGTGCACCATACATTTATATCTACGAAATTAAATTCAAGCTACTAATTATAAATACCCAGTCAATATCTAATTGAAAGGTGCATTTGAAATCATATAAATCAGGATTTGACTCACAAACCCTAAGCTAATGAGATTATTTCTCCATATATTTGAACATTAAGCATAGATTCAAAAGAAATAATATGAAATTAAAAATAAATATTCAAATTAAGTTTAGAATCTTGCAAATACAAACAATGAGTTAAAATGATTTTACGCAGAAAACTTCAAATTCTTTAGCAAGAAGAAATAGTTCTTTCACTAAAGATTTTCTCTCTATTCTATGTTAGTGATATTTTATATATGGTACACATCTCTCTCTTATTGGGTGTTTGTGCACTTTATGTATATGCTATAGGCATAGAAAATCGTGAAAATTTTATTCACTAATGTGGTAAATTCTTTATAATGGAAATCATCTTTATTTTCACGTGCATACGTAGAGCCAACTCATCAATGACAGCTACATATGATCACTTTACATGGGTTAAGTCCAAGGCTCGAAATTTGATTGCGATCTAAGCTATATTCTTTCCTTCAAAGGTCGAATTTTTGCTCAACTTCAATTGTGAGTAGAATCTATAGCTTAACTTTAAAGCGCGATTGAAGTTGCATCATGAAGTCTAGGGTTTAATCACCTCAATGCAAATCAACATAAACCGAAGGTCACGTTGAAGGCTCGATTTAGGGCATGATTGGGAACTTTGTCTTGTTTTGCTTTGAAATTTTGCCCTCAATAGGCATTTTTAAATGCCTCGACAGAAATCTGTCTTTGAACGTTGTTGTTTTGCTCCAAATATGATTCAAAATAGTTTATTTCTTCTATCCTTGATTCTAAAAGCTGAAAAACAATATTTAAATAATAAAAGTACAAAATTCATAGCAATTTATATAAAATTGGATAAAATCAAGCCTAAATTCCTATGAATGGGATAGAGTAAAACAAACTTATCAAAATATTGTACAACACAACTGAAACTAATATAAATATGCAATAAAAAAGCATTAGTCATTGAATATAAGATCATACTATTGACAAGTTAAGAAAATAAATTATAACTAGTAACTAGTTAGTAAGATATCACACTAATGATTATCTAAGGTTTGGTGCCAAATTGCATAGATGGATAGTAATAATGTCTCTATGGGGAGTAACTTCAAAGTAAGTTGTTGGAATGATGATTTACTAGGAGAAAACGGTTTTATGGGATAGGAAGAGGAGGTATGGGTGAGCTTTAAGGGGAGCAGGTTAACGTAATGGCCCTATATTTAGTATGGTGCGGAAAGTATTAAAAACAAGGTGGTTACGTATAGGTCAACATACTACACTGAAATTGGGAAAGCATTCATTACTATTATTTTTCATATTTTTAAATTAGGTCTACTAGCATCTAATGGACATCATTCGACTCAATTAACCCACTAAATGTTTGGGAGGACGAACTATCTACCTTATAGTGTGATTGTAGTGCAAGAAGTGGGATTAACCTTTCATATCCAATCCTTGTAAATAGCTTAAAAGATGCCCTAAGACCTCCTTTGCGTTAATCACATCAAGATTGTGTTGATCCTTACTTGCCTATGCTAGGTTTCATATTTTGACTACTTTTTAACATCTTCTCTTACATAGTATGGTCCAATCATTAGTTAAATAGAGATAAAAAAAAAGTTACAATAAGCTTCAATTAAACTTTAGTTGAGTATGCTTACATATTCTTTATTCTACAATAGGTCAATATATGCAACCACAATTTATACTTTCTTTCTTCAATATGTAAATGCCCAACACTTTTTGAAAAATTAAAAAGAAAAAAGGGTGAAAAGTCAATATGACTTTGTGAAATCCCTATATTTGGATGGAAAAATTAATGAAAGTTAACTTCTTTCAAGTTATGGTATAGGAAAGAGCATATTTTAGTTACACTTTAATTTTGACTTATTCACGATGTTCATTGCCTGCCATTTTTGTTAACAAAAAGTATGAAATAGTATTAAAAAAGTTAGAAATCATAATAAATTATACTAGTTCTAGTGGTTAGTATAGTAGGATTTAATTAATTATTACATTATAGTATGTTACCATATTGAAGAAATCACACAAATTTCTTCGTTCTTTTATTCATTGATCAAATATGAGATTAGAGCAGTTTGAGCTGGGCTCTCCTTTCTATTTCTACTCACAATAATATTGTACGTTCATTCACAAGTTAGTGTAAGATTTTGAAGTCATTATAATGGAGATCCTCCTCTAAATTTCTCTCCTTCTACTCACTTTCGTAACACTTCCAAAAACAATTATCATTAATGACCTTATATATGCTATTATCAATGGTTGTCTAAACCATATTGTGAGAATCTTATAAACAATGGCTAATGATCCTATAAATGCTTATCTAAGCTTTCAACAGGAATCTAGTAAGCATTTATCAAGGATATGCAGACATAATCTAATCACAATCAAATCGAATCCATAACCTTGGTAAATTCTAATCTGTCTAAATGTCCACTCTGTCGATATCTCAATATATCCCCACTCCATCTAGCCTCTTTAGCATCATCACCTCCCTTTCATCACTTTCACTCCCCTATCTAACACCATTATCCACCTTTTTAGCAACATCACCCTCCTCTTTAGAGTAGTCATCAACATTTTCGTAATGCCTCCTCTCTACCATGACTTCCCTCCCAATGCTATAAACCTACCTAAACCACATAAGCTAAGGAAGATTTACAAGAAGAGAATTGTAGGAACCACTTACTTTATACATAAAAAAGTAACTATGAAGGAAACAATCAATATGTATAGAAAAGGAAAGAGTATGACATAAAACATAACATCTGTATTGATGGAGTTACTATTATGGTCCCCCATATAGTTGCCTTAGTAAAGTCATTATTTATATAAATATTCCAACTTATTAATAATATGACTAAGATAAAATCCCTTATCATGGATTCAAACTATTAACAAATAACAACTATCATCGTATAAGTTATCCACCATTATTGTAATGAAAGTAGTTTCATCATATATTATGTATCGTGCTTTATGTTTTTCGCTAGACCAAGTATCAATGCCATGTTTTTTAGTAGATGAAAAGTACAATCTATTGGAATTGATTAACATCAACTTATTTTTTGCCAAAGTGGCTCATCCTCTTAGGGCTAGCCGGTAATCACATTATCATTAGAATCTCCAGTCTTAAATAAGGATCGATGGTATATGTAGTTGTGTTGAATCTTTTGGACCACTCTTTATTACTTAAATACTTCTTCGAGTTCTTATATTGAAAAATTGTCAATAATAGTCATAAAAAATGAATGTTCATTGTATACCACATATAGCGTGTACTAATGGATATCATATCCATTAGGCTATCATACTATCTTTCATACCATTTATACTTGAATATGAGCTCATGATAGCTCTTGTATTTATTTAATTGTATCATGGTAGACAGCATCACATAGAATGTAATGGAGTTGCAATTATGATTAGATTACACACACACTCCACTATGCAGATGTAAATGTTTAGACCCCATAATAAGATTGCAAGTCATTAGATTTTTCTATGGAAAAAATGCCTTGAGTTATAGAATATATATGTAACACTAAATAGTTAAAATTATTTGCTTTTTGCTTGCTCACCTTATTTATGAGCTAAGGGAAAATGTGTTGTTATCAATTGATTTGCAATGCCAACATTGTAAGAATTTACATCTTGCTTAGAAAATGCATTTAAAAGTTTACATGTATAAAGTTGTATTTTTTGAGTTTAAGAAAATGGACAGACACATATCTGATTCACGATTGCACATCCTCACAATGTTTAGTATGGTAAAATACATCTTGTTTATATCACATAGGACTTATGATGGAATCCATTAATTTGATTTTATTTCTCATGTTTCCTTTAAGTACACACAAAAACTTTCCCCCATATACATTTATAGTATTTATTAGGACTAAATATACATGTTTCCTTAGAATTAGTGATGACTATACTCTTCCCATGGGCTTTATTACATCAAACATCATCCCTTTTCTAGTTGGCTCCCTAAAAAGTGTGATATCTTGCATATGACTTCATAAATTTCACCATTTAGAAATACATAGGGCACTACAAGACAATCACGATGCTTTAGGCCTTTGAGACTTGTCTTAGATTGATCCGAATAAGATGATACATTTGATGCATATCTAATGAGTAGTTCCATCTCTTTAATAAGGTTATATACCTTCTCTACTTAATTTAAAATAAATGTGAATAAGGTTGGAGGTTTCATGATCCAATACCTTGAGGTTTTAGATGCAATTTATATCAATTTTCCATCTCTTTGAGTGTGAATCTCACATTCCTCTCTACTATTTATTTTCCATTTTTATATAAGATCATCCTACTAAGTTATCTCAAATGTTGTGTATATCATCAAGTTTATATCTAATATTTAACTCAAGCTAATAGGGCAAATTGAAGAAACACTTCCCTTACACTAAATATTAATCATTAGTTCATTTACCTAATCCAATTATATGTCTTTCCAAGACCTAATTCTCATACAAACTACGAATCAGAACTTCTTTTGTTAAACTATTTTGGAGTTTATCACTTCTAGTTGTCCCATCAAACTTATTTGTTTCACAACACCACATATGTCTACTAAGAATAAAGTAGGTTGTTACCCATCTAACGGAACTTTCTTTATATGTATTCTCAGTAACATCTACGCTACATATGGAATGAGCCATATATTCCTTTGTAGTCACCATGACATATTACTATGTATAGGGAAATTTTTGTGTTGTTTATCGCAAAGCTGCATATATATGGAATGATGATCGATGACAACATCAAATAGTCTTACACCATCGATATATATTCCTATAACAATTTACAAGAGGCTTCAAGTAAATGTCGATGTTTTCCTTGCAATTTAGGTCTTACAATTAATAGTGGCACTAGCAAATTTGAGTCCTTTATACGCCTTAAAGGTGAGGCATTATATATGAGTAAAATCACTAGCCATACACTATAAATTGTTTTTTAGGTACTTGAATGGATTAAGCCCATCTGTGGCAAAACCTATCTCACAATCCTGGCTTGATGCAAATGTAGGATATTACCTATTGAATGTCTTCATGCTTTAGAATCAAATGGTACATTGTTACTCAAACACATGATTTTCCTTATTATCTCAATTTTAGAGCTAATAGTCTACATATGAACATTCATTAAGATGTAATCTAAGTAGAAGATGCTGCGAAACCTTAGCTGGAATCCTCTTCTTCTTCTGTCAATGCAAACCTTTTACCTTGAATCATTACATATGAGACGACAATTCTAAGTCATGATTCTCCATTTTGCATAACATCTAGTTATACATATATGTAGAGATTAAGTTTTTCTATAATCATAACACCTTGAGCATCTCATGTACCCTATGGTGGACTCATGACAATCTTTCACTCCTAATATCAAGATCTTTAGAAAAGTAAGATAAGCATGATTCCTTCACAATGTCAATTTATATAATTTCTCCATGTTGAAGACTTTTTGTCTCCTTAATATTATCTACTTTGTGATGTTAGAACTCCATTACCATTGTCATCATCTTGCTTATAGAAACTTTTGGAGATTAATTTTGGTTTGCTTTTTTAAACATCCGGTACATCCATGCCATACAAGTCCAAGCTAGGGCTGCAGAAGTCAACAGAATTATTGAAGGCTCGAACTCTACTCATTTAAAAATTTTCGAGCTCAAGTCAAGCTTTTTATCAAGCTTATAATATAGGCTCAAACTTATCTTATCTAGCTAAACGAGTTTTATTTTAAACTTGAACTCAGCTCGTTTATAAATCAAGCTCAAGTCAAACTAAGCTTTTTATCATGCCTAACTAAACTTTTATCGAGCTTGAAATATAACCTCAGACCCAACTCATTTAAATAGCTCGATTTTTAGTTTTAAACTAAAAATAATATATAAGAGTTGCTAAATATATACATATATATATTAAATATAAATTAGTTTTTGTTGTTTTAATTATAAATATGATATCATAAATATAAAGCTCATAAATCTGCTAATAAGCTTCTTAACAAGCTCGTTCGTCAGTTCATTCGCGAGTCCAATTCTAACCATTCTTAAATTGGGATGATCATGAGAGAATTGATAGGGCAGGCTTGGAGTAGGGCTCGTTGGAATTGGCCTGCCCAATTCTAACCATTCTTAAATTGGCTCACATACATTACAAATGAATGCCTTAATGGGCTTGGGTTCACAAGGAAGCCCATATCCATATCCACTATGAGAGAGACTCATCCTAGCTATTGGTCGTCTGCCTCATCTGACGGACGACATCAATAACTAGATTCTCTATAAATACCATTAGTCCTTACCTCATTTGGGGAGAAGTGAAATCTTAGACCAACACCATCGTGCTGTTGGATTTCTATTTTTGTGAATCAATTACTTAACTCACCTAAGAACGCACACGACATTCATGGTATCTAGTAAGCTTGATGCTTTCTAGCTTTCTTGCTTATCACACATTTGTTAGAGCCTATTGAGTTTGCCTACTCCTCCTTCCTATACGATTCTCTCCTTATCACCCTTAAACTTGTTATTTCCTTAGGTTACTTGTAGCGTGATAGTCACGCAGCATGCACATGATCGTTGCATATGGAATCATCCCCACACAGTATCTATTAATATAGTGTGCACGATAAATATTACTAAGATAAGATTATACATAATTTATGATTTGTTTAGTAAAATTGTTAATCGTATTATAGTCGAATAATATCATGCCTTATATTACAGACTTATCATGTGGTTATTATCGTTAATTGACAAGATGTGACAATATATTGATTTGATGAACAACATACTCTTACATACAAAATGATTGTATTTTATTAATCTTTGGAACAATGTCATAAATAGTACCTAAATTTTGGTAACATACGCAATTAGGTACCTCAACTTTGAAAATGATCAATTTAATACCTAAACTTTATAATTGATAAATTTGATATCTAAAAAACTTTGAAATCAATCAATAATATATGAAAGAACTTGATGGAAGTACTCTTAACGTGTATAAAAAGTTCTTTTAGATATTAAATTTGTCAATTTTAAAGTTTAGATACTAAATTAGTTAATTTCAAACTTCAGATATCTAATTGTATATTTTATCAAAGTTTAGATATTATTTATGACATTAATCCTTATGGTTTTATACATATGATCATGTCATGTACTAGAACCCTTGGCAATAAATCGAGTACTAGTAATGCTATCTTCCATTTCATCAAGTATTAGTAATATTATTTCATTATCCTCGTATATTAATCTTTTAAAATTATAAAATAATAATATAATTTGATATTATAACACTGATTAATAACCATAATATAAAAACCAGAAAATAGTGGTACAAGAATTAAAACTATTGTACATTGTATCGATCAATGTTGTATACATGCATATAACTAAATAGGGATAATGCTGCAAATGAAATATGAACTTTAACAAAATATGCAATTAGGTATCTAAACTTTGAAATAGATGAATTTAGTAGTTGAACTTTGAAAATGATCAATTTAATACATAAAAAAATTTTAAATTGATTAATTTAGCACTTGAAAAAACTTGATGGAGATACTTTTGATGTGCACAAAGAGTTTATTCAAGTATTAAATTGATTAATTTTATTATTTAGGAACTCAATTGATCAATTTCAAAGTTTAAATACCTAATTATATATTTTGTCAAAATTCAGTTACAATTCCTCACATTAACCCAACTAAATACAATGTATACGTATAACTATCTATTGTTGAATTATTAAATAAGATGTAATACACAAAGAAGATTCGGACATGAATAAGTTTAATTTATTATCGCTTGCTTATGGTTTAAATAGAAGCTAAATCGAACGACATTGAAAAACTTGGCTTACTTTGATTTGAAAAATTATTGAGATGAATCGAGATTCATGAATCTCCACTTTTAATAGCTGCCTGATGGGATAAAATCTTTTTTCCTTTTTGGATGATGTCAAAGCAATTAATTGAATTTTGAATAATTCTTACTTTTTTTCAACTCAAATTACTCAATTTTATAGTGGCAAAAAAAAAATTCAATTTTATGAAAAATAAAAATATATCTACAAAACTTCTTGCCATGTGAGTCAACAGAAAGTAGCATTAATTATCATGAAAAGTTAATTTAAAGCATAGGTAATTAGTTTGCATATTTGGACAAATATCTATTTTCAAATGTTACATCAAGGCTATTTAAAATTATTAAATCTCATAGACTCATACAATAAAACCTTTTATTCTTCAATATTACTCATCTTGATTTTGTTAACCACATAGATGGAAAGAGTGAAAGAGGACTTAAAGGTGCCCAACTAAGAAGAATAAAATAAAATTCCACGAGCATATCATTAATTTATTAAATTAAAAATATATGAAAATCAATAACATATGAAACTTATCAATCCATGGCTAATTGCATTAGGTAGGTTTGTTGACTTGGATTTGTAAATAATACTTGAACTTTAATAAATATATAATTAAGTATCTTAATTTTGTTGGTAAAAAAAAATGTACCTTAACTTTGAAACTAATCAATTTAATAGATGAACTTTTGAATTGATCAATTTAATACCTGAAAACTTTGAAATTGATTAATTTACTATCTGAAATAATTTGATGAAGGTATTATTAGCATACATAAAAAGTTTTTTAACGCTAAATTAATCAATCTTAAAGTTTGAATACATAATTACATTTTTTTTATTAAAATTCAAATATTATGCATGACATTAAGCCATTTATAAATTATTATAATTCTGGGCTTTGTTAGTCGGTCATTATTGTCATTTGATATGGCACACATCCATGTTAATTTGCGAATGTGGACAAAACGGGATGTCTAGCCCAGAATGTTAAGCTATTGGCTTTAAAATATACAAATTTTGACCCTTAAAGATACACTTTTCAATTTTGATTCCTTCTTTAGATAATTAGTACAAATCATAACCTTCTTCTTACATCAAATTTTCTTTTATAATTTTTGAAACTAGGCATAACTTGATATATTCTTCCATTCATTTGAAAACACAAATATAGTTGGCTGGTGAATAGTCGGTTTTATAAAGCACCCCAATAAAACACACATGTTCACAGTAGTAATATAGGAACCGAACTAATATTGTAGCTTGTTAATTTAATACGCCATAGAAGTTTGCTTGGAAATAGGTTTTACGAAGAATTTAGATGTGACCATAACTACATAAAATTTTTAAGTGTACTTTACATTAATGTATTACTATATAGGATTTTAAAATATGCATATGTAAAATAAATGATTGCTTAGGCAAATCAAATGTTTAGAAAATTTGATCACATATACATTAACCATTACAAGCGCAAATCCTTATTGTGTCTAAGAAGTAAAAATAACTCAGCAAGGGACTATGCATGACTATTGTGATGAAGAAGATAAATCATTGCGTAAGAATTAGATGTAAAATTTAATAGGGCTTGGAAGAGAATAATAGGGTTAGATCAATGCAAACATGCCCTAGGACAGTTTGGGTTTGACCTGCGACTCAAACTGTCGAGTCCAAGTTCTCAAATAAAGAACCTATTGGGTCACAGGATGGGTGATGAACCAAAGGTGGTTACAATATTATTTTGATGAAAAAATAGATTTCACAAATATTCCTCATCTTTGTTAAGCCATATTTAATAAACAAAACACGTTTTTAATATCTTTAAGCTTTATTGTGTATATATGTGCTTGTGTTTGTATGTTGTTCTTTGTAGATTTTGCAAGAACAAATTTATATGTGCACAGACTTGATCGCAGGTCACGTCGAGGGCTCGACATGTTAAATGGTTACGACACGAAAGCTCAAAACCAACACTCGACAAGCTCAAGTCTCAGGCTTGTCGAGATCAAAATTATAGACTTAATCAAAGGCTAAATCCAAGGCATGAGAAGTTAAGGCATGACATACTCTAAGGCGTGACAAGTTTAAATCTAAGGCTCGACAAATACAGACTTAGTTGAGGGCAAATGTCATGCCCCGGAGGGTACCCTAAACATGGCAGTCCGCCGCATATAATATTAAAGCTAATGAATGATAACCTTAGTCATGTAGGAGCTTCGATATCACATGCAAGACGTGCTTCCAAGATAGTAGGAGACTCATGGGGTATTACATTTAAATAGATAATAAAAGCATGCAAGAACTTATATAAATAAACATGAAATATTCATTTGGATAATAATCTCTTATAACTTCTTGGGGGCATCCCCCCGTCTTAAATAGTCTTGTTTAACTAAACCATTAACAAGGTATACATAACTATAACATAAGCCCACTAAAGAGATTTTCTTAGAAGTCTATGTTCAAAACTAAATACATATAACTTCTCTCAAAAACTCATAGTAGCTTTAGCTCATACCTGGCATACGGGGCTCCTCGATGCCAACCATAGGTAATCATACTGTAACAAAAAGCTATAGGGATATAAGCAAATCTAGCTTAGTGAGATAACTCCCATCTATAAAACATTTCCATATATCAAACAAGTATTTAAACAATCATATGAAAATGCATTAATCACATGAGCAAACAAAATACACAAGATTAACCGGAAACCATGTGTAGCATGGATTTTACGTCCTCCATGTCGGGGGTTGAGAGGTTACAGGCCCATACAACCATCAATATTTGCAAATTTACAAGCTCTTACTCGCCCTATAGACTTTTTGACTCCTACTTGCCCATGTAGATATTTTGGCTCCTACTAGCCACCACTACAACTCCTCGTTTCCCCACACGAAGAATAGTAGTGAAATAAATGTGACTCACAAATATGATATGCATGAATCTTTTTCGATAAGGTCATTCCATTATTGTCAAGTTCAAGTTAAAGGTGATCAAATTATTATTCATCATATCATTGCAAGAAATCATAAATTATTCATCAATTCCTCTTTCGATATTCTTAACTTATATTCAACCAATCATAAATCCAATTACACAATAATTTTTCATTTATCTTGTCCTTATTTTCTAGTGCTACTACTTACAAGCACAAACAATGAAATGTAACTAGTAAATGATTAACTCACTCCATGTCGATCGCTCCTAATCGAAGTAGTCTTCCGAGAAAGTGATCTCGGTTCCTTCTTCACCTAAACAAGATGAAATACTCAAAATGAATCTTTTATAGAATTTCTATTTTTGAAAATTCTAAATCTATCTTAAAATTGAGGTAAAATCGGATTGGAGGAAATTCCAACTTAAAATGGTCATAACTTGCTCATTTTAATTCGGAATTTTGCATATTATGTACCGTTTTCTACCTACTTGAAAATATCTATCTATTTCTAAAACTTTTCATCAAACTAAGTTGTTTGAGTTCCGAAATAGTGGTGATCAATTCACCATGAATTTTCACAAAACTCTAATTCCTTCTTTTAACAAAAACTCATTTTAAAGAGGTAGATATTATAATAGTTTGTAAAACCTTTAAAAATATATATGTATTGACTCATATCAAGTGTATGAAACTAATGAAGTTGTCTCAAATCATAAGAATTTTTGGAATGGTAAAGTTTTCTAAAAGTTTTGGAAAAGTGGAACTTTTGAAAATTCCTTTCATTTTTGCTAGAGAATATCTCAAGTTATTTTAAATGAGTATTTTTCTTTCCTTAATTTCATTTCCTTAGTCTTTTAAATTCCCAAGGAATGATTTTATTTTCTTTTCTTTTCTAAGCTTAGTTCCTAATAATAACAACTTTATATTTGTAGAAATGATTTCCTTATTTATTAAGATCATTCCATTTTTATGAAAAGAAACTCTTGGTGGTTGTCAACTAGTATTTGATGAAAATGTGGAGTTTAGTAAAACTTTTATTTACTCAAGAATTTATTTCCATGTATGTATTGCAAAAGTTCTATAAACTCCTCTAGATTTCTTAGAAAAGTTTATTAAGACAAATTCCTAAGTTATTATGAAAAAGTATTTCCTACTTTTATTTTTAGAGAAGAATTTCTATTTTAAGAAAACTTTTTCCTTATTTATCTTGTTGAGACAAAATCAATATGTTCATGCATGATTATGAATCATAAAATTATGAAAACATAAGAAAACATAATAATTAAAGAAATAAGCTAGTAAAGAAATAAATCAAGTATTGGAACCTTAGCTTCATCAAGGTATCTCGGGACTAAGAAAAGACTAGTCCCAAAAGAAAAAGAAAATGTTTTGACTTGATGAGGATAAGTCTAAGACTAGAAAGACTAGTCCCAAAAAGAAAAAGGAAATGTTTTGACTTGATGAGGACAAGTCTAAGACTAGAAAGACTAGTCTCAAAATAACATGAAAGTAAATAATTTGTAGGTAATAAATATAAATTGCAAGGAAAGTTAATAAATTGCAAAACAAAGGAGCTTATATGCTCTAAACGATTATATAGCTACATAGATATATTCAGTTAAATATATAATAAAAGCAACATAAAAGAAATTAGATTCACGAATAAAAACAAAGTATGAACTTATTGTTGCTTTCTTAACCTTTCACGGTTTAGAAAACACACACTAAGCTCATACTAAGTAAATGAACATAAAGGAAACTTGATAAATATTACCAAAGAAAACTAAACTTGAGAGAACTTTGGAAGAGAATTCTTGTAGAGAATTTGAGAGAGTATTTTTAGTGTATGGAAGGTGTGAAAGAAGCGGAAGAAAGAGGGGGTGTTTATAGGAAAATATATGAGAGGAAAATTGTGTTAATTAAATAATCACAAATTAAAACAATTTGAGGAGGGGGGAGAGGAGTGGCCGGCGCAATTCTTGTAGTATGGGAAGAGAAAATTTTTTTTTTATATTTTTGTTAATGAAAAGTAAGATATGAAAGATGTGAAGTTGTATTGGAAATGAAAATTATAAGAAAGTAGAGGTATGGTTCGTAAGAGTAGGTTGTAAGAAAAAGTAGAAAATAAATAGTGTAGAATAGTAATAAATAGTGTAATGTGAAGTAGACATGACAATTTAAGTACCGATAGTAAGAAAATACTCGTATAATTGCGATATCTGATATTTTTAGTTATCGAAAAATTATGAAATTGATATTTTTGAAAACCTTATATTTTTACGAGTCTATCGGTATATTCGTAATATTTTTACTAATCCAATTCCCGAGACACGTTTTTCCAAAACTGTGTCTGGTTGTGCTCAAAACGAATTGCGATTCAACTAATCTGATATTTTAAGCTTTCTCTGGTTATTACAAATTATTTTACATACTAATCTCTTACTAACTTTCCTAGGGTTGCTTAAACGGGAAAGCCAGACTTGAACGGTTGCAAAAGACTAAGGATTTGTTGACCTTGGGATTCCGGTTGACTTTTAATTAGGTTTAAGCTTAATTGATCACAAAACTTTAGGGGTTTACAGCAAAAATGAAGCGCGACAAATTTAGGGCAACGAGATTTAAGACACAACATTTTAAAAAACTAGTTGTTATAGACTTTTAAATTTGACTGTTAAAGGTTCTTTTGAGGGTAAACGGCTATATTTTTAAACCATATATGTAAAAAAAAAAATTGAGGTGATTTTTAGCAGAGAGTAGAGCTTAACTTGCGGATTTTATATAAAAATACTCTCTCATTTTGTGTTTGTATTTGTTAAGTAAATAGTGACATTCGTGATATTAGTGAGCTAATATTGTAAAGCATTATTTACATATTTTATTTTAGTATTTTAGAGAAGTCCTTCTGTATTTGAGGTAATAGGTGAAGTCCTTGTGTGTTGAGATGCTTATATGAAGTCTTATGTGTGTTTAAGCAATTTGTGAAGTCCTCATGTCGATGCATTGAGTGAAGTCTTTTGTTGAGGCAATGTGAAGTCATTTGTTGTAAGGCAATTATTTGTGATGAATGAAATGTGTGAAGTCCACGTTGAATGAGGCAATTTGTAGATCATGGAGTTTAGGGAGTGTGTCGAACTCTACATTAAATCTAATGTAATCTTCTCATTCCCTTATCTCTTTATTATGATTGTTTTAATTATGTGTAAAAGGATTAAACAGATAATAGTTGATTAAATGTGCTTAAAATTGGTTTTAAAAACCCGCCTCGTAGCTTCCGCTTCTACCATATGTATATGCGTGTAATCAAGCCTAGTCTTTTTTTTATTTTTTTAATAATGGGACCACCCTGAGTTAAACCCTTCTCTAAAAAAAAAAAAAAAAAGAACCACATTCCCTACACATTACATTAATTATAATGCTTATTTTTGAGAAAAAAAAATGTTTCAACATTTAAGATACAAAATAACAAAAACTTATGAAAAAATCAAGTACACCCTTCATGTTACATAGTAATATGATTAGCACCTTGTAGGTTTGTCAGGGGCATTGTACCTTACCTCACGTACATACATGTAATTAGAGGGAGGAAAAAAAACAACACTTCAAAATACAATTCATTTGACATTTTTTGGTCGCATGGAGGTGTCTAAATATCCAAATTTCGTAGTTCATGTATTTTTTAAATTTTTTATAAAATATTTATTGTGTTCATTAATTTTAATTGTCAAAATGTGATGCCGACTTTAAGTGATTAGTAATTTTGTAGCAATTTTAGAAAAACGTTTTTGATCACATAATTTTGAAAACTTCTATATTTACCTATATATTTTGAAAAACACTATTTTTGATCTTCTAATTTTTGAAAATTGTTTGTTCTAGTATACATATTGTATTTGCATTCAAACAAAATTGTAAGAAGTACTCACCTTGGGTTATGTCGGGAATGCCTACCGCAATGCTTTCTCCTATGAGTTGTAGTCACTAAAGTACTCATCTTCCTCACTGGTCACCACAACGATCCTCGGAAGTTATCTTTCTACTTTACTCCAATTGTTTATGCAAGTTATTGCCTCAACCGTTACTGGAGTCATACATGCTTTGTGGTCATCCAATATATTACTTGCATAACTAAATACCTGCTCCACTGCAACCATGGAGGCTAGAACTGCAAGCGCCTGTCTTGCCATATGGGATAGAATTGGGATTTTTTTTGTGACGTTTTCACCATTCCAAAATGTCAAATTCCCTTACACTAGTGTTATTACCAAACTCAAATTTAATGTTAAGGTATCCATCAATTTTGGTACATTTTTAACCACTCTTTCTACCTTTATTCCTTTTCCGTGCACATGACTATGTGAGTACGAAAGATCTCTCGGTGCATCTTCATCGTGATCGGTGGTTCAAATGAAGGTGTTGATTCACTAACCAATCCTATCCTCCATATATATTAATGAATTGTTTGTACAATTTAATTAAAACAGATTTTGTCTTGTGTATAACAGATGTATAATTAACAGAGTACATATCATCATCGTCCAACAAGGTATCAATATACTTATAATACTCCTTAAAGAGTCCACCAAGCCTTCAAATTTCCAACGTGGTTCTAATACCTATGCAATATTATATATCATTGGAAGGTGGCGATAGTGTGAAAGCCACTCGCATGTCATGTCTTGCACACTTAATTGCAATAGTCTATTGTATTAGAACCTGGCTAAAGTGCCTGCAATATTAAGTGCTTCCGACAAAAACAGGTGAATAGTCAGGGAATACACTCGAGAATTGTCTTTATACAATCATAAAAAACTTTCAACACAAAAGAAAATTAGAACATATAACCCAGTTGTGGTATGTTTGGCATGTATGCAAGACTAAATTGGCATAGTAATTCTTTATAGTCGATTGTACTCCTAAGAAGTTAGTAAGTTAAGTTCAGTGTGCACTACATCTTTTCAAAATTTCCTAAGCTTCACTCCTTGTTGGAGACAGAAATTTCTCCATGTTTTATTTATTAATGGATGATCAGTTATGTAATCAGTGCTTAGTTTAATAGGTGAATATCTTAACTTTAGTGAGTCCATTCCACTTTTTACACACAAGTTTAGAATGTAACATGCACACCTAATATGGAGACAAGTACCAGTGGGCTAGCAAAGGTTTTGAAGGTCACGCACACTTGAAGTATTTGTAGATGCACTGTCAAAGTCAATTTCGTTAAGAAATAGTGTGAAAGAACTTGGTTTATTGTAGAATATATATTTTGTGCAGTGTGTGCGCCATCCATTTTTCTTAATGCAATGAGACATTTATTAAGTATCCAATTGTCATCTATCTAGTGACAAGTGATACTCATGTATGAATTTTCGATCCACCTATCGGTCCAAATATCCAAACAAATGGAAACACTGTATCAAGATTGTTAAAAATACCTTTCGATTCAATCATATTGTCCCTATAAAGTTGTACAATGTGTCAACGTATCGTTGTTTGACTATATGGGCGTGCTTGTGGATTAAGTGTGTCTTCCACTAAATGTCTCAAGTTTAGATGTTCACCAGACCCCATACTCAGGCGCATGCCTTCGATCATTTTTGCAAGAGCATTCTTGTACTTTTCGATACTAAATTGAAATAGCCTTGCATCATTTTTGGAGCCACTGCTACTTCTCAACAATCGTTGCTGGCTCGATTCAACACCAACTTGCTAGGATGTTTCTTTCGCAGGTGTTTGGTGAAGCTACCATATCCCTCACTAGTCTTCCACGTGTAACTTGTCATATAGTAGTTGTAGTAGTCTCGAATTTTACCATTGGGACCTTTCACTTTTTTGAAATGCACCATAAAGATAGATAATTTAAGTAGACGTAGTGGCTTACCTGAATTTGGTCAAAGGATTGGTTCATCTTGCTTCTCACCACTGACCTCTAGGTTCTCCTTCATTGCCCCTCCCATTAAATTCTCCATATCATCTAGTTCCTATGTCTCCTCACCATGGTTGTCAAACTCGAGTTTCCACTAGAATCGCTAAGGGGTCCGTAGAATCGGAACGTAAAATCGAAACGTAGAATCGTAAGATTCTACAACTAATGTAAATTTGCTTACAAAAACTATTGATGTACTTACTAAACTAATAAAACTTTAAATAAATTATGAAAATAAAGAATTTAGTATTAAATTAGTTATGTACAACCAAAATTTAAGTTTTACCAATCATAATTCACATATTATCATTAACATATTTAATGCAATTTTATAATTAAAATAATTATTTTTATTTAATGATGATTCATAATCTATAATTATTAAGATGTATTGCAAATCATTTAAATTATTATGTGTGAGTAGCTAGTTTTATGCAATATTGAATATTTTCATGTTCACTATATATTTGCATAAAAAATCATTACATAAAAAATCATTATATTTATGAAAAATAAATTTATAGATAGAACATTATTAAAAAAGGAAAAAATATAGCACTATATATATTAGTTTAATTTTCATTAAAAATGTTCAAAATATATCATAGTATATAACTTAAAAGAAAATAACTCTCTGAAAAATACAAAAAAAAAAGAAATAAAAGGACAAAAAATTTAAAAAACTAAAATTAAGTTAAATTAAAATAAATATCAAGAACCAACCCCAAAAACTCTACATTTAAATATATTAAATTGATTGCATTTTTAAAGTTCAAATAGGAAAAAAATTGTAAATTTACAACTTTATGATTTTACTACGATTCTACTTACGATTCTACCACCGATTCTACCATCGATTCTACCGATTCACCACGATTCTACGATTCTACTTACGAGTTTACTCAAAAAACGATTTTGAGTGCGAGTTGAATCGAAATATCATCATCAACTCGTAAACTCGTAGAAACGTACGAGTAGACTCGCGAGTTTGACCCTGTCCTCACTAATGGGATGATATATTGGAGTTCTTTCCTCAAAGCCAAGTGAGCCAGTAGGATATCTCTCTTGCTGCCGTACTAAGACTATCAGCAAAGTCGAAAAAGTCGAGATCTTCATTCATGACATGGTGTCGTCGTTCAAATTCAATGTTGAGTCGGGGCCTTGCCTATTTCCTTACTTTATTTAAGAAGTTATGTCAGAAGAATGATGCCATATCATGCAACAAGAATTAAAAATAAAGTACGGAGTTGCAATAAAAAAGATGAAATACAGACTACAATGAACTTTTCACAAATACTTAAAACAAATGGTACAAGAAATACAATAAGAAGCGACACTTGAATATATTAAACACAGGCTGCAATGAATTTTATGCTCGTTTTCAGAATGTTAGTGCAAAATTTTTTTTCACGTTTACATGTCTACAAAAAATTTATGAGGTGCATATGTATTTATATAGGCTTCTTACATTCTCCTTGTCTGTGTGCGAAAGAATAAATTTCAAATTTTGAAATTTTCCGCATCCGAGAATCTTGTTGCATTGGTTTTGTCCATTTTGCACATTTTGCACCTCAATTTTCAAAACAAAGTCTGGCATTCACATGCCCATGCAGACCAACATAAACTCTATAAGATATAGCATTGCAAACTTGCACGTGCGTTAGCATTATTTTTGTTTTCACTATTTTCTATGTCTTTGGCATGGGTGAAGTTTGCACAATTATTTGAAGCCCTTATTATTCATTGTTTGATTAAAGGTAAATTCCTTTACAAAGTTGAGTGGCTATTGTTGGTTTTTTTTTTTTTTTAATAAGAATCGTGGTGACCAACCTATTTTGGTAAGTCCATGGCACCGGCCGGGTTTGACCCACTAACCCAACAGCTCTAAGACCTGACAAAGACTCGAATCGGTGGAGTGGGTCCAATGAAGGACCCACCATAGCCTATTCCGATTGGGCCCTGGTTCATGATAAAGAATAATATACATAATAGGGAATATCATGATAAAGCAGATCAAGTTTTATTCCAATATATCTATATATTATGCTCTCCTTTTTATGTAGAGACATGAAATATTCCGTGGAGAGAAAAAAAAAAAAAAACTATACACATCATTTAGCGAAAAATAGGATTTTCTGCGAGAAAAGTGCTAGCACATCGATGTTCCTAATTTGAAAAAAGAGCTTTGGTTGTGTGGATATCAGTAGAGGGTGTTCGCAAGAAATAACACCTACATCCAACTTCATATAATCACGTGTAGATTTGTTGAAGAGGAATCTTATTTGTGTTTCTTTTATAGAAAAAAAGTTTGTTCCCTAATCCTCTTGATGATTTTATTAAAATGCTTAGATCCCACTGTGATTTTCGAAAATTTTTCATTCGACTATGCAATTTTAAAAGATATTGATCTCAAAAATCCTGGGCTTAAGCTTCTAAGGGCATTGGACCAAAAATGGCCATTAACAAGTGTTGAATTTGAACATTAGCTTGACCAAACTTAAACTTTTAATCTCAAACCTAACTCAAAGTAGTGTTGAACAAATCATACTTAATTTTAAGTTTGTTTAGACTTGATTTACCAAAAAAAAAAAAATGATTATCTAGTTAAAATAATATTAATATTCGAATTGACTCAAACTTGAATATAATTTAAAATCAATTTAAACTTTCTTAGGCTCATAATCAAATTGAATTATGGATTATGAATTTTGAGTTTAACTTATGGATGACTCAACTAACTAGAATTTAAGGTTGATTAGACTATTCACGAGTCTAATTTAAGTATGGAAAATTTTATGGTTCAATCATTAATTTTGATAAGACCGATCCTTTATCATCCAACGGGTCACATCATATTCAACCGTGATCGAATTATTAAAATAGTTAAGGCTTCATTTGCTAATTATTTTAAATGGTTCAATTAATGGCGGGATGGTCTCGATGGACCATAGAAGCTACTTTTGACTATATTGTAACTTAATAGTATTAAACAAATTTTCAAAATGAGATAATTCGTATTTGAAATCGTCCACCCGTTGTAAAGGGAATAAAAAATTCTATTAACTTACTGGTAATTTGACACATTTATATTCTAGATGTAAGTATTAATAAATTTTTACACATGGTCCAGGACAAGCGATTTCACAAATACAAACCCTTTTCGCGCTTAAGAAATCAGGCCATTTTTATTTTTTTTCAATAAATAACACATTCAAACAATTCATCTATATTTCCCTTCATATTATTTCCTTTAATGAATAAATATTTAAGAACATTACCCCTTTGATTTTTTATTTTTGTTTTTTATTAAAGAAAAGGACAAAAGGAAAAAGAAATAGATCTGTGAAAGAAAACTTTGCTTGCATGCAACAAAACCAATTCTCTCCAATTATAAAAAGACAGTAATAATTTAAGAGATTTGGAAGGAATTTAAAAAAAATTATATCCTTAAAATAAAAGCATAATTTTAAGATACGAGGAATCTTATTTTAATTAGGTTTATTTGTTTCATCATATTTTAATTTATTATTTTTAAATATATTTTTAAGTAATATAAATAAAAAATTAATAATTTATTTATAAATAGATAAAATATATATGATACAAATAAATTATAGATGTAGATTTGATATAAATATAATATAAATAAAAATAAAAAAATCCAAATAGATGCTAAATATAAAACTACAGTCCTAAGTTTTCTTTTAACCTTTTTTTTTCCCTTCTTATTCAAAGAGAATTTATCTATAATTTTTTTTTATCACTTCCCTCTTCCCTTGATTATTTCCGTTTTCTCTAATACTGTTGCTTTTTAATAAATCTTCTAAAACACACCGACTAATTAATTAATTATGTGTGTATTCATTGGGGAAAAAGTACCGCCATACTCCATGATCATGAAGTTTTTTTTTTTTAAATCCACTACAGGACAAAACAAAAGTCTGGTTTTAGCCCAAGACCCAAAAAGAGAGAGAGAAAGAGGAAAAGAAGATATAATGGCAAGACACAAAGACACACGAAGTCCGAGGAGCAAAACAGAAACAGTAACAACAATACCAATGCAATGTTTTTTATAAGATTGAGAAACAACAACTCCCACACAAACCCACCCACACGAGCGGTTCTCGACATGCTCACATTTCTCACCCTACAAACTACACTTCACCCTTAACACTATATAGGAAACACAAACACCATGTTCAGTCTCAAAGTAAGTACCCATTACCCTTAAGCCCTAGTTTTTTAGATCCTTCCCTTTTTCTCTGTTCTTTCTCTCTTCTCTCTCTCTCTATCTCTCTCTCTCTCATAAAAACAATCTTGTAAAACAAAGAGAGGATGGAGGAAATGATACATGTCTATTGAAGCAAAACATACATCTTAATTCTTAATAGATCCCCTTTTGTTTAACTTAGCCTTTTTTAAGTATTTCTTAGATATTCACAAGTCACAATGAGTCTACAGCACCATAACTTGCAAAACACTCATAGGTTCAATGGATATTACCAAGATGTTAACTTTTTACCGCCGCCGCCGCCTCCTCCTCCTCCTTCTCATCAACCTCACCTTTCACTCTATTATAACACTTCTTGTTATAATGAGGGTAAACCGCCACCACCACCACGTCCTCCTGCTTCAACCCTCTTTGTGAAAAATGACTTGTCTTTGAAACTAAGAGGAGGAGGAGAAGAAGAAGGTGCAAGTGCTGGTGGTAAGAGCAATGATAAGATCAGTTCTTCATTTCCTGCTGCTGGTAATGGAAGAAATGGGTAACTAAGTTATGTGCAAGAGGACATTGGAGGCCGGCTGAAGATGCAAGACTTAGAGAGCTTGTGGCTAGATATGGCCCTCAAAATTGGAACTTGATTGCTGAACATCTTAAGGGGAGATCAGGTACAAAAAAAACTTATAACCCCACCAAAGTAAAACCATCAGGCCTTTTTTAAGGGGGGAAAAAACAATTAACCTTCCATAGACTTATTTACTTCCCATCATTTTCTTGTTTCAACATTCCACGGTCGTAGTTTGACTGGCTACCAGCAATGGCAGAACCAGGATTTTCCTGGTCTGAGGGCTAGATTCACCGTTAAACGAAAACATTTTCTTTTTCCCAAAAAAAAAATTAAAATTTTTCTTGTGGAGAGTGGGGTAACCGCACTGAACAGGGCTGCGACTTGATGCAGGTTGTTGTATCCGATTTCGCTTCCTTTCCGATTTAAAAAAAAAAATGAAAGTGACAACTAATGCTGAATAAAAGGAGGGGAAGAAAAATTTTAATATTTATTTCTCCGTGTGAAACTGAAAAATGCTTGTAAGTCAGTCAGAAAAAATAATAATGATAATGGGACCTGGACTATTTTTTAATAAGAAAACGGTAAATGTTATTGTTGGGAACATTTGTCAATGATTCTGTCCTGTTTTTCTGGGCAGATGTTAATGCATCTGTCAATCGAAAGACAATCTATTCAATTATCATCTCTGATATTACCTAGACTCGACTTTAAGAGGTTTTGTTGCTGTTATTGTTGTATGAACATCAGGGAAAAGTTGCAGATTAAGGTGGTTTAACCAACTAGATCCAAGGATAAACAGAAGGGCTTTCACTGAAGAAGAAGAGGAGAGACTCTTATCTGCACACAGAGTATATGGGAATAAATGGGCAATGATTGCTAGACTTTTTCCTGGTAGAACTGATAATGCGGTTAAGAACCATTGGCATGTGATTATGGCTAGAAAACAAAGAGAACAATCTAATCTTTTCAGGAGGAGAAATGTCAATATTATATCGTCACCACCACCACCACCGCCGCCGCCGCCCACCTCTCTTCTTCTTCTTCTACTACTGCTGCTACTAATTCTTCTCATCAGGTTGTTTTGGTACGACAAAGTAACAATGCAAGTAGTGATCATGAATCAACTACTTTTTCAAGCAATGTGGATGAATCTGCTGCTTCTGCTTGTACTGATTTATCTCTCTCTCTATCAAGTCCCGGTTAGTTCATTCAAACCTTTCAAAAATACATAACTAATGGGAAAGCACCAACCACACACACATGCACATACCCACACATGCGGGTGTAATGTAGAAATAAATTAAATATTTTATTTGAATTTTAAACTTACAATTTATGCTTATAACCACTCTTCATAAAAACCGAAGAGAGAATTTTGTCAATATTTAAACTTTTAAATGATATTTATATAATAATGTAAATTATTACATGTACTTTTTATTTTAAAAAATGCGAACATTTCATGATCCATCCACTTTAATAACAGAAAAAGGTTATAAATAAATTTAAATATTATTCTTTAATTTAAAAATGCTGAGATGCCAATGGATATGTAATCCAGTCTATTCTTCTGGTGAAAAAAGAAAAATTAAAACTACTGAGGTAAGTACATATTTTGATGGTCTTTCTGAATCGGATTAATAATTAATATAGTTTTACAGCGTATGCGGTTTGGTCATTTGATTTAAATTTTTTGTTTTGGCCATAAGTTTGATCATTAATTAATTGGGGAATTTGCAAATGTGATATTTTAATTTTATATTCAACTGGTATCAGTCAAAACACGATGTTTTTTTTTGATTGCACAATGCGTATTAATAATCTTTGCTGCAGTATCTTAATATAAGTTAGGCAAAAGAAAATTTTTCAACTAATATGAACTGTGGATTAATAATTCGAGTCTTGACCTGAGCACTCAAATAAAGGTGTCTTATATAAAACTAAATCTTTGTGCTAGCTTCTAAATTAAAAAGTTAAAAAAAAAAAAAAAAGAAGGAAAAGTTGCTTTAATCAAGTCTCAAATAATTTATTACATATACATTCATTAAAGTTGCAGTACATCTAATGGACCTATTCTATAATCTGGAAATATTTGATAGATCAGGTGTGACAGAGTTAACTTCTTTTTTTAATTTTTTTTATTCGAAATTTAATTTAATTTTTTTTTATCTCCAAATATAACTTACCGGGTTTATTGTTTATATATTTTATTTATTGCAGTTGGATCTGGAAAAAGGGAAACAATGAAGGTGGAAAATGTGACAACTGACATGGTGTTGGCGACTAGAAATGGCATTTCATGTATTAAACCTATAATGGTAACAGCAACAGTGAAGGGTGTTGTGGATCACTCAGGAAATTCAGACTCCAATTGTAATTCTGAACTCTCTGCAGCTGAATCAGTCACAACCACCACAACCACTACCAACATCATCATCATCAATCCCTCCAATCCTGGACAAAATCAATCTCATCAATTTGAGAGACTTAGGAATTTTCCTTTCATTGATTTCCTTGGACTTGGTGGTGAAAGGATTTGAAAAGAAAAACAAGTCATGTACAGTTTAGTTCTTTAAAAAAAAAAAACCAACCAACAAAGGTGTATTGGGAAAAAATGAGGGTACTTGGATTAGTATTGTCGAGGAAAAATCTAGTACTCAATATATTAGGGTTCACTGGAAGCTCTGTGTCTTCTGCTCTAAAAAAAAAGAAAGAAAAAAGAGAGTTTAGGGACAAAATGTATGTTTTAAGTGGTAAATTGGGCTGAAAATAAGAAAAGGATCAGAACTAGTTAGGTCTATAACATGACCTGAGAACAGCTTTTGTTAAATGGTGTCTGTGCTAAAGTTACGCAGTGAAACTGACTAATGAATGAACCTGCCCATTTTGCATGACTTTTCAACGATGTCTCATATGTACTATTTTCTTTATTTCTTTCTTTCCATGTCAGACAAGAAAAAGAAGACCATTTCGGAGTTCGTCGTTCTTTGTTTGACCATCATATTGCACACGTTTTCGCTATTAACGATCTCTTCAGTGGACTCATAGAGTCTAATTATTATGAGGGTGCTCTCTCTATAATTGTGAAACCTTTGCTTTTATTACACGGGGATGGTTTTCTTTTCACCCCACCATCTGACCCATTCAATCGTCGATGATTGGAGGAGCAGCTTCACTATATACAAATTAACTGATCTGAGCAAGAGGGGGACCACTTTTTTAACACCTTTTTCATGTTCATAGAAGGTAGTGGGTGAAAATTTAAATTGTCACCTAAGAGATTTTTGAGGTTTTATGAATGTTCTCGACATTTTATATAGTCTATACGCATATTAAAATTATAAAACCCATTATTTATATAAGTAATATGCATTGAAAAGAAAAATAATTAGTGTACTATGGTAAAGTTATTTCCTATTTTTTCTTTTGGATAAAAAAGTCTGTCATTAGAATGTTTTTAATGAGTAATATAAATTAGATTGGATATCGTACTTCTTCCCTCATCAAAGTATTTACTATTCGTTACAAAACATAACTATTTATATAAAATTATCTTCAATTATAAAATAAAGGAATTACTATTTGTAAATGGGCTTAAAATATAAATACTATTATTTATTTATTCAGGCTTGATGCACAAGCTAAGTAATTTGGCCTATCGAGTCTAGTTCAATTATTAGGATGATTTAAGGAGAACTAACTGGATGGGCTTGAAACAAAGATTATTGAATAAGTTTGTTGCATGACTATCAGTCTTAGTCCATGAGGATATCATTCAAGATAACCACAAATTAAGCTTTGCTCCATATTATTCGACAATTATAGAAATGATTTGATGGTTGTTATCTAAAATACATGTAGATACTCAATCACTCCTCATTTCACGACTCTTTGGAGAGTGGATACAAACAACATTCTATAATTGAGACTTTATTCACAAAGATCAAATAAGACAACTCAAATGATCACTGCTGCACTTGTTCAAGAACTATAAGCTTAATTCACAAGGTCTACTTAATCTCTCTTATTTTTCACTTGTGTATTTGAGATACTGAGATTGCTCGTTCTCCTTCCTTGTCATTCTCTCTGAGCAATCCTATCATCAAGTGTTATCTCCTCATTAATACTCTAACGTCACATGTAAAGCACTATTCTTTTTTTGTTTTATTCTATTTAGACAAATCAAACCTAAACAAGAAAATTCTTCTCTTATGTAAACATTTTTCCATTTCGGTATATTACTTTGTTCCATGCTACATTGGTTAATACAATACCGACTCAAATTTAGACTTACTTTGAGACCTCTTATGATGGTTTATTCTCATTGCATGCACTAATCTATAGTGTTCGACTATTATTTCCTACGTGTGAGATAACTCTTTGTAAGAACTCCACAAAATATTTTCTTAACTTAGGAAGAAGGGGTATTTTCCCTAGTTGAGTGTCGTAGTGACTAAATCTAGGAAATTATTTACAAAATTACTAACCTATTCAATGGCATAAGTATATACACAAACATATATATATATATATATAAATGCATAGAAATTGGAAAAAAATGACAAAAAATGAAAAAAAAAAAGGTAATTTTCTGTTCACTCTGCCACCATAGTATAGCTTTCCACCTACTTTTTTTTTTTTTTCCTTTTTACCATTGCAACTTATAATCCAATTGTAACTTTCATTGCACTTGCAACTTCTATGTTTCTTATTATTATTTTGACACATTACCAGAATATTTATAACAATCTCATCTCCTCTAACATTATTGATAAGACCAAGATTAATCAATTTTTCATTGAATCTCAAATCTAAAAGTGAATAAAAACCTAAAAATTAACATGTATACATCATATTATCCAAAACCCACAATCCATCTACACACTCATAGGCTTATTCAAACATAGACACCATTAGACATTCCCATGGGATCTGATGAAACTATTAGGTACATGACTCCAACTAGGCCCATTAGGACAGGTCAGACTCATGGTAGTTACCATCTAGGTTTATCGATCATGGCTAGTTCAATCGGCCAAACCTATGGACCTAGGTAGGTCTACGGTATTTCCCTAGACAAACGCTATAGTGACTAGGTTTTAGGAAATTATTTGCTAAAATAACCAACCTATGTAATGACATAAGTATATATTTATGCACAAAAAGTGGAAAAAATAATTTTCCCTTCACTCTTCCACAATAGTATAGCTTTCCACCCTTTTTTTTAATAATTGTGACTTCTAATCCAAGTATAACTTTCATTGCAATTGTAACTTCTATGTTTCATATTATTACTACAAATTATTGTAACATTTATATCAATATGAAATTTTAAAACAATCCCATCTCCCTAATATTATAGATAAGACCGATATTAATTAATCTTTCAAGGTCATTGTTAACTATTTAAAGTCTAAAACTGTCAATTTACTACCCAAGCTTTGCAATTTTTGTACTTAACTATCTGAACTTTGCTAAATTTTAAAAACTAGCTACCCAAACTTTATTTATCTTTGCAATTAACTATCTCATCTAGGTATTATGAATGAACTCAAAAAGTTAGTAGGTAGTAAACTAGTACTTTCAAACTTCAGGTAGTTAATTGCACAAATCGACAAAATTTTGGTACCATATGTGACATTTGCATAAAAAAAAGGAAATAGTTCCAATAATAATTAGAAGTATATATAAATATAAAATAAAGGTAATATAAAATTTTAAAAAATATAAATAATATTTAATATTTAGAATATTTTTCACGCAAATAAAAATTATTAATTATTTGTTCACGGTACTTAATACGTTGTTGATAACACATAAAATAATTATAATTTGAAAACATATCTAATTGTTTTACATAGAGTTCTATCAAGAGAAAATTCCTAATTTTAAATAATGCAAGACTTCTTTTTGTTTTGTAATCTCTGAAAATATACACTTCGAATACTTAAGAGGGGAGGAGGGGAGTGAATTGAGTATTTTACCAAAAACTTGAATTTTATAAGTTTGAAAATTTGAAGCACTAGAATAAAAAAATTTAAATAAATTTGTAGCAAATAAAAAGATAATAAATACAAAAGATTTAAAGAGAAGAAGCAAGACAAATATTTAATGTAGAGTTCGGCCCTTTGCCTACACTTCACGGTCCACCAAATTGTCTCTTTCGAGATCTTCACCACCACTATATTTATTTCAAAGAGTTGGCTTAAGATGAGTAATATTACACAATTAAGGAAATATAATATTTCCTCACTTTCTCTAAGTGCTTTTACATGAATAGCAATAAATATGAACTAAGCACTAGAGTGTATTTTCTCTCTCTTAATAATTTACAAATATTATGTAAAAGAGAATAAACAAAAAGAATTTGTTTGATCGCAGTTAATGAGCTTGTAAAATAATTTGGCACTTTGTTCCTGTATGTTGGTCTTTTGGGCTTTGTATATAAATAGCATTTGAAATTCAAAAGTCTGTTAAACACAATGTCTATAACCTACCAAGCATTAAATGCACTCTAATGGCTCTTTTGTTGCCACATTGGCCTCATTTTCAAGTCGTTGTGCTTCAAAACAGTTGTTGCGCCTCACTTGTCATTTCCAAACTTTGCCCTTGATAGTTTCTTATATGCACGCTTTGTGAAGCTTCAAAATTTGAATTGTGAGCCCTAAACTTCACCACGTCGAGCCCTAAACTTGAACCTTGACAACACTATTTGCTTCTTTAGCTTTGTCGAGCCTCAACTCTTTGGCACGTTGAGCCCTAAACTCTTTATATGTCGAGGCCTAAATTTGACCCTTGACATACTCTTGTTTTGCCATCGACATGCTCTTGTTCTACTAAAAATCTGTAGAAAAATTCCACAAATATGCACAAAACATATATATATATATATGTCTTTTTGACTAATTGAGAGTAGTTTATAACAAATAAATGGTTGATTGTTCATTAAATTATCTCATCAAAATTCACATTGAATTCTCAAGTTCAACAATCTCTTTTGAAGTATTACTCCAATCCCACATCTCTAAAATTTCAAATTAAATGAGACGTGTTTGTGTATAAATAAATGCACATCCTTGATAATTTTAAATGAAAATAAAGTAAAGACTAATATATATATTTTTAGGCTTTATTTATATTTTAAATTTGAAAATTTATTTTAAGTTAATATTTTTTTTCTTTTTTTTTTATCTATTTGTAAGTTTAGTTAATTAATATTTGGACTAGTTAGTAAAAATGCCTCATATGTCTGTCTTTTACAATTAGCACAAGCATAATTTTACTAAACTTATGTAATACGATTGTCAAAAAATAAAACATAGTTCATTTTATTACAAATAACCTAAAATACATGTCAGTTTTTGTAATTTATCATTTAACTAAAAGGGTGGGAATTCGACGATCTATAAATCATCCCTTAAAAACGATTAGTCCATATTTGAACACGATAAATTACTTAGAACCCATTTCTTATAAATAAACTTTCCGGCCTCACATAACAATCATACACTGGAGAATTTTCTTCACCAGCAAAGGAAAAGTCGCGTTTTGTGTTTGACCATGCTCGCGGGAAAAAGTGGTGTCTCCATAGCCATAAACCCATTAGCAAAGCATTGTTGGCACGAATAAAAACATCCACAATTGTATGGTACACACATTGAATAAGCTCTTTAGGCGAGTCTGAAACGCATGTCCTTTCTCTCTGATCACAATTTTTCTACTTCATGGACACGCCATGCGGCGTTTCCAATATGGGCCTGGAAACTGGAGAGCAGAGGACAAGTCTGAACATCAACGCTGCAATTTTCTGCATCAATTTGCCAACAGAAGCGTCATTGTCCTTTTGGTAACTGAAACGTGATTGCTTATTCTTAATAACAGTATTATGCATCATCATATATAAACATGCATGGAATGACTGTAGATTAAGGGTCTGTTTGTTTGGTTTTTTTAAGCAGATACGGATACTTTTTTTAAATTTTTTTTTAATAAATTATTTATCAAAAAATAAATATATATAAAAAAAAGTTGACAGTTCTCATCAAAAGGTCAAATATATCTAAATATAGATAAAATATAGATGTAAATTAGACATATTTACATATATCATTTTTAAAAAAGATATAGATACAGATAAAAAACTGACCATCCAATTGGGTCTATGTAAATACAAGTTGGAAGAGGGAATAAAACATATTTCATCTTCGTATAAGAACCATATTCTTAGCAATTGGGAATAAAATATATTTCCATGGTGGTTGAGACCGTTCTTAATTCTAAAATCCTATTTAGAGTGTCTAAATACTATGTCTCTTGTTTATGAGAAACTTTCAATTTTATAATTAAGGATTAGTTCTTAATATTTATTTATATTATTTAAGGAACTCACATAACAAAAATTATAAAAACAATTTAAAAAAGAAAAAAAAAAGGGAAAAGGCTAGTTTTTATAGTGTCCTTGTTAGATGACCCAATTTTTGTTAGAATTGAACCTCAACATTGAAGAAACCTGGAATGGGGTCCTTTAGCATCGTTACCTGTGCCAAGGAACCACTGTTAATGCTACTCTTATAAGGCTAAATCTAAGATCCATGAAATGTTTTATTAAATTTATTGAGCGATTGTTTTAGTCATTTGGGCCTCATTTGGATATTTTCAAAATTATGAATTCAAATTATAGAGTTATAATCATTTAGTAAAAAAAATTAAAAAAAAAATTCTACAATTTCACCACTTTTTTCTTATGTTTTTCTAGAACTTATTCCGTAAACCATTAAAGGATCTAGATTTATATAGAACTATAATTGGATTATTGAAAATTCCATAAATTGTTAAAGAGTTTAGATTTATATGCAATTGTAATAAGACTATTGAAGTACCAATCATATAACTCCTATAATCCTTTCAATGGTGGCATGATTACCTATACAAAAAGTTAACAAAAACAAATAAAAAAGGTTAAACATAATTTATCCATATATATATCGCGAAGTAAAAACTATATAAGAATTTGCAGTTGCACAGGAAATTAGTTATTATATTTTCAAAGATATTATTCATAATTCATAATGCAAATATAAATGTGGAAATACATACTCTCCTCTTTTTGGAATGGAATGAAATGAATTGGAATTGAAGAAATGGAATAAGTAAAAAAAATGAGAAATCCATTCTTATATTTGAATTATCCAAGGAAGAAATGGAATAAAATGACAATGTTTACAAAAAAATTCCCCATCCTTGAACCCGATTCCCTCTAGGGTTTGCAATACCTGTTTTAAACCTTACAGAGTATCCAAACCCGGATAAATCCAACATTATTCAACTACAATTATTTTATGTTTGTAGTTATCTTTAAAAAGAGAAAAAAAACCTTCTTTTCATAACATATATTCCCTAAATTTTTTTCTTGTTTACTCATGAAAAAATTTATTTCCATTAATATTTATGTATAGAATAAATCTTTCAAAATTTATTCTCCATTAGCTTAATAATGTAATAAGTCACCATGATTAATTAAAATAAAAAATATAAAAAATTAATGACCTACAAATTAAAAAAATACATATACCATTTATTAAATTGAACTACAAATTTTAAATTGTATATACTATTTATTAAATTCAAATAGTAATTAAAATATATAAACTTAAAATTATTTTGATTTTTAAATTTATTAATTGAATAAAATTAATGAAGTTTTTTTGTCTTAACAAGTTCAATTCATCCCAAAACCAAAACCAAGACCTTACAAGGTGCAACACAATATCCCAAAACCTGCCTTAAACCCTATATGATATTTATTGGATTAAACGGGTTAGATACTAGAGAACTGGCCTGAATTGCATCCCAAGTAATAAATATAAATAATAAAGTGAATAATATTAATAAGAATGGAATAGAATCTAGTTTTCTCCTTAGAATTTATTCTCAAAACTGGAATATCATTAATTCATAGGAAACACGATTCCAACTTATAGTGATTCCATTTCCAATTAATTCTAGCATAGTAAACACAACATTAGCCCTACCAAAAATAACTCAGTTCAATACGTTATCTTTAACACAAAAGACATACTTTTAAAACATATTTTCAAGGTACTTTAACAAAATATAATATATACATATATATCTAGAGTAAGAGAGAGAAAAGAAAGTTATATCATCAAAATTCCTTCCATTTGTAGCCCGTGGTTACATAAATAAGATAATTAATAACATCTTGTCTCATTTTTCGTTTTCTTATTCCTCCACTTTCCTTCCCGTCTATTTCCTTCACCCTTCCAAGCCATATGATGGCAAACACTACGACCATGGTCAAACACCTTAATGATTGCACTGCAAAACTCCAACCTAGAAATGAAAACATGCAATGCTGATCATACTTCTGCCTTACTATTCCTCATCCTAACTGCACTTGATTACTGCACCTAAATCTTTTTGCTTGAAATGCCTCGAAATTTTAGGTGGTTGGCTTATACAAAAGCAGGGACACAGACCTGTTACCTTAAAACCGCTGCTGAAAGGTTATGTCAATCCACTTGACGTTCAAAAGGCTCAGATTTTCCCACAAGAATGACTGATGCCTTCCATCAATCAAACAAAATTCAGAACCCTATTGTTTAAAGGCGTTATCTGAATCGCAAATTCTGTCTTATTCAAAATGTGCATGTGGTAAAACTGTCAAAGATTTGCCAATTTTTAATTTGAAGATTGTGGTAGATTGCTTAAAAAATATTGAATGGGAAAGAAACTTTCTCCAAAATCGTGGCAATATTAAATATTCCTTTCAATCATATACTGCAATATATGAAAAATCTTTAATGTCATATGCTGCAGCCTATAACAGATGAGCACATGGACTGAAAACATTATGTAGAGATAGAGTAAACGACAATAGCGGTCAGTCTTCGTCCAAATATAGGAGGGAAAAATTGATCCCGGACTTGGGACTACCACACCAAATAGCAAACTTAAAGAGGCCTGAATTCCCCATCAACAAGAGTGTCACTCCATGTGTCCACCGAGATGAGCCTGTTACCAGTGAGTTACCTGCGCATGGTGCGTATCCCACAAAACCATATTCCAAAAAAAGCCAACTAGTGGATACATTCAGCAGTTAAAAACCAATTAGGATTCACGCCACAACAGCAAATCAACTCATGGCAATTATTGCCTATTTCTCGATAGATGAAAAACATGCACCAGGATCTACTTGATGTATCAAGGGCAGCAATTACAATTTTACAAGTGTTGCAAAAACTCATATAGGTGTGTGAACAAAACATTCACTATCAATTTCCACTCAAGCTGCTTAACCCTCTAATTTAAAGCACATAAGCTTAAAATGTACTTGTTAATAGATCCATATAATCAATTGGTTGGAATGACAACTTATGATCATATTTACAATGTCACATTTTCAAGTGAAGACTTTCCCCATGCACTTGATGGTTCGGATGTTTAAAAAACATCAGGGACAGCATTTCCTTACCATGTCTCTCTGAATCAAATCATGTCTCTTTGGCAGAGTTAGGCCTCAGAGTCAACATATGCTGATAATAACCAAAATGATAGTTGGCTTTGAAATCCTTTATGTGCTCTCTTGGAATGTCTGAGAACGAGAGAGCGCAGCTGGATTTGCCTCCATTATACCGTTGCCTTCTGACAAACATCCATTTCCTTCTCCTTTTGATTCAAATCTAACCTTGCAACATGGATCCTTCTTATCAGGATTAATACCTAAAGCAGTCCATAGAGGACTCTTAGCTGCCTTATTTGGATCATCTATTCTCAACGTCTTGGGAACCAAAACATATGTCTCTGATTTATCACCATCGATACTTGCATCTCTAAAGTGCTTGCCAAGGGCCAGTGATGTTGAGGCAGAAGTGTTGCTCGTTGAGGAAGAGGGCGATGAAGGCCCAGTTAATGCAGTTGACATGTCTGCAGGTCTGGGGGCACATAACGGCATCCCACCCAAATATGAAGCAGATAAAACATGAAGAGGAATGCTAGGAGGACAAACATTGGGAACTGCCAGCATGGGTGCTTGACACCATTGAACTGAAGTTGGGTTGGGAATGTTTGATATAGAAGCTTGGTCAGGAGGGTACTGATTGTTTCCAAATGGAGTGCTGCTGCGCCAGGCTGGGTTCCATGGCAAATACCATGCAGGAACAGGATAAAATTGCAGAGGATGTGTTGGGTTCTCCACATTACGTGTTCCTGATGATCCTACATGTCCATTTTGGGAAGTGTATAAAGGTAAGATATTCTCCTGAGCATTAGAAACTGTAACTGAGGATTCAAAGGAGGAAGCATCTTCTCTGCTCTCAGCAGCAGAGGCCGAACCTGCTTGGTCTTTCAGATTAAGGACAGTCTCCACCGAGTTAGAGAGGGAGCTCTCTGGACCAAATTTTAAGACCGTTCCGCTTGAAGTTGAAGGCCTTAATGTGGATGCAAAATCACCAGACGTTTGAAAGTGATGATTTGCTGGGTCAGCGCTCTCTATTCTAGTTTCTGGTAGACCATTCCCTGATAGAGTTGCCAGACGGTATTGAGAGGTCAAGTGTTTGTTTTTTCGCCTGCCAGCACCGATAGGAACATTTCGCATCGTTCCACCAGCTGTCCAATATCTTTGACAATTTTTGCAGAAGTGTCTGGGTTGGTTCACATTATAGTTGTTAAAGTAACAAAACTTAGTGTCAAGACTATGGCATCTTGGACATGGAAGTATCTTGTCCGGCTTCTTGAGAACTTTCTCTTGCTCAGCAAGTTGGTTGTCTGCATTGTCTTCCGTTGGGTTATTCTTGACCTGCACACTCTCTCCATGCACAGCTGTCCGCTGGCCTTCACCACCCAATCTTACTGTTGATGAGTCATCTCTTTCCTTCTCAGTTTCCAAGTTGTTAGCACACTGAATCAAACCAAGACAGGAACAAGGGAAAGTTACAGCTTTTCACCAAGAAGAATATATCCAGATATAAAGGAGGAATCTCATGAATTTTTTAAGTCTAATTCCACAAACTCAATTCAGAAAGGAAGGATTAAAGCACCTTTCTGCTAATCTTCATATGCTTTGTAAGTAATTAATATTAGACCAGTACAATAACAAAAACACACACACACACACAAAAAGGTTTAAATAAAGAGCAAATTTTTTCCAGTAGCTTTGTTCAAAGACTATTACCATGTGCTCACCGGCATACAAATAGAAATAGTTACTAGATACTACAAAGAATGAACATGATACAGTAAAATTCAGTAAATTGGAAAGATGGACTTATATTTCTAAAACCATTTCTATCATCACCACGTTATCAACTTTTGGTCCTTTTTAATAAGTAATTCATCCATTTTAATTGATTATTGTCCCTTTCTTTTGCAAGTTAAACATCAGTATTCTTAGCATCCTCACTGTAATACTATTCAAATCAAAGAGAAGACTTGTTACAAGAGCCACTTAATGGCATCCTGACAAAAAAGGACGGAATCACACAAATAGATTGAATGAAATAACAGCTTTTCCATGACTTACTACTTTAAATTCAAAAACTATATCATGAAGAATCGATTCTGATTCTCAGCAGTAAAACCATTCCAATCACATCGCACCAGAGTAGAATATGATGCTTTCGTGCATAGGAGTTTGCAAGTCGCGCATAAAAGAGAACAAAGACATCCTTCCTAAAAATACCCTCAAATCTATCTAAGTCAGAGATTAACTGCCATTCTGCACCAAATTCAGAATATCCTACAACAAATCATACACGCTATGTAGAGAACTTTTGGAAGGGATGACAACGCAACCAAAAAACTAAGTTAACCAAAGCACATGTCCAAGCTTAATATATCTAGACGAAACCAGAAAAAAGGATCTGAAATAACAAGCCAAACTAAATAACGGCAATATGGCAGCTTTGACAAATTTTGATTCCCAAAATGTACATATAACTTTGCAAAATGAAGAAAGACCCCGTCCCAAATATCATGCGCTCTCATTTATCATTACCCTTTCAGTTAAAACTACAATCCAATACCTCAAACATCCAGAAAACAAAGTCAAACAGGTGACTGATTAACATAAAACGATAAAAGTCAATATCCAATAAAAAGAAACACAAACTAAGGTCTATTTTTTTTTCACCTATTCTAATGTACGATAATATAAAACATGGTATGGATGAAACAAAGTATACCGAGGCAGACGCAGCTGGAATCTGAATTTCCGGTACCGGAATCTTCCTCCCAAAGAGTTTGATACCAAGATCTTTACTTTCCGACATAACACCAGCACCGCAGTTCATTATATTCTCAACATAATCACAATCTCTTCCTAACACCTTAAAAACGATATATCCCCATAAAATCAAACTAAATATTGGAGACTTATATTAATAAGCTGCTTAAAGCTCAACACAAAGTTATAATAAAAGAAAAAGAAGCTTTTTGTAAAGAACCCAGATAGATAAAAATGGTGTTTTTAATTTATAAAAGAAAGCTGCTTTATTTCACTCTAACTCATTGGAAAGAAAGAAAGAAAGAAAGAAAGAAAGAAAAGCTATCTGAAGGCTTTTACCCGGAAAGAGAGCACAGAGAACGTGAGGGGAACAAAAGTAAAAGGGAAGGGCTAAAGATGAGTTTTTTAAGAAAACCCTTTTTCTCTTTTGAGCACTTTTTTGGGAAAAATTGAATCTTTTTGTAATTTTTTATGGGTTTGAAGAATTTGGTTTGATGCCAACAGGCATCCGAGTCAGCACAGAGAGAGAGAGTCTATGTTTGTATGTGTGTGATTCTGATTTTTGGACCAGGAAATGTAGTGGCTAAGGTGACGTGAGGAAAAGCAAAAGTAGCAACAAAAGCAAAAAGTGTATTTGTTGTATCTGGGTCCATGTTCATAAAAATAATATAATTTTTTTTCTTTTAAATTTTTTAAGAAAAATTTTATATTTATAGTTTCGCCGATGGTATCATTCATTCAATCATATAACTATTAAAATAAATATTATAATTAGAATATTAACTATTTTAGAGATTCAATCATAATTACATATGATGTGGACTATTGAATAATCATAAGACCCATCTCATCAAAATTAATAACAAAATCATAAAATTTTCATTTTCATAATCACAATAATGTCAAGTTAAAACGGATTTATTCAATTCAGTTATACTAAAGAAACATAATAGATAATAGTTTCTTTATATGTGTATTTTTGAATAAAATAAATACATATTAATATTTTTTCCATTATTATGTCAACATCTACTTTGCGCTATTAAATTAGCAAGACATACCATAACTTTAATTATTACAAATATATCCTAAATTAATAAGATTTCTAACATCAGCGCCTCTTGACAAAAGTCTAGGTCTCTGTTTTTGCTCAACTACCAGATGATTAGCAAAAGGCAATGTTAATTTAATATTATGGATTTTTTAAACTTGGATTTTTTGAAAGTGATATATAATGGAAAATCCTTTCTTTGCATTTATAAAATAAAAAACAACCATGAAAAAACTTTACTCAAACATGATGATTTTTTCTAGATTAAGTTAAATAGATAGTCAGTTTTTTTTTTTAACTAGTCATTTAACAAATAAGAAAAACGGTTGAAATTAATGGTAATATTGAATCTTTCAAATTTAAGATCTAGGTGATATTTAAAAAGAAACTTCTACAATTCCTTGGTGGATCATCTGATTAATAATCTAAATATTAAAATAAATATAATGATAAGATATTAAATATTTAAGTGAGCGATCGTGGTCAAATATGAATCAAATCAATCAAATTGAAAAAAAAATGATGGGATCATTAAATTTTTTAATTTAAAATTTCTAGTGAATATCTTCATAATTTATCTTTTCATTATTATTGGAAATATAAATATCAAGATGGACGTACAATTATCATTTCCATTTTTTGAAGGGTCCATTAATAATTTTTTTTTATTTGAGCTAGGTTTAGTAAGGCAAATATGAATAGCATATGAACATTGATTATGTGAGATTCTATGGTCTATTATTAATTTTAGTTGGATCATACATTCTACCAAACGTGATTGAATCGTTGAAATAGTTAATATTATAAATATTATATTTATATTAACAATTATATGATTAAATAGACGATCCAATAGATGAGACCGTGAAAGCTGTCTTCATCGAATATTCAAGAAAGGAAATTATAGAGTTACTTATATTTTTACATATAGTTTCATAGTAAGCGTTCCGATTGCCGTGTTTTGTTTAGTATCAGCTTTTGAAGTGATGCCGACTTAGGAAATGGGGAGATGTTTTCGCTTTTTACGCCGCCTTCAATGTTTCTTGGGGCTGCTTGACGTCCATACGGTGTGTCATTTGGCCCACCCGCCACATTAACTCATGGCTGCAGTGAAGAGAGAAACATAAGAGGGACAGACAACAATAATAACAAAAACACACTGAGGAATGAGGATGAGTATTTGAGTACACGTTGTAAGAGAATAGAGTTTTGGGACCGCTTCCCTTATGACTCACTTTCATGGATACTGTCTGTGTCCTCCAGTCCTTCATCCATCCGCTCTATTCTATCCATTAAACGTTGTGATTCACTCTATAACGCTGTCCTTCTTTGATTAGATACATTCCGTTCCACCAATTATTTTCTGAATGCAGGTTTTTATGCATACTGCATCAACGTATTGGCTGATATAAGATCCAAAATTAATTGATTGTTTGGCAAATTAGGATTTTATTTTCTTTTTTTTTTTTTTCGGGTGTGGATTGGTGGAGCAATGTACAAGCTTAATGTTTTGAAATGACAAACCCATTTAGACAATATTTCTTTATATATATATATATATATATATATTTATATTACTACATTATGGTTGATACTGGGATACAATGATGTACTTATATAACAGAAAAAGTAAATGAAGAGAGGAAGAGAAAAAGTAGTGTTTCCAATATTGGTAAGAATTCATCCATATGTATATAAACTTATTGCATTTGGACTAATTTAACACATTTCTATCAACCTACCATCATAATTGGACAAACTTATTACATTTAGATTAGTCTATCATAATTAAACAAACTTACCACAATAAACCAACTATAATTGGATGAAACCTATCACAAGTAAGTAAAACCTATTACAATTGAATAAAGCTCTTGTTTTAAGTTGCTAAATGACAACTTATCCTAATAATTTCCCAATATTAATTGTATTCAAATTATATCAAATTTTACATTACTGTGGTTTCTAGCCAAAACAAAATATAGTGTCATTATTAATGACACACCAGGACATTGAGAAGATACAATAATTAAGATAGTCTCGTATTTTCTATATAGCGTGAAATGGCAGCTAAGGCACCCCACAACTCAAAGTTCAACAACATAACCCAAAATTTATTAGTGATGGCCTTGTAGTTACAACTATAGTCTTGGTAATATAGTGTAATGGTAGTGTTGTAGTAATCATACATGCATTTATTTAGGCATATTGATAGTGAGAAAAACCAATGTGTGATCTATGGCCTACCTGAAAGTCTAGTCTATCTAGCAAGAGAATGTGAGGAGATAAAAACGATTGGTAGGAAACTTGGAATAAATCAACATTTCCAAACAGATCTATATTTGGACTTAGTGAGTTGGTTGGAAAAGAAGCTGAAATGAAGAAAAATTCTAATACAATACCAGGGATGTCCGCTCAACTCATGGGAGCGTTCCTTCTTTAGGACCTTTGGTGTGAGTGAAATAGATGAATCTCAAGGAAAAAACTATTCCTAATTAGGCAGAAAATTGTAGAGCAAAATATCATGAATTCTAGGTAAGGGTGTTCACGGTTCGGTTAATCGGTTCATGACTCTATTTTTTTATTATAACCGTAATAATCGGATTTTAATATCTTAATCTTAAATCGATCCATTATGAACAGTTAACCGTCTTAACAGTTAACCCCTTTTTTTCGATTAATTTTTTAGTTTTCGGTTTTTAACCATTTAACATAATGGTTTTGCAAATTTTGCAGTTAACTATATTTTTCAATATGACTGTAAAAAATTAGAGTATTTTTTGTATAATTATATTAAAAACTATAAATTAAGAATGTAAGACATGTAAAGTAGTTATTAATATATATGTGCCATCAAGATAATCATCATAATAACCTTTTACTCATGTGTTCTTATCAACCTTGATCAATTGAGCTCAATACAAAATCTCAATCAAACACTACCATTCCAATTTTCAAACATATATACATTTGTTTCTTCTTATCTGAATCATTTATTTTAACATAATTCAAATTGATAACACTAAAAAAATAATTATTGGGTATATTATAAATTATATATATTTATAATTACGAATCGGTTAACCTAATCCATCGGTTTCTAAAATCTAAAAACTGAAACCGAAAACCAAAAAATTAAAAATACTAATCCTAAACCGAAACTGATGGATCGGTTAACCGTTTTTTTTTCGGATTGGTTTCCGGTTTTCGTCCGGTTATTCTAAACATTCGGTTTTTTTACACATCCCTAATTCTGGGCAAGTTACAAGAGATAGAAACGCAATGAGAAACATATTTTTGTGGCCAATACAACACTGTTACCCCAACCCCCCCATGCAATCCCCCCCCGGTCCCAACCTAAAAAAAAATAAAAGCCCAAAACCATCAAAGTCAATTGTGATGCGATCTTCTCACCTTCGAGAGAACCTATGGCTATCAGAATAATTGTAAGAGATGATCAAGGTACTTGTATTGGTACGAGTATTCATTGCTTCCTTGCTTCTTTTCCTCTATAGAAACATAAGCAATTTTTCATGGAATGAAATGGATATTTGAGCAAAACTTTGATAGTGGAATTTTAGAATTTGACTTTAGAAATGTCATTAATTGGATTTAAATGACAAGTTTAATGCTTTTACTCCTAATGTCGAAATCCGATGCAGGCTATTGATACGTATGTAGCAGAAGTGCAACAAGAAGATAGCTCTGAGGTAGACAACTAGAGATTCAAACTAGGTAACCCATGATCTGACAATTATGGAAAAAGGACCATATCGGTAAGGATTTCTTTGTTTTTTATTATCAAATGAGAGTTCCTAAAAGAACTTTGCACATTTTGTGTCTTTCTCTACATGTTAATAGCTCTAGACTAGAGGCCCAACTTTTCTCTTATTCTTGTTCATGGCTTGGCTCTAGTAGAAATGCTAGGAGTTTGTGTTGTCCATGATAATGGTTGATATGCTACTGTCATCTTGTTCTTTTCAAACTCTATTTTGTTCTTTGTTTGTTTATTTAATATATGTTAGGATTACTGGAAAACAATTGATAGTGAGAAAAATAGTATAATAAAAAGGATAATAATTAAGCACTAGTGTTTTATTAACTATGGTGGCAAAAATGAAAGTTGTGGCTAGAAAGGATGAGCCTTAAAGAAACAAGGAGAAGCACCAACCATCCCCAGCTTTAGTGAAAAAACTCAATATTATAATGTGTTATTAAAAGAGAATATATATGCACATTTCAAAAGATTATTATTATTATTATTTTATTATGCAAAATATAATCAATGGAAATTGCAAATGACCATTCTAACTTTTGACTTGAATGTGGATACACTCCTCAAACTTCAAATGTTGTGAACAGCCTCCAGACTTTGATAAATCATGAAAATAGAGATTTTTGTTTTTTCAATCTAATAAAAATGCATTGATTAAGGTATTAAAACACATTTTTATAATTTTAAGGGGAATTTTCACACTAAGATTAAAATTTAAAGGGTTTTTTTCAACTTTCGAAAGTTAAGTTCAAGAGAATTATTTACAATATTTGAAAAATTAAGGATTGTTGATGGTAAATCTTAGAATGTGGGCTCTTAGGTCTAGTTTAGCCCATTTAAAACTTGGGTTGATCCACTAGATTCAAGATTAGCTTTGTTTAACTCATCACAAGCTCCATGACCTTTTGACTTGGCAAGCTAACTCTCTAAAATAGGCATTTGGTAAAACTAAGTTGGATTACTTGCTGACTCTCTAAACTAGGCACTTGGTAAAACCAAGTTGAATTACTTAGTATATGACCCCTTACAACTTCCACTATTCTCACCATGGAAGTGGTCGGAACGTATCTTCATACTTTAATACCCATATTTGTGGCAATCACTCACAACTCCACTACCCTACATTCTCTATGATAATTATAACTACAAGGAGTCTTCTTTCTATAAATATCTCATTCACTGGCTTATGCAGATGACTATGCTAAACTGATAATTTCCCAATGCTATCTTCATTTATTCCCTACCTTGGATAAACATTAACTTGAGTGTTGGAGTTGTTGTACCAGACAACCACCCAATGTACCCTTGATTGTATCTTGTTTTGCAAGTTTTACTTTATTGGTTCATGATCAAGCTTAATAATCTAAAAGCTTACTATTGATTTCGAACTAACAACAAGTGTGTATCCATATTAAAGTTAGTTTAAGGGGTTATTTGCATTTTCTCCTATAATTATATATTAGGTGCATGATGAAACAACATGATGTTATGGGTGGATTAAATTTGTAGAGGGCTGAAAATTATTTTCATTAGAATATATACATTTCAATCCTTGAACTAGGTAACAAAGCTTAATGGGTGAAGTCTTTGTTTATGATGATTAATGGAATATTGGTATGGTGAATATCGTTGCAAAAGAGTTAGGCTGATCATGAGTAGCTTGTGAAGTTGGCTCGACTTAAGTTTAATTAATCTATGAGTTGAGCTTAAGCTTAAGATAAAACAAGTTTATTTAAACAAGTCGAGCTTGAGCTTTCATTTAAGTTTATGAGCTAACTCATGAACAGGATCATTTAGTCGTGAACATGTTCGTGAGTAGGCTTGTGAGCAAATTCAATAGCAAACCTATGAATATTATATTTATGGTATAGTATATGTAATATAATTAAAACAAAAGAAAGCCAATTTATATTTAATATATATGTATATATATTTAGTGACTCTTTTGTATCATTTTTAAAGAAAAAAAATTAAGATATGGAAAAATGTGATAGAAAATGAACTATCTAAACAAGCCGAATTTAAGCTTGAATCTCTTGCTTGATAAAAGCTTAGTTAGCTTAATAAAAAGCTTGATTGATCTTGAACTTAATTTGTAAATAAGTTGAATATGATCTTGAATAAAAACTCATTCAGCTAATCAATAGAGCTCAAGTTTGAATTTTAGGCTCAATAAAAAAATCAAAACAAGCTCAAGATGAGTTGAGCTTGACTCTTCAAAAGTTTGGCCCAGCTCGATTCATTTGCAGGCTTAGCGGTGAGCTTAAAGTGGGGTCGTTGAAACTAAATTGTCTAATTCCACTCTTGCACTAATGGAGAATCTTGGTTGTTGGATATGAATGGTCACAATAAGTAACTCCAATCCTTTCATTTTAAGATCCAAAATTTGATAGAATCATCATCTTGCCATCGAATTTTTTCTTAAAGGATAGATTCCCTTTTTATGCCTGTAATCATCAATTGATCACAATTCTAATTACAAAGCCCTTCAAATATGATAATGGAAATAAAATTCAAAATCGAGTATATCAAAGTAACATTATATAATATGAAAACCCGATTTTCCGAGGATGAGCTCTTGCCTTGACTTTTATTTTCCCTGGCGTGCTTCTGCTTGCTTGAAGTCGATGTTGTATGAGGTGATGTCTCTTCTGTTTATATGTTTGGTAAAATTGGAAAAAAAAAAAAAAAAAAAACTAAACTTCTTCTTTTTTTTTTTTTTTTTTCAACTTATCACTTGTCCAATAACTATATCTAAACTAAAGCCAGTACCTGTGGAGAAAGTAAAAAGTAGACTTGGAAGATTACGATTATTAAAAATAAAAAAATAAAAGATAGCATTTGTATTGGAATGGGATAATCTTGAAATAAAGGATGTATCATATCTATTTATATTGTAATGAATAATGAAAATGCAGGTTATGAAGACTTTGAAGAGTCGTGGCAAGCTGGCAATAGTACAGTTTTCTCCTTCGGATGACGGGGGTTAGTTCCCCTTCACAGAAAAAAATAAAAATAAAAAAGGACCCTTTTTCAAAATTCGGATCTTTTTTTATCAATTTTCACTAGGTTCGGTTTATTTTCAATACACCATATTGACTTCATGTTTGAAAAAAAAAAAAAACACACACACACACACACATATAATTGTGGAATTTTGTTATTTAAGTTCCTAGGGTAGTGATCATCAACCTTTTATATAAAAATGTTTCATCTTTTGACTATCGACTCCGCAGCAGCTAAGGGGCCGAATTTTGACATTTTATTTGGGGAACCTTATTTTTCTGATTAGTTATACCTCTTGTCAAACATAGCAATAAGAAAATGTATAATTTTAAGATATCATTATAGGTTTTAACAAGAGAGAAAAATATATTTTTATGTTTTCATTTTCTGTAAGTGTTTGAAAGATACCAATTGACAAATTACTTATATATAACAAATAATATATACGGAGAAAGAGTTGATATTTGCTATGTCAAATTTCAAATCCAAAACATATTTCTATCCATTTTATATGCACGTTAATTAGTTGATTTCTAAATACACAAAAAATCCAAAACAGTAAATATCCATTACTAGATATAAGCACAGTTCGGTTCCAAATAGAAGGTTTTAGAACAAGAATTGAATCGGTTGGTCGGTTCTCGAACTGACTATGAAACCATCAGTTTCACAGTTCTTAAGCGGTTCTTTGATCTAGAACCGGCGGTTCTATCTAGTTCTACTAAAAAAAAATAAAGAAATAAGATTAAATATATAATTATTTCAAATAAATAAATAAAAATTTATTATTATTCATAATATTTAATATGTTACTATAAACAACATAAACAAACATAGCCTAAAATCATATATAATTAGTTTAATTAAACTTCTTCTAAAAGAAAATTTCATTTTCTTAATAATGTGAGATTATTTTTTGTATTGTAATTTTCTTTTTACCCTCTAAAATATTTTGCAATCTCATATTACTAACTAAAATTGATATTGAATGTGTTTGTATATAAATAAATATGCATTCTAAACAAATTTTTAAAAAATTTGGTTAAATAATTTAATACTTTTATATTCAATAATTATTTTGAATTTAAATATTATTTTATTAAAAAATCAAATTTATTTATTTATTTTTATTTGAAAAAGAAAAAAGATAGTTTCACGGTTCTAAAACCGGAACTGAAAGTCGGACCAAAACCACAGAAGACTGTTGCGATTTCTTTATTTCAAGACTTCAAATCATTGATTCCGATTCTAATTTCGCTTCAATTTAGTTCTGAAACTGTGCTCATGTCTATCCATTAACCCCATTATCACACTGTCCACTCATGCGTTACATGACCACGATAGTAATAACAGATATACTCAATATGGAATATAATGCCACCCAAAGACTAATAACACAGAAAGTGAGATTGGAGATTCAATGTTCAGAGCCAGGAAAGTGGAAAATTGTTTTGGCCTTTTCTGCATTTGCTCTGCCCATTGAAAATATAGTCTATTCGCCAGCAAAAGTGCAAAAATCCCTTGCAATTATTGAATACTTTCTAAGGGGATGTGGTGGACGGATTATACCATTAGTTATTTGTGGCCATTTTAATCAGACATGGAAATGATAAACGGTTTTTTTTTTTCTTTTTAAGATGCAACCAACGGGTGGGTCAAGTCATCCGAAAATGAGCAGACTAGATGCATGTCATCTTAGCTAGGTCAATCTATGGCTTCAGCCATTACCCCACCAAAATTTTTCTTGAATATTCAGGAAGGATCATTAGTAAAAAATTCGTTAATGAATGTTATATAGACGCAAGACTCACATCTTTATTTGTAACTTGATATACAAGAGAAATAAGACGAGTTTGTTGTTGAGTAAGATAAAGAGGCGAAAGTCACCTCATTTCTCTTACTTACTATTTTGCAGACAAGAGGGATAAATCCCACTACTAAGTAGCATAAAAAGATGAGACTCTCTGCATTTCTCTTGTTTGTTGATTTGCAAACAAGAGAGGTAAGTCTCATTGCTGACAATAATAAAGATGTGAGACTTACCTCAATTGCAAAAGTTGGAAATTTCTCACCTCTTAGATCTTTCTTTTTCCCTCTTAAAGATCTCTCCCCACCAAATTCCATCATTTCTTCTTCTTCTTCTTCTTCTTTTTCTAAACTAATTTTTTTTTTTTTTTATTTTGTAGGTAGGACTGTAAATGAGCTAAATTAAGCCAAGTTGAATTGAGCACTTGATGGCTCGCGCTTAACACATATAAAATTATTAAGCTCGAGCTAAGCATTTTATCGAACCTGAAATCAACCTCAAGCTTAGCTTAATTATCAAAAAGAGCTTTATTTCGAGCTTGAACTGGAATCATTTAAAGATCAAGATCAAGCTCAAGCTGAGCTGAGCGAGCCGAGCTAAGTTGAACTTCATATTAAGCCTAGCCAAACTTTTATCAAGCTCGAAATTCAAGTTCAAGCTCAATGTCTCGTTTATATAGCTCATTTTCTATTTATTACAACATAAAAGTAATACATAAGAGCCATTAAATGTAAATTAAAGAGAAATTAGTCTTGTTATTTTAAATATATATTTATATTTAATATATCTATATATTTAACTCACGATCTACTAACAAGTTCGTTTACGATCTTGTTATAAGCATCTACATGAGCTCTGTTCATAGGGATGCAACCAGGGCGGGTCGTTATAGGGTATCCGCCCGCCAGCCCCGCTAAAAACCCTATAGGGTTTACGATCAGGTTTTGGGTTGTACTCATAACCCGTTAGGAAAACCCGACCCAGTATAATTAAAAAAATTAAAAATTTTTGTTTAAGGAATCTACTTGTTCATTAGTTGAATGATGCTTTTCATATAATCACTTTGTTATTCATGTATTGAGTCACATGATAAGATAGAGATAAGCTTATTTATTCTCATGAGTAAGGATAATGGATTGATTTTTCTTTTCTTTTTTTAATTATTTTTCTCAACATGTACAATTAGTAGTATCGGTTTCCTAAAATCGGATCGGGTTGGGTCTGGTCTAGGACACACTTTTATAATCGAATCGGGTTCTGGTTCTGAATGACTCGTCCCAGACCCACCCTGTTTACATCCTTACCTGTTCATAAGCTAACTCTGAGCCTAAATTGAAACTTAAGTTCAGCTTATTTAGATAGATGAGCTTTATTTTATGCTTAAGCTTGGGTCAAATAACTCATAAATAGCTTAGTTTGTTTGTAGTCTTATTTGTAAGTATTCAATTGAAAATTTACATTATAATCACAAGTTTTTGGTGTAATTTCTTCATTTAAGGTTAGTAAAATGCTTTACTTACTTTAAATATATATAATTTATATATAGGTTAGTATGTAATTTATTATTGTATATATTGAATTGCTTATTGTATATATAAATGTGTACATAAATTGTTTAATGTATTATTTATATTGGCATTATATACAATATGTGCTTTATCTATTTAAATATATACACTATCCTGCTATAGTATGTTGTAAATTTATACAAAGTGTGTTCTATGTTTATATATGAAAATATGATACGTTATTTTTATAGTTTTGGATATGACAAATGCATGAAATAATATGTTAATTAATAATTTTTACTATATCACATGACATGTGCATATAACACATAGTGGTGATGTTATTTTTTCCTTACAATTTTTATTGATCAAGGTAAATCGTTGTTCCATGCATAAATTGGTTGAATTGTAATTAGTATTTTATTTTGTAAAGTTGGTTGTAATTACTATTAGATATTTATATGATGATTAATCGAACTTATTACTAATATTAGAAGTAAGTTAATCCTAACAATCACACAAAATAGGAAAATTAGTAGGAAGAAAAAGAGATGAGATAAATTACTATTGTATGGTGTTGCAATTTAGAAAATTATAGTGTAGGATGTTAGAATAGACTTGTCATATTATGTGCGACTTAGCATCAACAGAGTACATGAATGAGGTCAAGAGGTTATTAGAAGTCGTGGTGAGCCATATGTTGGTAAATGAGATGATAAGAAGCCCTGTAGAGACTGCCTGAACATGTTACTGCAGTCTATTCAAATAATCAAGTACATCACTTGATGATGAATGGAATGTCATGGATCTACTTGAGGTTGATTTACCATGGTGAGTTAGTAGATGGAATTGATGATGAAGATAAGGTGTCTAAGGGAAGAGAGAGTAATTTAGGAGAGTAAACACCATTGAATGACCAAGTTGATCATCGACTTTTGAAGGATCTAGCTAATAACATGAGTGACCTAGAGAGGGATGACATTGATAGCAAAGACAAAAATAGTAAAGCTAACTAAAAGTACTCGATGTACCCTAGTTATATCAAGTTCTCGATGTTGTTTGCAATACCACAAATGATGCACCTAAAGGCCAACAATAAATAGTCTTTAAAAAATTTTGACGATTGACTTGTGTTTGTGAAAAGTTTGTCATCGGATGACAACTTATATTCCACTGCATACTATACTTCTTGCAAGATGCCTAGGACATTAGGAATGAATGTGAACATGATCCATGTTTACTGAAAATGATTGTATCCTATTCTTGAAAGAGTTTAAGAACCATGATAACTACCTAGTGTGTGGAGAGTCAGGGTCAAAAGTTCAAGCTAAAAAGCTCTATGTTTTTGTTATGGTTAATGTTAACCCATTTAAGATTAGGGAGTTCGAGCAATAACTAAATGCACATAAAGCATGCAATGTAGGTGCACTCGCAAGCATGCATTTCATAGAGTGGTATAAAAATAAGGTTGAGGGATGCCTATTTCCTTAACAAACAACTAGTCTATGGGGAACCAAATATTGAATATTGTGTCTTATAGATTATGCAACTTAAGGCTATCCAAGGGCCACATATACAGGATGAGCTTGGAGCATTGGCTTAATGCCTAAATGTTCACTATCATAGCTACAAAGTATACATAGTCAATGGAGTTGGTATAGCATAGAATCCTAAGAGATACCCTTATGATCATAGAATAGTCGAGTAGACATACTGTGGAACATAATAAACAAAGTACAACTTTCTATCGAATGCTCATAGATGTGATTTGGTTAAGTTATATGGGGTCGCAACTTGTTTTCTTATTCAAGTACAGGTGGTTTGATACCAATCAGGACAAACCTGAAAGTATTGACGATGACCTAATCTCAATTAATACATGAAGGACTTGGTATGATGATGATCCATACATTCTTGCAAAACATGGCCTGTTGGTCTTCTACCTAAAAGACCTGAGTAAGCGATATCGCGTTTGGAAGGTTGTCCAAAAGGTTCATCATAGACATCTATTCACTCGGGGTCTCTTCAAAACCAAAGAGCCTACAAAGAATGAGTTAAAAGAGCAACATAATGTTGATGAGCCTTTTTCAACAAATGGTTATAAGACCTTAGGCAATTCTAATCGATTGCATCTTCATTGACCTAGAAAATCTAATGCACTTGCTTGAACCGAGCAAGGACACTAGTGATGCAGGTAATAACGAAGATGGTGACAGTCCCATGTACACTAGCAACAATGAATAGGATATATTATGGGCGTAATTGTGTCGTTTTTGAACTGTTAAGATATTTATAATGTTTTGATATTAATAAAAAGGCTTTAAATGTGTTACTATGATATCTTAATTACATGAATTTCATCATATTTAGCTTGGACTAACATAAGGAAAAAGAAAAAAAAAAGTATTGTTGTTGCAGAATTCAAAGCATAGGTATATTTCGAAAGTAGAAACAGAAGCTAAACATTTCTTTTTAGCAACAAAGCATATTGAAGAACTAGCACCACGAATTGAGTATAATTGGGTATAATATTCAATTGTTTTACTAATAAGTAGGACATGAATCCAATGGGAACCTGAATTAATTTTACAAGTTTATTATAAGGTTTCTTAAGTCGAAAAATAAAAATAATTGAAAGTATGACATGGCTAAATAAGGAATCTGGTTATAATTCTTAAAAATGGTTTAGAATATTATTGGATATGTTATAAAATTAAAACAAATGAAGAATGAAGCTCATTTGATGAAAAATCTCATGACAACCAAGAGATTATTGTATATGGAAGGAAATCTTTAAGAAATGGTAGGCTTTCAAATAAGATGTTCTTCATATTTTACTCTACATGTCAAGTATCAAGATGGAATATTTTAGCAAGACTTGGAAGCCTTCTAAAACACTTATCCAATAGCTATATTCAAGACATAAGGAAGGATTTAAATTTATACAACTGGAGAATAAATCACAAAGCTATAACATGATTTTTATCCATATTTGCATAAAGAGGACCATTTGATATTGCATTATAAACTAAAGGGTAGATACCAAGGCTTTGAAGATTGATTTCGAGAGTAAAAATACTGAAAGAATATCAAGTAAAAGCATTAGACTTGATTTTGAGCTGATATGGAAATTTCTACCTAGTGATAAAACACATAGAGCCGTCAAAAGCACTTCTAGAAGTTGTGAATAGAATTTTTAGAAGCTCATACATTTTGTTTTGTATAAATAGTTTGAGGATATATAATTTATAAATCCCTAATATTTGCATTGTAACATATATATGAGAAGTATTATGAGTAGTGAGAGTGACAAAGGCTACTATAGAGCTGTAATAGGTTATGTAGGAGATAAGAAGACAGTGGAGTTACGTTGCATTGAGCACAAGACTACTTTATACTATTGACTTGGTTTTGATTTTGGATTTAGTGGAACAACTGGTAAAGATAACTAAAACCCCAGTATGGAGATGAAAGAGTGGATTGACACACAAGGCAAAACCACTATACATCGACGGGCTTTCTCTTCTCTTTATCTCTTTATTTTGTTGTTTATGCATTTTACTCTAATATTAGATATGAAACTAGCTTACAATATTCATATTAATAAGATACCGAGAAAGAGGTGTTTAAAGCACAAACTCGAACATATATAAGTTAAGAAATCAAGAAGTTTTAGCGAATATTGTCTTAAATAAGTTTTAGACATTGTTTCAAAAGATACTTTGGAAACAAGTCATGGATTAGAATTTTGCAAAAAGTTTTCAAACCTCCTCTTCGTTACTTAACTTATAGGACTAACATTAATATTTATGAATTTGTAATGACCTAGATATACTATGATTATATTGTTATAATTTGAAGGAGGGATCGGGATTTCTTGGACTAGATCATGTAAGTCAAGGTGACCTAACCTAAGCAGTACATATATAGAGTCACCATCTAGATGTACCTATACATTTTTAATTTCCATGCATGATTATTCAAAATAATTGTTTTTGTCATTTGTGTAGAAGGGTCATTGACATCATTCCTAATTAATTCCACTCAGGCAAGGCCTGGGTCGTCTTCCAATCTCGCACTTGTCACTTGACAATCGTAGGGAAAATCGATAAATTACAGTTGGGAGATGACATCGAGACAGACATGATTAAGGTTAGAGAGGTACCAATAGCCTCATAGGAGGAGGCTATGAAGGTAGATTAGGAGGAGGCTACATGTGTTGCCACTGTTGAGGATACTAATATATTGAACCCAAAGGTATATATAAGAGGAAGATGGTGGAGGAGAAGTTTAGAAGGATTGACTAGAGGCTAAAGATAACCATGTCTGACGAATAACTAAGGCTCATGTATGACGACAATTTGAGGATAGCTAGGTTAAAGTTCCTACTCCACTATAGAGCATTAACTAAATTGTTTTTTGAAAGCATCGGAGTTAAGACAAGGTAGCCTTTGTAGAGGTATATCATCATGGCATTATCCAACAAGTTATGGTAACTTAGTAAGTGAACTTCTAATCTACAACAAATTTGACATTTAGCTACCAATATGTTATAGCAGCAAAATATTAGTTTTGGCTACCAAATTATTAATTGGTAAAGAATAAATTTAGGGGAAATTTAGGGATTGGAGAGAATATGTTTTGACTACTAGATTATTAATTTGGTGGCTAAATATGATACAATTAGCTAACAAGTCATAGTGTTGGTAGCTAAACCATTTTACAAAAATTCTTAATTCACTAAAAATTATAGCAACCATAATACATTAGTCCCTAAAATGTTTATTTAGTTACTAGTGTTATATTTGGTAGTTATCAAGTAACATATTCATTATTTGCTACCAATATTAAAAGGCAGGAATTCTTTATTCCCACATTGTAACCGCTAAAACAAGTAGATAAACATATCAAGATTATGTGTCTTTTTTTTTTCAAGACTTTATTCATTCTTTCTAAACTTCCTTCTTGATATAGTCCTTTGCACTCTACTGTACATAATCTCCTTCACGCTAGGGTTTCTAATCATGCTATTGGTGAGGAATTCAATCACTCTTTTACACTAAGGTGATATCATCAATTCTTTTCATCTACACTTCTTGACTTTGTTGTGAACAATCTCTTTCACTAGGGTTTCTAATCATGCTATTGGTAAGGAGTTCAATCACTCTTTTACATTAAGGTAATATCATTGATTCTTTTTATCTTTTTTTATAATGTATGTACCTTAGGGTCTTATGCTTCTTTATTTGTAATGTAGTTACATTGTGGGTTTGACTTCGCATGTTTGATTTTAAATACGAGTAATTGTTTAAATGGAAAAGGGGACAAAATTTTAGAAAGTAGTAGTTGTCTTTGCATTTTCTGGATGATTAGTAACATTTGAAGGGGTTGAACCCAATATAATTTGTGAGTGGTGTTATTTTGTTTATATATGTTTGTATCTAGAAGTGTTCCCAATAAGAAGCCAAAGAGTGCATACAATCATCTTGCATTATTTAACTTTGCATCTTATTTTATTTAGAATTGCCATTACATATATGTATTATGAAATATTAAAAAATGTATATTTTAGGAAAAGATTATATTTTTATATTCTTTTCCAATTATTTTTGTAACATTTTAAGATTTTTGCTTGTGAAATTTTGGTGTTAATCAGTTTCTTGGGCATGAATGTTGCAATTCTTAATTTTACACTTGTAGAATATCAACAACTTGGAACCATTAATGGGGAAGGAAAAGCTTTTGTTATATCTAATTATGCAATTCCTAAATTTTATAGCATATAAGAGAACAATATATCAATATGTAAAAACGAAGATAGTGCGCAAATGGCCAATAAGTATCACTTTTCTCTTGTGAAGACATGCTCAATGATTACTACACTATTTCCTTACTGTCATAAATTTGGGTAGATTTAGTTCATTTTTATTGTTAAGTTTTTAATATCATCCACTTGTCAAACATGTTACAAGATGCATCAATATTACAAGAAGCTAGGTGGTGGTGAGGCAACAATAGTTAGCAACCTCCAATAGGCTTGATGATTCTTCAAGATTGATCTAGATTTTCAGGTATATAGCCTTTCCAACTGCTAATTGACACACATCTTCTTATATTATATGCACCAAACACTTTTTTGTTTCTTTGTTTTGCAACAACAATCAAGGGTGAATAAGGAGAATAGGTTAAAGCAAAAGATGATGCACATGGCTTGGACAAAGTCCTTCATGTACCATAGGATTACCAAGTTCAACTACAATGTTTACTTACTATTCCGTGCATCAAATCCATATAATGCATGGATATTATACCTAAATTTGTATTTTTTTTTCTCTTTCGAAACCATGCACTATAAAAGAACTATTGGTGGATCTACATCAAGAAGAACATTGGGTAACCCACAAACCAGTAGATCTCGAATAAGGGAAAGGTAAATTATGTAAGAACGTTCATCAACAAGTTTGTAGTAATATGGTATTTATATAATATAATACATACACACACATACACACACATATATATATATCCTTTAAAATAATTGTTTTATTATTTCATCTAAGAGAGAATGATTGATAGGTGGGAGGAAGAGAACATTCAAGCTACTTATACTAGCCAAAAGCCGGTGGGCAACATCATTATTGTGGAAGAGGTGTTGAGGCATAGATCTATATATCGGTAGGGCTAGCATATGGTACATCGATTGTTGATGATAGATGTGACTACTATAACAATTATGTGATAAGTCTAGTATCAAGTCAATTGTATCAATGACCAATGGAATTAGCAAAGACTTATAGAGTTGGAGCGACTACATGGGATGTTGATGGCACAACCTCCCATGCTATATTATTATCCATATCCACTTTATCCTTAGTGACTAGCAAACATAGGTACTGGTTAGCAGTACCAATCTTAGTCAACTGTATCTTACTCCTACACTGTCCATACCAGTAGCTCCTCCTCTACAGCCATATAATTATGGGTATTATGACATGCTTAGCCAGACATTCGATAACTCTTAGCCACTACCTTTGCCTTCAACCGAATATCGAGGTAACTCCTCTCAACAACAAGGCTAGCCCCTAGCTCTAAGTCATATTCTTAGCTACTGTTAGCACCATGGGGAGCACCACCAGTTAGGCTGTCATCCCAACACTAGTCTACTCCTGGTCCCTATCCATTCTCCACCACGACACCACCATCAGGATCATCTTAGCATGCTCCTCCACTTTCCTAGTAGCAACATCCCTATTACACTTGCACCACTCTCTGCTTGGGGATACTACCACTTTAGCTATGATATCATTGACGACCTATGGTACTTTATTAACTTAGTTCCAGTAGTGTCAAGTTCATCATAGACACTAAGCTTATATGTTGCTAGGAACTAGATTAAGTGTTTGTTAGTTGTCCTATGTTACTATTCATGTTGAGACTTCTATGCTTTGAACTATTTTTGTATTAGAAGAACTTCAACGGACGAATGTGTGTATTAGACAATTTTTATAGTTTGGCAATAGTTTTCTTATTAATATTTGTTATAATTAATCAATTTAAAATTAACAATAATTTATATTATAATATATTTTATATTATTACTATAAATTATTATCACTCAATAGTATTAAATATTCAAATTATTAAATAAATTAAAAAATATATTATATGTTGTTGTGAATATATTGCATATATAATATCATATTAAAAAATTGATTTTGTAGATTAGGAAAAAAAAAGAGAGAGGAATAAACTAACTTCAATTAAAGATACATGATTAGTTATTTTAACATTAGAAGCATGTTATAATCCAATTATTTGTCAAATGGGATTCATGATGAATTTTCTAAAATGGCACCTAAACACCAAAAATATCTTAATTTAGTAAAAAATTTGAAAATATAAATTGTGCTAAATTTTCATTGTCTATATCTTCCTTTTCTATTTAATAGATATTCTTACTCCAAACATTGGCTCTATTATAGAAATTAGACAAATATTAAGATGCTAGTGCCTATGAGCTTATATCTCAATTATATGTATATTTATGCTATCATGATAGAGAATTTAATTTAATCTTTCCTTAAGATTGAAGTGGAGAAAAACTTAAATATTGGAATATCAAAATTGTCAAAATTTGACTATCAAGGATAATAGCCTAGAATATAAGAGAGCTAAAATCAAAGCAAAGGAGATCATAGTGTTACGAGTAACGAAAGAATATGTCCCAAATTTGATAATCTGCTTAGAGACAAAGTTGGATATCCTTATCACAAGGGGTATAAACAAACTAAAGCAGTTCATAAATCACTCTATTTTGGCTTAACTTTTACTTGAATTCAGTTTGAGAATAGTTGAATTAAGCTCAAGTGATTCAAATAGTTTATTAAGTTGAGCTTAAGCTTCATAATGTTTAGCTCAATTGGTTTCCACGTCTAATGTCATTCAAGCTACATAAATTTTAATCAAGTTTAATTCAAAATTTGATATTAATATAATATTAATTCAAATGAAAAATATTTTTTAATTAATTTATCAAAAACAAGTTCAATTGAGTTGAATTTGAGTCTGTGTAGTACCAACTTGAGTCGGCCTCAAACTTAAAACTTTAAGCTCAGTTGAGTTCAAGTTTTAATATTTTGAGTCAAGCTTGAGCTTGAAGTCAATAATATATTATCTCAAGTCAACTCGATCACAACTTCACCTCATAGCATATGCTTTTTACTAGCTTCGTGCTTAGATGGACATTTATGCTCCAACGTTGAGGGACACAATAGAAGAATGCTTATTTGTGAAGCATAGATATGTTAAAGGTGAAAATCATTTGTCATACTAGCTAGGAAATTGTCATGATTGAAGTTAGATATTCTAACTTATTTGGCTTATACTCCTCCTTAGTTAGAACTCAAACATTATTTTGGTACAATTGAAGATATTTTGGAAATTTTGTTAATTATTGACCTTGACTTGCAATGGGGGATCACATTGAATGATTATTGACTACTAAATTTTGGGTTATGTTAGACTTAAATATACTTAGTCAAATAAGCAACAAATGATGAGACTTATTTAGCAGAGATTAGATTGGAAGCGTATATACCATGAATAAAAACCTTTACATATGAATTAGTTGTTTGACCATTACCTATACTATTAATGAGAAATTTGAAAATTCTATGCATGCGGTTTTTATATGATTTGTGCATTCTTTTGATCAAAGAGATTTAGAACACAAATAGAAATAACTTTATTTTAGTTGTTTAAGATTTGCTTAGTAGAATGAAATCAAGGAATGTGGAGTTTTTGGGTGTCTTAAATACACAAAAGAAGACTAAGTCATCTTACAATGATCTACAAAACTCTTACAACATCCCCTTCATATTTTCTTAATGAACTTGGAAAGATACCTCAAATAAGAATTAAATCAAATTCTTGATAAAAGAAGGGTACCTATGTTTAACAAATAAAATCAAGAGCCAACTAGATAAAAGAGGTGAGAGAAATAATAGATATTACATTCTAGAAAAAAAATCATAACTCCATAAGATAATATGGGAAACTAAAATTATTACATGTGAGAAATTCACGATTACAAGACATCATATTTTAATAACCTTTTATTACTAAAAAGAAAACATACCTCCTAATAGATCCATTTACTAAAGAACTAAGATATAATATATCCATTCAAGCTTCAAAAACATTGCAAAACCTATAGATAACTAGGAGATCTTTGAAGATAATGTCTATTGAACCTTCAAAAAGTACTAGGTAAGAATGGACTTTATGTCCCCTCCCCGAAATATTTGTGCAAAAAATTTTTGGACCCTGCTAAAGTACTTTACCAATTAAATTTACTCAATTAGTTTTCATATCCAAAGCAAGGAGGTGCAACTTATATTAACAGGCATAGCTACTAGGCAAACATAATTTGGATACATAAGTTTTTACGTAATTGCCATAAAAAAGGGAAAAAGGAAAGGAAAATATTGATAGATGATTATACAGTTAACCATCTCACCATGAAAAAAATGTAGTAATTGATATGTTAATAATGCAATTATGATTAGGTAGGAATCTAAACAATGAAATAATTGACACGATTGGTCCCATTAAACAAATGATGAGGATATAAAATTTTTGAAAAGAATATAACAATATATAATGAAATTTTAACCATTAAGCTATATCTAATTTATTTATATACCTTCATAGTGTATAATGTCCATAAATGAATGCATTTCAACTACTTTTATTGAAATATTGGTAAACAAAATTCCTTTGCTTGTCTTTTACATTAGCAAAGGCATATAAAATGGAGATTCACCACCATGTTAGCTGTTTATATTATAATTAAAATTCTTACGTAAGGTAAAAAGGAGCTTGGCATACATTTAAATTTAGGGGAAGTGACCCAAAAATTTCTCAAGTTGCTTTTTCTAAGTAGTGATAAAATTTATAGATAATTGGATAATACCCCCTTCGACTTTTACTTAGGTGCGGATTCACCCCTTGAACTTTCAAAGTGCATTTTTTTCACCCTTAAACTTTCAAGATTGGCATAGTTAAGGACAATTAATGTTTTTCATATGCGCACTCTGAAAAATTAGGAGAGTAAAAGGGAGGGGCAAATTTTCGCATAGATGAAAGTTTAGGTAGTAAATTTGCACGTAGGTGAAAGTTTGAAGGGGTAATTTACAATTCTCCTCATTGTCTTAACGGAAAAGGTTAATTGTACATAATTGTGTCAATTTTTTAAGTTTAAGGAATCAAAAAGTGTATTTTGAAAGTTTAGTGGGTGGTCAATTTACTTTGACTCCTTTTGAAGACTCATGATCAAAAAACTATAATGAACACTATAGATAAAAGATAGTTTTGTCATATCGTAAGAGCTCAAATCAAATAATACAACTTTTTATCATATGTGGGATAATTCAAGTTGCTCCATGTAGCTTCTCACTGAAGTAGGCATAGAATGTCTCTCCTGCATAAGAATGCACTAACTCCAAAATTGTAGGCATCATACTCAAGCTCAAAAACTTTATTAAAATCCGGTAGCATAACACAAGCCCTAACGTCAACTTTTGCTTGATCAACTCAAAACTTCGATTACCCACTTAATTCCATTGGAAAGGAATTTCCTTCATTGTCAACTCTGTCAAACGTACTGCAATAATGCTAAAATCTTTAATAAATCGCCTGTAAAAAGAATTAAGTCCATGAAAGCTACAGACCTCTAAAACATTAGTAGGAATAGGCCACTCAGTAGTGGCCTCAACCTTCCCATTATCAACATAAAGGCCTTCTCCTAGATCTATCAAATCCTAAAAACATCACCTCATGTTGATAGGAAATACACTTCTTCAAATTACCATATAACTTCTCATTGCTCAATACCATAAAGCCGATTTTAAGTACATGACAGGACTATCCAAATTTGGGCTATAAATTAAGATGTCATCAAAATAGACCACCACAAATTTTCCTAAGAAATCCCAACACATTATTCATCAATCTCATGATAGTACTAAGAGCATTGGACAACCCACAAGGAATCACTTTCCACTTATACAAACCATGCTTCGTCTTGAAAGTTGTTTTCCATTCATCTCCAACCTTCATCCTATTAGATGATACCTACTCTTCAACTCAATTTTAGAAAACAATTAGGCACCATGAAATTCATCCAACATATCATTAAAGCATGGTATAAGAGACCTATTCTTCAAAGTAATACGATTTACAACCCTATTATCTACATACATTCGCTAACTTCCATCTTTCTTTGGTATCAATAAATGTTAGCACTAAACATGAACTCATACTCTTACGCATAAACCCCTTTTCTAGCAATTCATCAACCTGTTTCTTTAATTTATTAGCCTCTTCAGGATTCATTTTATAAGCTAGCTTATTAAGCAAAGTAGCTTTAGGTACTAAGTCAATTTGATGCTCAACCCCTCTAAGGCAATCCCATGGAAAACTCCATAGAAAAACATCAAAAAATTGCTTCAATAATTGTTGCATCTGGAATAGGAGAATCACTCTCTATCCCTAAAGCCTACCTCACATGTAACAAGTACATTCTCAACCATTCCTTATGTCAACAACAATGATTCTTTCTTAGGGGGATTTAGCTCCCTATGTGTTTATCTCATAGCCTTGAGTCTCATAGGAAACAATGTAATCCTCTTTCCATTGAATAAAATAAAATAAATATTATCTCTATCATTATGATTCACATTTCGATCAAACAACAAAGGATGTCTCAATAAAATGATTAGGTAAAGAAATGGGAATTGATACTTGCTTATCGGCATGAATAAGGCCCTTATCATTGAGCTAATATAATTGATATGGTTATTGACGAGCTATAGTAGGAAGTTGTAACTTCTCTATTAGTGTTGTTGCTATAAAATTAGGACAACTATTAAAAGTCAATAATGGCTACACAAATAGCCCCATTGACCAAAAATTTGATATGTAATATATTTTCCTTTGTTCCTGATCAATCACAAGTGTCACACTTAAACTTCTCCTCACTACACCATTTAATGGCACTACAACCTCAACTATTTGCTCATCTGGCACCTCCTCCTCTTCATCATCATTGGAATTAGAATAACTACTTCTTTCTCTTTCACCACCGCTCTCCAAACAACCTCCACTTGTACAAACAAAACATCGATTCAAACACTGGGTAGCCATATGTCTATAACCTAAAAATTTAAAACATTTAATGTCTCTTGTTCTCTTTCTAACACTATTAGATTCAGACGACTTAGAGTTTGACTTCTCCTTTTGTTGACTAGGCTTCTCATGATTTGACTCATGCTTCTCCTCGTTCTTATTACTACTAGTACTCTTTTTTTTTTTTTTTTTATCATCAAACCAATAAGATTTCATGCTACTTTCAGATTTAGACGAATTACTTATATATTTGTAGTGTTTGTGTTAACTTTCTGTTGGTCCCAGATATGCAAACAAGAGGGGAGGGGTGAATTGTTTGCTTTTTAAAAAAAAATTTGAAAACACTTAACTAATTAAAATCTTTGGAAACTTCTTTTAACAAATAATTTAGAGACTCAGATTATAACTTAGATAAATATTGTTGCTTTGTAAAACTTAATAAGAAAAAGATTTGAACAACAATATAAACAATTGTAACCAATCAAAATTGCAGAGTAATAAAGTGCAGAAAATTAAATGAGCCCAGAGATTTATAGAGGTTCCTCCTTGCGAGTACGTCCTCTCTTCCAGCTCCACTGCTGGGGATCCGGTTTCCAACCGGTCGTTCCACTAATCCAATTAAACAAAAAGAGATTACAATCACCAATCGAATCTTGTTCTGTCTCACAAGCCTATATCTAATGGCTAAACACAGACTACAAGATTATTTGTAATCCTCTTCAACAACTCTCAACACACTCAATACAAGAGTAGAGAATTTTTAATCAAGAGTTACAATAGACACTCTAAGTATTTGAGCACAAGGACACAGAAGAAAATAAATTTTGAAGCTTTGCACAAAATGTCTGACTAGTATTTGACTAGTGTCTGACGGAAAGTCTGATGAAGTAAAATTTCAGCTCGTGTAATTCTTGATTATGTCAATCTCGTATCTTCTGTTCTTGTTTTTCTTGAAACATTATACATATATATAGATATAAAATATCCTGGTCCTTTTTTCTTCTTCAGATCACCGGACTTCAACAACTTCATCCTTATCCATCAAAACAAAATTTGCCGTTGGAAGAGAAGAGAGATAGAAAATATCTCGTATTTTGAAAACCAAAACTGGAGAGAGATCCGCATAAGACGCTTTGCTGGAATATTTTCCTGATATTGTGAAATAAAAACTAACAACAAGATGAGTTGTTGCTGTAACTAAAAGGATATTTCACAATTTAAAAAGATCCATATCCTTACGGTTTTGAACAGATTTGAAATTTATTCAAATATTCCCACAAAATTCGAGATTTAGATATATACCTTATCCGGAGTATTTTTTAACAACAATCTTCAGCTTGATACACTTCACGTGATAAGAAGAAGATAGAAGAAATCACTATTCATCTGAAACAGCAAGCTATTTTGAAGAAGATGAACAGTAAAAAATTAAACATCTTGAAAATTCCAAAATCCTCATGAGACTTAAATCTTCCCTGTGAAACATATTAGATATACTTTCTAATATCTAATAAAAGAATTAGGCCTTCAATTAATTCCTTGTGTGAAAAATCAATCCAATAAATCCGATTTAGAAAAACCTAATCTGATCGTGACAGTTCTTTATACTGTCTGATGAAGAACCAGAAAACGTGACAGTTCTTTATGTTTTGAAAAAGTACCAATCAAATGTGATAATACTAGTGCTATAAATCTAACAAAAAATCCGGTTCATCATTCGAGATCTAAACATATTGAAATTCGTCATCATTTCATTAGAGATCACGTTTCAAATGGTAATATTGAAGTTGAATTTGTGCCAACTGATATTCAATTTGCTGATATTTTTACTAAACCTTTAGATAAAACCAGATTTGAGTTTATTAGAAATGAAATTGGAGTGTGTAATCCATTTGCTTGAGTGAAATTTCTTTTCTTGAGTCAGACAGTATGTCAGACGTTGATATTGAAATCTTATCAGACAAAGTTTAAACAAAAAAAAAAAAAAGAGGGAACCGTTTTCTCTTCCTGTTTCGAATTGCCCAATAAAAATTACATTGGTAACTGTCTTCATTTATATCTTCTCTTTCTCAATATCTTCGTTTTCTCTTCTTCCAATCAATCTTCAAAAATTCATCATTATGCCTCCATGAAAATCATCCAAAGTTGCTGCTGTCTTCTCTCGAGCACGGTCTTCTTTAACACCAATGGAGATATCAGACACTGATTCTTCACATTCTCCACAATCTGATGAACCCCAATCAGATGTTCCTAATCCAAACCCTAACCCTAGCAACTCCACTTCATCTCCTAGTGAACGAACCTCATCAGATCAATCTAAAGAGGAAACAGATTCTGTTCAAGAATCAGACGATGATGACTCCTCAAAGGCTGCTTCGTCAGATAGTTCGTCAGACGAACCTAGGGTTCCTGCAAAACAGGTAAAGAAATCTTCTTTATCTACTACGAAGGGTTCTGGAGTGTCTCGATATGCTGTGAGAGAAAATTCTAAAATAGGGGAATGTTATTTCATAGATATAAGCTTCTTTGTCGAACGAGGGTTACACATTGATGAGTTTCTTGAGGAAATAAAATGCAAAAAATTGTGTACTCTCAAAACCTGTGATTATGGAGAAATTGTCTAGAATTCTATAAGAATCTTAATCTGGAAAAGAAGAACAAATTGTGTTCTAGGGTTTGCGGTAAAGATGTCACTTTTACTCGCAAAGATTTGATAAACTACTTGGGATTAAATGATTGTGAGGACTTAGTTGAACTAGCATTACTTGGAAGACAACAGCTGTTCAACTTGTTGAATGATAATTTCGAAACAAAAGTTGAAAGAGATGTTTTTATTTTACAATTTCCTCTGATTGTCAGATTACTGCATAAGATAGTTTGTTCATGTATTTTACCGAAGCAAGGCAGTAGAACATCTATTTCGGTGGATGAAGTAAAAATAATTTTAGGAATGACTAAAAAGAAAAAAGTAGATGTTGCTGGGAAACTTCTGTGTCATGCTTTGACAAATGCAAAAAGCAAACCTTTTGGACATTTGATAATAAGTCTGCTGAAATGGAAGAAATTCAAGCTTCCAAAAAGGTCTGTCCATCGTTTTGAGCTAAAAAAGGTCGATGCACACACACTGCATCACATGGGAATTCATTTTCAAGAAAAAGTGTGGTTCTCCAATGATATGGCAGTATATTTTGATCCTAGACACACTACAAGGGAGTTGCCATCTTAGATGAAGTTCAAAAGGGGAGTGTTTGTTGATAATAGACCCAAAGCTGTTTCAGATGTTAGGTCAGACAAAGGTATTGGAAAGTCTGACAAGAAAAGAAAAGGGAAGGCACCTCAGGAAGTAAGGAAGAAGAAGAAAAGTGATCCACTGTCTGGTCTAAAAGGAGTAGAAATTAAAGAAAGACACTCTCAAAGACAATCAAACACTGAGTCTGATTCATCTGACACTCCTGTTCACCATCAGACAGTAGATCCTGAGGCTTCCACTAGTAAGGATGTTGAGAGGATTAATAAGATGGAAAATGATCTTGCAGCAATGAAAGAGTTGCTCTCTCAGTTTCTTTCCCAATCTCAAACTCCAGCTGCTGCATCTAAACAAATTCCTATTGAGTCTGTCCAACCTAGTTCTCCTCAATCTCTGGTGAACAGATTCTTCCATCCTCTCCAAAAATGTCTGAAACTGAACCAGTTGAATCCTCTATATCTCCTCCTCAGGATACCTCTCAGACTCCACATGATTCTACACCATGCCTGAGCATCATTCCTCACATGCCCTTGGATTTATCCAAGATTTTTGCTCAATATGCTCAATCTACACCATCTCAAAGCGTTCAATCTCCTGTTCAATCCGTGCAAGATCCACCTCAGCAACCTTCCAAAGAGGATCTTTCTTCTGCTTTAAAAAGGATTGCTGATTCTTATGTACCAACAGGAATTCCTCCTAAGGTGACTCATTCCAGAATTAAAAGATCTGCTGTCAAGCTTTGCGCAGTCTCATCAAAGAAAAAAATCTGGTTCCAAATCTACATCAAAAGATACTGATAAGGATAAGGATAAGCCTGCCAAGCCACATGAAGACTCTTAATGTTTTACTTTTCGTTGATAAGTTTTTAGTTTTGTTGAACTGAATTTTTTTTCTTCTACTCTTTGTCTGTATTTGAACTTAAGTTTGTGGTTTTATTAATGCATTTGATGTTTTTCTTGTTATATTCTTAGCATCTGCTCAGGGGGAGTTTCTTTGTTGATAACAAAAAGGGGAGATGATATGATGTTCTGATATTTTGGAATATTTTGATTTATGGTTACATGGAATGTTTTAATTGAAATCACACAAAATTTTTCAAATGTTTTGTTATCATCAAAAAGGGGGAGAATGTTAGGTTCTCTTTATTTTATTTTGATGATAACTAAAGAAGAATAAAATATAATAATATTTATTTAGTATGCAGTGTGCAGCTTATCAGACAGTAAGTCAGACAATATGGTTCTGATCTTTTAAACCTCAAGCCCTAAGAAAATTCAAGGGTGAAATATTAATATATCAGACGAAGGTCAAGGGTGAAATTTTAATATTTCACCCTTGAATTTTCTTAGGCTTGAGGTTTTAAAAGATCAGAACCATTTGTCTGACTTACTGTCTGATAAGCTGTACACTGCATACTAAATAAATATTATTTATTTTATTCTTCTTTAGTTATCATCAAAATAAAATAAAGAGAACCTAACACTTTCAACCTTCTTATCATCAATGTTGCCTCCACCAAGGTATCGATCCTTTGAATTTCCTCCACATCAACAATATCATATCTTAACTCAGCATTAAACCGAGTAATAGATTGATCCTAAGTCTCCACAACTTGGCTATGAATGATAAGAATGTCAAATTCTCGAATATATTCAGCTACATTATTATTGTCTTAACACAAAGTGTGTACTCTCATCAACAACTCGTGGGTATAATAATTGGGAACAAACCTTTGTTGTAGTAACTTCCGCATCTCTGTCTAAGTAGTAACATCAGACTCCCCATTCCTCCTTCTACTAGTTAAAACATTCTTCCACCAATGTGTTGTATAGCCTTTGAACTTAATGATGGCAAAATTAACTCGATGCAAATCATCAAATTCATGATAATAAAAAAAGCATCTCTATTTGATCCTCTCAATCAAAGTACTTATCTGCTCTACCGATACCATAATAGATGATACTTTCAGTTTTATGGTCTCAATGTTGTGCAATCCTTTAGGCCTATATCCACCATGATAATCATTTAAATCATCACTATATCTCCAAATAGACTTTTATGCACCGACTATCATGCATAGCCTCTACCTCTCTCACCACCTCTTCCACGACTATCTATTACTCTATGCCTAACATGGGGTAATTGGACTCCTGGATTAACCTTTATGTCCTTAGCGAATTCATATACATGTGTTTCTTGATTATGAGGGTTTTCCCTAACGATTTGCTCAACATTCCTTAGGGTTTTGTTTTGTTGATGCATCATCATTTACATGCCTTACATCATTTCTCTCATAACATCGATGAACTCACATATATAAGCAGTGCTTTCAACCTTATGAGCCTTTGTATATCTGTTTTTACTAAATTTGCTAGACATCTTAAACAATAATGAAACTTGTAACACAAGCAATCAAATCAACAAAACTTACCATGCAAACAATCACCACCAAAGCCTTAAGCTACATTCCCCAACCTCAAGCTCGATACCAAGATTATATGGACTAGAGAATCCGTGTGTTTTAAGAATCTTGCATTATATTGCAATATAGGGATTCGTAATATATATTTGGGTTTTATGATTTATGAAAAGTTGAAACAAAAAGATATGAATGATCAATCCTAGGATATGTGCACCAAAAAGAGAATCAGACTAGTTGTTCCAATCAACCGATATAAACCAAAAAAAAAAAAAAAAACAAAGAACAATCTTAAGAAGAAAACTCAATATTACTCAATAAGCAAATAGTCACAAAGGAAATTAAATTGTCAGAGATGGAAAAATTTTTGCCAGCATAACCCTATGGACCCTTTTATACTCTCACAAGTTAAGAAAGGGTAATATTGGAACATAAAAGCCAATACAAATAAAATAGGAAACTAAAATTAAAGTTTTGAAGAAGAACAAGACCACATGCTTTTCCACTTGTTCGTATGTCAAGCCATGTCTCCTTATCTTCAACTGACTAAAATAATCAGACCATGAATCTGGCCAAGACACGGGCATGGGACCTAGACACAATCTAAGGCACAACTGTATGTGAGGTTATGCCACCTTTTATTCTCACTGTCATCGTAAATAACACTTGCACCATCTTGAAAACGATCATATCCTTTGGCACCGTCTTCTGCACAGGCATACCGTAGGCCATGTATGCATTCATAACTCCCATTACTTGCTCAGTTTCATCCACTATCTTTGCCATGGCCGTGTTTTTCCAATACTTGTGAATTTTTCTTCATATTTTGCCTCTCCAACACACTTAAACACATTAAACCATGCCTAATAGCAAAGAGTATCTCATAACTATGCAAATACTTTGATTCACCTTCATTCAGTTCATCCATGACAATTTGTTAAGCTAAGTTCATCAATCCTCTAGTCTAGATTAGGTTATCGAACCATATGAACAATGGTTCCTATCAATTCCTTTTCAATTTTACAACAAATGGTAAATATTCTTCCTCATATTTATTTTGTATGTACATAGATTGAAATTATGTGTTTGAACTCTCCTTTTTTTTTTTTTTTTTTTGTTAGACTATATTTTACTATTTTTCTTTGGATAAACTAATTAAAAGAAAATATTAAAAACTATTTTGTGCATATATATATATATATATATACTTGAAAAGTAAAATGGTCATAAAAAATAGAAAAAAACTCTTAATGCTCATTTTGTAAAGAGAGCAAGTGCACATAAATAAAATATAGGAGAACTTAATTTTAAGGTAAAGACTTGCAACTCTCCATTGCTAGCTTGGCTATAAAAAGCCATGGAGAAAAAACCACAACATTTTACTTTCATTGTTCAAAGCCTTTTTTTTTTTTTTCATTTTATGCGTATTATGTATCCTCCAACGCATTATTATTATTATTATTATTATTATTATATCAATATCCCTTGCATAACTTTAGGTGTTCTTCTAATTTTTCAATTAAAGTATGAATTTCTAAAATATTGTACTCGATTAAACTTTTACTTATTAGATTTAATACCTGAAGTTTAAAATTGTTAGATATCTTATTAAGTTGAACTTTTACCTAGCAATTTTATTGCTTCAATCTTTATAAAAATAGATATTGTGACAATTAATCATTAGTTTAAAAAATAAGAAACGATGGATAAAGTAGTAAATTTGAGGATGGAGTAAAATAGACATCGTCGCGGATCAATTTGGATCCATAATTGGACCTGTAGGAGCTAGTACGGTTCCTAGTTCCCACTGTTTGGTTTTGATTTCTTTGGAAAAAGGAACCGTGAAATTAAAAAAAAAAACTAATCAAATAACTTTACTTAATTTAAGTACAAAAGAAATAAAAAAAAATAAAATTTTAACTTGAAATAATATTGGGCATAATAATATTTCTTTATAGTCCATTAATTAAAATAAATTTTCAGTTATGTATTTATTTAGATGCAATCATTTATACTTTTATAGTTGTTAAGTTAGCAGTATGATATTATAAAATATTCAAAATATAAATAAGTCTTACAAACATAAAAATAAGTTTCATGTTGATAAGAAAGAAAAGTCTACTTTAATTAGACAACACAGTATTTTAAATATATTTAATGCTTGTTTTGTTAATAAGAACACATTATGATTACAAAAACACATTAAATGTAATGAATATAAAATATATTTTTACTAATTCAAGTGAAAATAGTTTAAATATTTTTTAATTATAATTTTTTTTATAATTTTATAATATATTTTTTAAATTGTTGTGGCATGAAACAGGGAGAACTGATTTTGGGACATCCATGAAAGAGGGGTGAAGAGTTGGATCTTATCAAGTTGGGGATTTGAATATTGTTACTCATCTAGAAACTAAAGAATAATGATGATAATACCATAAATGGGATATATCTATATATATATATATGTATATATAATTATAGGGACCTGGAAAAGCTGGCCAGCAGTATTTCCATTTTCAATTTGACTCATTCTCCAGTAGAAATCTCACATCTTGCAGGGGTTTGTATGTATCACTACTTGCAAGTTGGCCTACTTATGACGACGTGATCTGTATCTGTTCCTTCCCCCAGGACCAGCAATTGTCGTGACATAACCAAATACCTAGATCGATAACGTGAACTCGTAATATATATATAGAGAGAGAGAAAGAGAGAGATTGAAAAATAGATAAAAATCTATACTTATCATATTTGATCATCTTTTATCTCTAGGATTTTTTTTTTAAAGAGTTATTTAAAATGATACAATACAGCTTAAACAATTTTTTTTTTTAAGAAATTCTTCACTTTATCCGAAGTTACTTTTAGAAAATTGCTTATCCATTTTTTAAATATCATGCTAATTAATATTAACTTTTAAATAAAAATATATTATTTATTTATAATTTATTGTTAATAAATTAAGTAAAAAATAAAGTTTTTTAAAAAGTTACAGGTTGCCAATCAATAACAAATTGCAAAAACCATAAAATACTTGTTTTGCGGAAAAAAAAAAAAAAAGAATTATAGTAGCATTAATTCTAACAACATCTTAAAAAGCAAACAAAAGCAAGTTACCTTGCAGAGCAATGCTGCTTTTGCAAAAACCTCCATTTATCCCTAAGAAGCTCTACGTGGATATACTTTTTCTTGGTCCTTGTGTCAAGGACTCAAATGAAGTTGCTCTTAACAAAATTATTATGTGCGTTAAAATTTATTTATTCATATCCATCACTAATTAGTACAAATAGCATATCATACTGGCATATATATATATATATATATATATACATAATATTCAATTCACTCTTGTGCATCAACCAAATGGATGGGATTCAAAGATTGGGATTAAATACATAAACAATTTCAGCGTTTGTTTCTCTAGTAAACTATCGCTTAAAGTTTACATATTTCATAAAATTACATTCGACATAAAAAAAAATTATTCATTTATTGTTGTGTTTTATGAAGCTTTTTTTTTTTTTTTTTTAAATGAAATATTTGTTCCACCAATTTGCAAGTAAATTTTAGTTTGATATCATAGATGGTTACTTTTGTAATAACCCATTCCATAACCACGACCTAGATATTAGATATTAGTACTAATACACCTTGAGGGTGAGCAAATATTAATGTTTTTTAAACAAGTGATCACAATAATGCATATGTTTTATAAAATTTTTTACATATCAAAATTTAACTTGTTCTTATATGTCATTAACTAATCCACGTAGCATATTAATATCATTAAAGGCTTTTCTCATTTTTGGTCTCCTAAGCTAGTAATATGACCTAAAGAATGAAGCCCAACTTTAGGAATGTCTAAAGAAAATCTGACTTAGTAAACTCAATATAAACAATTTTTCTCTGTCTTATTTCATTATTATGCACACAAAAAAATGAACTCGAGAAAGGTTTTTTTTAAGCTCATTTGTGATTTGTTTGATCTTAATAACATTAAAACAAATAATTGGCATTTAACCACTACTGATGGTTGTACATGTATATCTTATGTGATACTGAATGAATTTTCTCTCATGGCGTGAGAAAGTGTCACCATCTAAAAGGAATAAAGAGAAAACAGCTGCACATATTAGACACATTATCCCAAAGCATTAGAATCTTTGATGTGTACAAACTATAATTTGTTTTTTGATATATATATATATATATATATATGTGCATATAGCATACATATAACTTTAATCCTTTTCCTAATAAAGACATAGCCTTCACCCGCATCATCCGCTTATTGCTTTGCCACGATCCAATATTCCGTTAGCATTGATGCGGAGAAATGGTAAGTGTTTGATTCCTTTGATTTAGGGTTTGTGAAAAAAATTGACTGCAACGTAAATTGAACCGAATCATATTGAATTTTTTTTTCGAAATGGTTCGAATTAGTGAAGAATAAACAATTTATGACTCGATTTGACACTGGTTCAAACTGAACTTAACAATCATACATATTTAAAAAATATTAAATATATTATTTTTTATTTAATTGTTTTATTAAAAAAATCTAATGATTCTTAATTACTCTATTTAGATATGTATCATTCATAGAATGAAATTAGACTAGTCATATTATATTTAAATCGTTGTGGTGTATCTATAAATAAGATAATTTTTAGATTTTAGTCTCTAATGTTTTGATTTGAATATTCTCTCTTTTCCCATTTGTCCAACTAATTAATCCACTTTTATTATTTAATTACTTTTTAGTTTATATAAGTGATCATATGTTAATAGAAGTATACAACATATTAAAAATTTTGTGTCTCATATTGGTAAATATAGTCTTATTTTATTGAGTGCAGTATATCATTATAGTTTAGTATGGATATAATTTTATGATGGATAAAATCTTCTCTTGGTATAAGTTTTACATATTTATTTAGATAAAAATTAATTTCAAATATTGTTGTTTATATTTACATTAGTCATAAAAAATATATGATTGAAAATTTTCAACAAAAAGTATTTTTATTTTTAAAAATAAAAATTTATTTTAATCGCAATCCAAACTATACCAAACTATGTTCTTTTGGTTTGAAAAAATTATGAATCAAACTGTATGTTTATGTTCGAATTAAAAAAAAAACGTACTATGTGGTTTAGTTTGGTTTAAGGGACAAACCGAAGCAAACCACATTGCTTTCACCCTACTTTGATTTATAGATTGTGTTATGTATATGTTTGTTAGTTTTAGCGCTACAATAAATTCTCATCATTACATCAATCATGTACCAAAAAATAAGGGTTATCTACTCTACCACATATTTGGATATTATTACTAAAATCCATCAATATAAAGAAAGTTTCCAAACGAATCTCATGAATTTTCATCATTATTGTTATTAGGAAAGTGAAAATGTAGATGTCTTAAAGTCTTTGTTAACAACCGATAAATCTCAAATAAGGAAAACATTGGAAAAAAAAGAAGAAGAAGGGTAAATATCACAAATAATTCTTGAACTTTGGTAAAATATGTAATTATGCAATTGAACTTTGAAATTGATCAATTTAATACCTAAAATTACTTCTTGTGTATGGTGACCGATATCATGGGGGTACCATTTGCGTGCACGAAAAGGTTTTTTAGGTACTAAATTGATTAATTTCAAAGTTCATGTATCTGATTACATATTTTATCAAAGTTCAAGTATCATTCGTGATATTAACCCAAAAAGAATATCTTAATGTATCTAATTATCTAGTCATTAAAATTGTAATCATAACCACATCAATCCCACTCCCAAAAAGTAGGTAGTAACCTAATTCATCATACAGTTAAACCTCAATAAATGAATATTCAATAAATTAGTAATCTTGATCAAATATTAATTTCTTTCGGTCACCACTTGAGTTAATGTGCTAAATTAATAATTTCACTAAATGCAGAAGATAATAATTTATCAAAAAATCCTTAAGGCCCAACAAAAATATAAATTAATAATTCATCAAATACATTAAAAAATTTCATAGAAACCTCATAGTAGAGTTTTTTCAAAGTACTTCTAGTCTTTTAAAATTTTACTTTTGCTAAAATATACATATAAAATTTAAATTAAATTTGAATTCCATTTATTTAAATATTTTGTAATCATTTATCTTCTAAAGCATTAACTTTAAAAAAATTCTTTTTTTTTTCTATGTACCTATCTATTCTAATTTCCAAGACTTACAATAACTTTATAGTTTTTTGTATTAAAATTTAATATTTTCTTTTATATATATGCATTATGACTTTTGAAATTATATATATATATATATGTATTTTTTCCATAATTATTTTTAATTTTCATTGATAAGTTATATATAAAATTTGGAAAAAAAGTGTAAAAACTATAAAAAAAAAATCTTTGTATATTTATATATTCATTTATCGATAAATAAATAATCTTTACAAAATAAAATTTTTATCAGTCATAATAGTAGTATTTTATAGAGTCTTTACAATAAGTATTTAATAAAAAAATATCCATTAGCACTTGAAACATTATAACCCCAAATAGTTGAGATGTGAAATTCAACACATGATTACTATAGAAACATAATCATAAGCAACAAATCTATGAATGGCAATAAGCAACACATTATTATTAGGTGTGTTGATAGTAAATAATAGACTAAGGCCTACAACAGCCCTCATTTGGTTCAGGGCCCTATAGTAGGGGCTTTGAAGGCCATAATTTGGACCAGCTCACAAAGAGTCCGCCCCATAAGGGAGCTCTGCTCTTGACAGCCTGAGGAGTTTAGTTACTCAATGACCCAAACCTCGACCTGCTCTCACCCAAGGGCATGCTATGGGCTCTCCAAACCCATTATTCTCTTGATTCCCTAACCAGCCCTGTCTCGAACATGAGATTAGGGGAGCACCTCCAGTTCAACCATGCTCTATATGCCCTCAAATATCCTTTACCTCATATCCTAAATAAACTCTCTGCCTCAATGCTAAGTCAGCTGCTAGCTCAAGGTCCATCGTAACAAAAAAAAAAAAAAAAAAATTCAATGAGCCCATTCTGGTATGATCACAAATATAAATAGCTCTTCCTTCCTTCAGGTATGGGCAAGCTACTCTTATTTGGTCAATTGCTTTCTATATACCCTTAGATGACCCATAAATTAACTTAAGTATTAGAGTGGTTGTGGCTGCACTGGGCAACCATCCCCCACCCCACCTTACGTACCACTCCCCCCCCCCCCCCCACCCCCCCCCCCCCCCCCCCCCCCCCCCCCCCCAATACACACACACACACACCAATAAAGTACACACTAACGTGTCTTGTGATTATAGGGCCTAAACTCTATCGAATTCTTTTCACATCTTACTTACATTCATAGAATGCCTTATAAGTTTCCACTTAGTCACCTAATAGTTGTTATATTAAGGAAACTCTACCGTGATAGAAGATTGTCTTAATTTCCTTTGAAATTCAAGGCATAATCATACAAAATGCCTTCTAAGTTTTATATAGTTATAGATTGTTGCCTACTTGTTTCTAGGTGAAAGATGGTGCTAAAATTTAACTTAATGCCAAAAGCTTGTTGTAGATAATTTTAATCTTCCCATAAACTACAAGTCTTTGTTTAAATACAATGTTAGCAAGAATTCCATGCACTTGTGTAATTCTTTGATATATGGTTAAATTAACTTCTCTTGAAAGGTTTGTCTCTAAGGCAATAAAATGAGTTGACCTAACAATTTATCAACCATCATTCAAATAGACTCATGACTTGGTATTGTCTTATGTAGTAATGTCATAAAGTCCACAACAATGTGTTCTTACTTCCATTTTGGTATATTCATAATAAGTCTTTGGTACTTTGTCCTTATCAGGATAATGTCACAAATGATACATAAACTTTGGTAAAATATGCAATTAGAGGCCTGAATTTCGAAATTAATTAATTTAGTACCTGAACTTTAAAATTGATTGATTTAGTATACGGAGGTACTGTTAGCATGCACAAAAAGTTTTTTTAGTTACTAAATTGATCAATTTCAAAGTTTAGGCACCTAATTATATATTTTATCAAAGTTTAGGTACAATTCGTGACATTAACCCTATCCTTATTTGTTGGCACATAAGACACCAAGATACATAATCTTCTATCTATCTTGTGATGATATTCCTAAATAATTTATCTTAAGGTATTTGTACATTTTGGAACCAATAAAGTCTACTGAATAATTGGAATGATCAGTATTTCTTTCCTTAGATTGTATTTTCTAGATTGGAGAGTACGCTACGAAATCTCAATATTCTCTTTGCATCTACAATAAAATCTTTTCACTTTAACCTATACTACCGAATTATTGATCTTCTAGTGTCTTAGATCATTTGGGAAACTTTAATATGTTTTAGAAATGTAGGCTATATCCATAACTTCACTTGTCTAGTTCTAAATTCTTACGTCGTAATCTCCAACTTTAATCCTATCATCTTTGCTATGGTGTAGTTTCCTTATTTCTATCAACTTAAAGCATCTTCTACTACATTGGTTTTACATAGTGGTACAAAATTTTTAAGTCGCACTCTTTAATCAATGATAGCTATCATCTATATCTCATATTTAGTTCTTTTTTGTTTTTTTGTTAAAGATATTCCTCAAAACCTTATTTGGTGTAAATTTTGCACTATTTTGTAATGGCTCTTTAATCTAAAGTTAGGACCATTCCTACTATCTCATTGTCATAATACACACACCCACACATTCTATAATCTAACTTGTCACAAAGCATAGACTATGACTTTCATTATATATAAGAACATAACCTTGACCTTTAATTAAAACATTACATGAACCTCATCACCAGTACTAGGTAATGAGATGGCACTCACTAACCTTTGTTTAGGCTCTTAAAAACATTGCTCACATTGATTAATCGAATTGAACTTTACCTTATTTTGTATAATGTGAGTTAAAAATTGCCTATAATACCCTACTAACTAAAGGTTATAATTTTGGGCAAACACACATTAAAACCTAAACTTTATCCATTTCTATAATTAACTAGTTAAAATTTAAAAATATCAATTTTGTGTAACACCCTCAAACCTTTCCCACTGAAGTGTTATCTACTTTGGCTACATGACGCATAATTTTGTCTCTTTGGTACCAATGCTTCCCAAGAGGTCACTCATCCTAGGATTACTCTATTCAGAGCATGCTGAACTTTAGAGTTCCAACGAAATCCACATCATTATACCAAAAGGCATCTCTGTAATTAGATTTTCACCATCTATATTTGAGGGGTATCATATATTCTTCCACTTATAGAACTGATGTCCTCATAAGTTTCATTACACAAATCTAGAACCAACCAGGTAAGGAGGATACTTCTCGACTTTTGGCTGGTCTAATATTACTATAACGCCATGGAATTCTGCCATCGAGGTATTATCCGCTTTGGCTACATGCCTCACAATTTTATCCTTTTGGTACCATCACTTCCCAAGAAGTCACCCCATCCTATGATTGCTCTGCCAGAGCATGCTTAACTTTGGAGTTGCGACAAATTCTTAGTCATTATACCAAAAGGCGCATTTGTGATTAGAGCTTCATCATTTATATTTGGGGTATCATATTTGGTACTTAAACTTTTTCTATTTCTATAATTAACTATCTGAACTTTGCTCATTTTTATAATTTAACTGCCTGAATTTCATCCAATTTCACAATTAACTACCTAATCCAAGCAATGGAATTTATCTTAAAGAAATTGTTGGTAATAAATTGATACTTTTAAATTTCATGTAATTAATTACAAAAGTCAACAAAATTGAAGTATTAAATATAAGATTTACCTTATAATTTTTATATTATCATTGATTTTTTGCATTATTTCATCACAATTTTTTTTATTTCTTTTTTGCATCTATTGTTACACCTTCTTTTTGTTATTATATGTCCTAAAAACCACTTAATCTAACTATAATATAGACTCATTGAATTTCACACAGAGTTGTTTTTCTTTAAGTGTTTGCATTGCAAGTTTCAAATGTTTTTTGTGTATTTTTTTGCTTTGTGAGTATAGAAGATATCATCAATGTATCCAGTTAAAACTATATCTAGATACTCTTCAAATGTTTTGCTGATGAAATCCATAAGTGTTGTAGGAACATAATAAAAAATAAAGAAAAAAATGTAATGCCTATTGTGATAGCCCATGTGTGCCTACTCTCATATGAATTATGAGAGAAATGTTCTATTAATTTATAAGTTTAGATAGTAAATACATGACAATAGTAGTTAGAAAATTTGGATCATGTGGTTAATAAAGGCTTATTAATGTTTGTTGACTTAATTATTGATTACTTTTGGTTTGGGGCATTTAAATGATATCAAAGTTGACCATTTAGCCAATTGGTTGGTAGATGATATCATACATTGAATTAAAGGGAAGAACTAGGTCTGTTTTGACTAATAACCTAACTCTAATAACATAGCTCATAAAATTTTTTCTACAAACAATGTAGATGTTAAGGAAAGACATTATCTATATAAAGAATTTCCACAATACTATAAGTGGGTATTCGACATGACAACTAAGAAGGAAGAACAAAAAAGTTATTGGTAGAAATACTATTCACCTAGAAGACTCATAATGATTGTACCTATGTGTCTTACTTAATCATGTTTGTAGCCTTACTTGGTTTCATTATCTTTTAATGTATAATAGAGTTGCATATGATACATTTGAAAAGACTATAGATGCTAATGGTCTTCTTGAGAATGATGACAACACATGTGAAAAGCAGTCTCCACCTAAATGCCACAAGCACTTAGGAGACTATTTACAGCCCTTTTGGTATACTGTCTCCCTACAAATATTAGATTACTATGGGATCAATTCCCCAAGGAATGTTACAGGATTACCTTTCATCCTCAACAACTTCAAGTGTGTTGTTTATTATTAAACTATTGAGTGACCTCAAGGTATTATTAGCACAACAAGGAAAAGGATTATCAGATTTGGACTTTCCATGTTCGCATTGTAACTTAGATTACCATGACAATCTACCAAAGATGGTTGAAGATGAGTTATCAATTCCTATAGCTAATGATGATATAAGTGCATCTTCTTCCTTGAATGGTGAATAGAGACATATATTTGACTTGATAAAGTAAACTATTGAGCACAATAAACATGTAATATTCTTTATATATGGACCTAATGGAATTGGAATAACATGTATCATACTAGTTTAGCATTTGTTCGAAGTACATATCAAATTACCTTAGCTACATCAACTTCTTGAATTATAGCAACTATATTACTTTGTGGAAGAATGGCTCATTCGAATGAAAATTCAACTTCCATTTATTTAGTAAGTAAACAATCTAAATTAGTTGATTTGTTGAAGATTCGTAAATTCATTTTGTGAAAACTTCTATGGCTAATAAATATACTTTTGAAGCTCTTGATAGAACACTTACAGATACCATGAAAGTTGATTTACCATTTAGTGCGAAGATTATTACTATTTAGAGGAGATTTCAAACAAATTTTCTTGTGGTTACAAAAAGGACAAAGCCTCAATCGATAAATGCATGCTTGAATAAATCACCATTATGGAAAAGTGTACGTACTCTTTGACTGAATGAAAATATGAGATATCTCAATGAAAAAGATTTCTCAGACTTCATATTAAGAGTTGAGGATGGAGTTGAATGCATAATAAAGGATGACTTTATTCAAATACCAACTTCATTAAGCATACCATGGGAAGAAGAACACTCAATTCAAAATTTGATTTATGAAACTTTCCTAAGCCTTTCATCACAAGCACAAGATAATACCTATTTTCATTAGTCGTGCTATTCTATCTCCTATAAACATTGAAATTGATGGTTAAATGTAAGAATAATTCAATCTTTTCTTAGTAAGGTATAGACATACTTCTCATATGATGCTACTTCTAATGATACAACACATTTGTACTAGTAAGAAGATTTGAATTCTAGCTCTCTCGAGGTGGTATGCCTCTACAGATATTAACCCTTAAGATGGGAGCTCTTATGGTCTTAGGAAATCAAGATTTAAAGGTGGGTTTTTGCAGTAGTACAAGACTAATTTGTGTTGATATTTAAAGAATGTCACCTATGCTGAATTTTGACTAACCAATCAAGAGTGTTAAGAGTTTTCATTCCATGAATCTCTTTAAAAACATCTATTAATCTACACTTACCATTTGAGATGACTAGAAAATAGTTTCTGATATGTTTAAGTTTTTCTTTTACAATTTACAAAGCATAAGGTCAAACAATATTGATGTCAAAATCTTCCTTTTTGACTATGTGTTTAGCCATAGACAATTATATGTAGCTTTATGATGGGGAGTCTCAAAAATCTTTATAAAGAGGAATTTTATTTTGGCAAGTCATCTTTTCAGTTAGTTTATGGGTTTCCACAACTTTCTAATGTAGATTATGCTTAACTTGATTAGCATGTGGATAATGAAGAGATTAGGAAAACGCTATTTGACATGGCCCTGTTGAAGTCTTCTGTTATAAATGAGAACCATGTTGTTTTTTATCAATCTTAGTGGAGTATTATTAAGGGAACTGTTTGCAATATAGCCAAGGATTTTTTTAGACCTAGGTTATTTGCCAATGGTACCAATGACACTAGCATTGTCTTAATGCCTAAGCATGACAATCCTAAGAAGCTTAGTCAATTTCAATCAACAAGTTTGTGTAATGTTAGATACAAACTTATTACAAAACTTATCACTAATAGAATGAAGAATGTCATGAGCAAGCTTGTTGAGCTTATGCAATCCAGCTTGTCATTGCCTAATAAGCTATACATTCTATGCACAATAAAATAGGGGCATTGACAATGCATTCGAAAATACTCAAGATCGGGGGGTAGGGATGAATTGAGTATTTGCTCTAAATTAGTCAAACAATTAATTTTAGTGCAGTGGATCACATTTTACTTTAATAGCAGCAGATTATAATATGAAGTATTAAAGAGATAAGGATAGAAAATTTGAATCCAGATTTAACGTGGAGTTTGATCCACTTCCTACTCTCCACAATCCATCAATGCCTCCAACTGAGAACTTCACCACCATTTTATTAATCATCAAACAAACATGCTCAAGTTGAGTAATACACTGCTTTTACAACACTAAGAAAATAAAATATTTCTTTTCTCCCTCTATATGTTCATTGATAAATAGCAAATATAAGAATAAAGTACTAGAATATATTCCTCTCTCTTTCTAGGTATTTACAGGTTAATGAGTAAGAGAACAAAAAGATTAATAATCTATCTGTTTGTAAAAAAAAGCTCCTTTTCACTTTCGCATTTTTTTCTTTTGAATCTCCTAAGGATAGAGTATTTATAGCCTTAAAAAATTTAAATATCTATTATAGATAATGTTTTTAAGTTGCTAAGCATTAAATGCACTTCAATGGCTCTTTTTGCCACATCGATCCATTCATTTAAACTGTCGCGCCTTAATGCTTGTCACCATAAAATGTTACGCCTTCATTTTAGCCATCGACCGAGTTTTTACTCACGTGGACTTCATCAAGCCTTGAATTAAAACTTGTCATGCCCTAAACTTGTCGCGCCTTGGACTTGACCCTCCACTGAAGCTGTGCTTCTTTAACCTTGTCGAGTCTTAGATTTTGAACTCGTTGCGCCCTGAACAATGGACTCATCAAGCCCTCGATGAACCCACGACCAAGATTGTGCATTTTTGAACTTGTCGCCTTGACTAATTGACTTGTTGAGCCTTATACGTGATTATCAATTGATGACTCTACATTTTTTGGTTTGTCGAGCTTTGTCTTGAGTTTGTCATGCCTTAGTGAATAAAGTAGTCTAGCTCTCGTCTTGACTTTTGACCAAGACTATTTATCAATAATTTGATCCTATTAGAACCTACACAATCTCCACAAAAACATGCAACATATACATATATATTATAGCATATTATTCATCATATTGTTTGATTAATTAAGTGTAGTTTACCATAATGGAATAGGTAATTGTGCATTATATTATCTTATCAAAATCTATATTAAACATACAAGTTTAATAATCTCCCCCTTTTTGATAAGGAAAATTATGCACAATTACCCCATTTTCAATTCAGTATACTTCCCCTTAATTAAGCATGTGGGTTTTAAAAGAATTTTCTTAGATTTCATTCAAAGACTTTATACTTAATTTTAGGAGAATGCAAACAACACTCAATTCATTATTTAGCTCTCTGTTTTTTTTTTTAGTTAAAAACAAACATACATACAGCATACATCATAACAACTCTTTTTCAACTTGGTCTCATTAAAATTGTACTTCATGCATACTAATTGTGCATTCTATACTTTTCTTACCCTTTGTATTCATCAAAAAATAAGATGACAGGCTTGTAGTATTACAAAAGAAGAGATGCATAAATAACATACAGTTCAACAAGATATTTTAGACATGTTTGAGTCACTCATAACCATGTAAAAATATATATCTCAAATTTATGCAAGTTTTTTGTCCAAAATTGCAAAATATGCTTTTTCAAGCGTGCACAAATTTGTCAAAAAGCTTTTCAAACATTTTCAATCATTCAAATAAGTTTAGAAAGTAGCATTGAATATGTCTAAATATTGTTTTTGCATCAAAAGCATGAAAAACCATTTTTATGCATTCAAAACCAATTTTTAACACAAATTAAGCTTAAAACATGCAAAAAACAATAACATCATATTCATGCTTAAGTTTATCCAATACTTCATGCAAGTTTGAAAAGGCATTTAAAGCATATTGAAACTAAACAAACTCACATAAGTTTACATATTGTAAATTTGTGCACATTTTAGTTGTCAAAAGTATGAATTTTCCTCAAAAGTGTGCACAAAATTGTCCAAAAACATTTTTATTCAAATTTGAACCTTTTTACAAGTTTATTTAAATCCAATAAAAATGAAAAAACATGATTTAAGCATAAAAAACATGAAAGTCCAATTTTGTGCATTTCTAACCTTATTTTAGCTAAATTTTAGATCAAAACATGCATAAAAGCATCTCCTATCAACATATTATATACACAAACAACGAGTGCACAAACTATTATGCTCAAACAAGTTGAGAATATACCATATTTTTGCCCTTAGAGCCACTTGGGGCCTATAAAAACACAATCATCTTTTTTGTACCAATTTTTGCTTGGGTCCTTTATGGTTAGCTAGAGCAAGTCCTTCTTGGCACCTACATATACTTGCTTGTGTGACCTAAATGTATTGTTTTCCTTATTGCGCAATTGTGTGCAATATGACCAAGCTTGCCACAATAGTTGCAAGTTCCATGAGTAGCTCTCACAAACTTGGTTTTATGAGACTTGCTACAATTGTTTCTATCATAACCAATTCCATATTTGTAAAAATCACACTTTTGTTTACTTAAATTATTCTCTCCTTTGGTGAATTTGGCTATGGTAGTATTTGCATCACATAAGCTAGTATTTAACCTTTCATTTTCATTTTTAAGATTAGCTAGCTCTTTTAAAATTTCATCTTACTATAACTAATACAAGCAACATTATCATTACTTTTATCATCACCATTTAAAGTTTTAACTTCTAGATCAGTCAAATCATTTTTAATTGTTAATTTTTCATTGATCTTGCTTAGCTCATTATTTTTTCTTTTTATCTTCCTATATTTATTATTCATCTTGTCATTTTCTAATTTTAAATATACCCTTATGTTCAATTCTAAATTTATCCAGTCTTTTTTGTCATTTTAACTAATTTACTATATGCTTTTTCATACATTTCACAAATTTCATTATAAAGAATTTATGAAGAAATAGACCATATTATTACTAAGGATTTGAGGGGTGTTTCTTTCCCTTGTGCTATTATTTGTTAGTTGTTTTTTTTTTTTTGAATTTTGACCTCGTTCTCTTATATGAAAAAGATAGAAGGAAAGTATATCTAGAAGTAAAGAAATACACACACAAAAGTGTTGTTTGCATAGAGGTACTATCATTTGAGTTATTTCACATTCATATCAATATTTATTTATGTATTTGTCTAAATTTTATCTATTTTCTTATTAAAATCTACCTTAAATGTTTATCCATAATTATTTACACACTAGATGGTCAGATTCTCATTAATTTATTGAGATTGGAATTTAAGATGAGACGTCTCAATCTCTATTAGCTATGCTTTAATTTACAATTTTAATAGTTGCACACATAAAAGGATTAATTTAAAAACATTTGAAAAAATTGCAAATGTGACAAAGCATGCATGTTTAAATTTGGGAATTTTTTACTATTACAAGCCCTATCAATACTTGATTGATTAATTTAGATAAGGAAAAATATATATTTAGCTCTTAACATTTGCCCATCTTTCTATTTGAGTCCTTAAATTTTTTCCTCAATGTAAGTCCTCAACGTTTACCAATTTTTACTAATTATGACTTTTGTGAACACCATTAAGTTTTCCATCCATAATCGACATATCATAATTACTCACTAGTAAATAATAATAATTTAATTTAATTAATTATATTATTAAATACATTTAATGATATAAAATGATAATAAAATAAAAGTTCAGATTTTTAAGGGAAAAAAAAGGTCAAGGACAAATTGCTAGATTTTGTTTTATTTTTTGGAGAAATGTCAAATTTATACCTAAACTTTGCCGAAAAATGTAATTAGATATTTAAATTTTGAAAAAATCAATATAATACCTAATTAAACTTTTCATGGCTAAAGTGGACATACTACCCAATCACCAAGTGACATGTGGACAAGTAAAAAAATTGATGAATAAAGAGAAACAAATAGAGAAGGAAACAATAACTGAATAAGAAGAAGAAGACATATACAAGCTATGTCTCAAAAATTTCAAACCCAACTACACTTGAAACAAAACCATCTTCACCTACCAATTTGTCAACCGAAAAAACCAAAACCCATCTCCATGAGAGTCATTTAGATGTTTTATATCCTTATGATTCTCAAGAAAATGAGGCAAAAGATTTAGTTTTTACAAAACTAAGAAACATTAGGAACCCAATGATTCTAGTTTTGCACTTCAATTTTGTGTCATCTAAACACACATATAGAGAATAATTGTTTAGTTCGTCTATGGTGCTAGAGAGAGAAAGCATCAAATCCTTTGTTCTTAGCTAATTTTTAATGAAAAATAAGATTGGTATTTATGTTCCTTGTGAAGAGTCACATACGATTCTCATCTCATATTGAAGTTTCCTACTTTTACATATATTTAAATCGTTGTTAATCCAAAACTTAGATTTTTTTTTTCAAATTTTTATCTTTATGTTTTTTAGTTTTTTGAACAATTCACTTGCATATTTGTGAGTCTCATTAATGTAAATATCATGCCTATGCAATTTCCACCCAAAAAAAAAATTGTGAAGATTCACTTAGTGAGATACTTAGCTGGACTTTCTTCTTTCTTTCTTTCTTTTTCTTCTAGTTCTCTCTTTTTTTTCCTCTCTTCTCTTATCTCTCTCTCTTATAGTCTTTTTTTTTTTTTTTAACTATATCTTGTATTTTTTTTCCTCCTATGTAGAAAAAGTTGACACAATCTTTTGCTAAGATGATAATTTTTTCGTATACGATTTATATATATATTATATTATAATATTCCAATCTTTATTCACCAATCACGCATGTAGTTAAATTCATTCTTTTCTGTTCATGGCCAGTGTTACTGGTCTTCCGTAATTTAATTTCGCATATGCACTCAGAGCGCGCAACTGCTAGTCTTGTTAAAGCCTTAAAAGATAGATTTTTGCATATTTCGGTAGTGCTTCTTTATATATAAATATAAATATATACCAAAGAAATGAAAACTCTTTTAATTTAATATTTAAACAAGTCTAGTACACAAAAGTAAACTCAAAATTAAATTTGTTTCCATGTAATTCTTTTTTTTTTTTTATATTTGAAAATATTCTTAGAAACTAGTGGTTTTTTGGAAGATGACTCCGACTCTAAATATAATCCAATCCTACTTTGAAGGGGTAAGATATATTGATAAAATAAACTTTTAATAAATCTATATTATATTATTGTTTTATCAACAAATTACGAGCATCATTGATAAATACCACTACAATACATGAAAATAATAGATATCTTTTAAATATAAAAAATAATTTGTTATTTTTGTCCGATTTTGCTATATTTTCTCCTATCCATTTTATTTTAGATAACTTACGCACACCAAAAACTTGATATAAAGGAGACAAAGGAAATAAAAAGATAATCTGCATCAGACTTTTATCCCTGGCTAGTCCTATATGTGGAATAGTAATCTAAAAATATATTTTTCCTTATATATTCAAATGACATTTATTGCAATTGCAGTCCAAAAAGGTCTGCAACTTCCAAAAGCAACATGTTACGTGGTTGTATCATAACTAGATAGGTCAAAAAGCAGCCCTTTGCAGTGACACACGAGTCATCTTATCTTTTTTGTTCAGCTTTTTCCCAATTGCATTCAGCAACCTTTTCACTTTATATCAAAAGCGCCTATTTTTACGAAAAAAAGGAGTCTGTAGGAAGACCCAGACTCCAATTTCATCTTTTTCTTGACCTTTTCTTCTGGAAAGGAAAGGGAAAAGTGTCCCTATGTGCATGTGGGGTATCAGTACCCTGGGCATGGACCGTGCTGTGTTTCCGTGTCTGTCCCGCTCTGTCGAAATTAAACGAGTTAAAATTATTTGGATCTTAGCACAAGGTTACTAAGTTTTATATATAAATTCCGAAGGGGGTCAAAAACTTTGAACAAAGACCCGTCGCGACCATTGAGTCCAATGACTTGCCAAGATATCGGTCCATAGTGGATAGGTTTCGATTTTCCTAATTAACTTGATAATTTCTAATAGACTTAAAATATAAATACTATTATTTTTTAAACTTGGCTCATAGACTATGATAAGGCTAATAAGTCCGGTTCAGCTATTGATACAACTTGCAGAGATTTAGTATGTTGAGCTTGAAATATGGATAATTACACCGGTTCGCTACATCCAGCATTTCTTATACAAGCTCATGCACATAAAGATGACTCTTAGCTTTGACTCATATAAGAAGATCGTTTAGTATAACATAAATTAAGTTTGCTTCATCTTATGCATAAATCACTCAGATGATTTGACGATTATCATCCATTCCAAGTGTCTAGTAATACGTAGCCACTTCTCTTAATTTTAAAGAGAAAAGACAAATAATATTTTATAGAAAGACTATTCACAAAAATTAAACAAAGCAATGTAAGTGTATTATTATTTCAATTGCTCATGAATTGTAAGATTGATCGTGAGGTCTACTCAAGCTCACTTACTTATCACTTATGCGTCTGAGATACTGAGACTTTCTAATCTTTTTTCTTGATTTTTCTAAGCTATCCCAATATCAAATTTTTTTTCCTCATCAATTCTCTGAGATCATGAGATTCATGTACTATCTTAGGAAGATCCAGCTCTACAATTATTGGCAAATTAGATCTAATTGGAGCTCTCTCCATGTCTAAATATTACAAATAAAATTCGTTTTTTTTTTCATTTTAAATAATATGAACGTTATACTTTTTGCTAATTTTATTTTCAACTCATATATATGATGATATATATAGGCTTATATATGTATATATACAATCATTTATATTTTTTGAAGATAACAATTAAAAAAAAATTACAACTACCATCCACTAACCATTATATATGTTAAATTTTCTATGTTAGATGTATTTGTTATTTTTAATAATAGTTGATACATCGCCATTGGTCCTTGTTTAATGAAAGAAAATTACAATAATTGACATGATAAATGGGCTTTTCCTAATGATATCGAAGGACGGGGACGTGAATCACACGAAGCGTTGAATTAGAAACATACTGATAGATGAAAAAATGAAAAAGATAAAAAGATTGTTAAAAGATGAGGAATTTCGAAGATTAAAATAGTAAAATGTGGAGGATTACTTTTCAACTTTTTCAAAATTTTAAAAATCTCTTTATGGCAAAAGCTTCGGCCATTGTAAAAGTAAAAGAATATAATGTGATCGGGACACGTGGACTGTTGTACATGCCCTCCAGCTGTGGTGGTAATTTATAAGTAAAAAGCTTCTTTTGTGTCTGTATTTTTGATAAATTAGATGATTAGGTATTTAATTTTTAAAAAAATTTAAGTTCATAATAAATTAAATTTTTGGTACATTTTTTTATAACTCCACTCTTTTATTTCTTAAGATGATTAACACGTATCAGATGATTCTTGAATAGTTAGTATTTAGACTACCGTGAACTGACTAATTTAAAGATTTCGAATTTATAATATTAAACCCACAAACCAGCATATTCGGGCAGATTCTTAACCCCTTAATCTTTTAAAATAAAATTAAAACATGGTGGCTTGGTGAGTGGAAGCAACCTTGAATTTGCGAGAACTTAACGAGCAAGGACATGATCATTAAGAGTCCTTTGTTTTGGGAATAAACATTCCGTTAAGACCTCCAGTTACTTTTTTGAACGAACAGGGCAATCATGAGTCATCGCCTATTGGATTTCTAACTCATTAAAGTGAAATTGGCCAAATAAAGCAAGAGAGTCAAAAAGCAAACTTTATCTTAGCTTTGACTGGGACTAAAGATATGTTTTTTTTTTTTTTTTTTTCCTGCTTTATCAGGGAACGCAAGGAAGATGACCTTTCCGGTGGATAAAAGGTGGAAAGAAATTAGATAAGAGGGAATAATATAAAGACTTTGAAAGGAAAAGTGAGTCCAAGTTCTCTTAGTTGAATAAGGAAAGATTTAAATTTTCTTTGAAGTTATATTTATTTTATCTTATTAAATTTCTTTTTCTTAATTCCTGGTTAATCTTGTTTTTTCAAAAAAAAAAAGGTTCAAGTTGTCTAAAAATGGAATTAAATATCAAATTATTATTTTTTTTCTTTTCCCCCAAAAGTTGATAATATAGTTTTTTATTCTACTTAAATATTTGGGAAAATATTGAATTTGGTAATTAAAATTTGTATGAAAAATTCAATTTAGTATTTAAATTTTCAAATAGTCAATTTAATATCGATTAAACTTTTTATAACTATTTTTATCACATTACCTATCATCATTTGGGACACAGAAGAAACAATTTGTTAGTTCTAGATGACTTTAGAGAATGTACAAATTTAATAATAGGTTGTTTATTGTAAGCAAACAGAGGGAGGTAGCAAAACTAACTACAAAAAAGTTTAATTGGATATTAAATTGATCACTTTAAAGTTTATGGATTAAATTAAATTTTCATGCAAAATTCAAACACCAATTTCGATATTTACTATAAATACTATACAAAAGTTTGTAAACTTTAGAAAATATGTTTTTTGTTTGTAAGATTAGATAGTAAATCTACCTGGCTTTTTAAACCTCACCAAATTTGAAATGTATGTTTTTCACATGTTCAAGATAAAATTTCTCCAAAATTTTTATTTATTCCCATAAAAGCTTCTTCCAAATTCCTTCCTTCTCATTTTTGTAGCTCAAAATAAAAACATATCGCACTTTTGAACGATTGAAGTTGAATGAACTAAAAAGACCCATGCCTTCCTATTTTTATCAATACCCCATGTTAATAGTGTGACTTATAATGAATGAGACCCGCACATGGATTGTATATACGATCATTTTCTTATATATCACACTTTTTTATGAATGGTATGTTAATTTAGTGGATTAGAAATCTACCTATCTTTTTGCCAGTTGAAGGACGTAGGTTATCTTAACTTTGGTTTTAAGTGCAACCAAAATTGGAGATAAAATTGTGAGCCCAAAAGCCAAAGATTTTACTTTAATAATCTTGAATAGAGAAAATAAATGCTATATGACGTTTCTTGAGAATTTACTTTCTTTTATAATTTGCTGAACTTTATCAAGTATGGTATATTTTTTTGAACTTAAATGTATGGTATATTAATGGTATGTTTTTGTCTCTCAACTTAGAACTTTGTTTTCAAGTAAGACTGAAACTCAATATTTCTCTTCATTTTACTATTTTTTTCATATAACTTGTGTAACTTTGTTTACCTATTCAATCCACTTACTATTTAGATTGTTATTGTATGTGCAACAGTGTTTGAGATTTTATGCGAGGTATAGTATGTTTATTCAACCTTTTTACATGGTAAATGATCGTCGTCTCATTATTACATGTTATCAAGTAAATTATACTAGAATGTATCAACATTTGGAGTAAATTCATTAACATATCAACCTTTAAGAAATTAAAAGGAAAAAAAAAAGAAAAATTAAAGTTTTGTGAAGTGAGTCAAATGAGATATTAATGTTTTACAATATTTATTTAAGATATCAATATTTGGATAATATCTTATTAATTTTCCTTAACTTTTCTCAACAATATACCTCATTTTGACTCACTTTTGTAAAATGTTGATCGCTCTTTTGGATTACTAGAAACATCGATACATTTGTGAAACCAGGGGGTTTAAATTGGATTTTGATATAGAAATGTACTACACAATTACAAAAATTATAAAAAAGTAACACTTAATTGGCTAAACATATTTATGTGAAATGTTTGAAAAATATGCAATATACAAATGTTTATGTCTTCTTTTATTTAAGTTTGTGAGATATGAAACCTAGCTACTTATAGCTAGTGGTCGAGCACTAAATATGCTTTAAGGCATAGCATTTGGAGGCTAGCATGATTCTGGTCAAGTAAACTATAGCTAGCATCTAGACCATAGTGTGCTTCACATGATTAGACTGTTTCCTATCATGGTACAGTGGGTTAGTGTCTAAACGGTACTGTGATCCATAACCTTTCGTGTTCATTTTTTACAAGTGGCATATAGACAATAGCTTATGGAATTTGAATGATAGTAGGAGAAACCAGTTGTTAGAATCATTAAATGCAAGCGCTTTTTGGGGAAAATTTCTTTGATGACTATTTCTCTTAGAGACCTTAAATAGATTTTATGAACTTAAGTTTAGCTATTAATTTGCTAACAAGCATATTGTAACCAATTCTTCATTCAATTTGTTTCTTGGTCTTTGCTTTTGCATTTAGCTTAGTGAGAGATTTTGAGTATTGCCATTGAGAGCCTTTAGTTGCAAATCTTTATAAGGCACTACTCTAAGTAGAACTTTAGTATTTGCGTGAAAGTATATGTTTTGCGTTAGGTGTGTCCTTTATGATTAGTTGAAAGGCACAAGTTAGTGTTTATTGTGAGTACATGTGTGTGCTTTGATAGTGGTGTTGTGATGTAACTTCTTGGAGCATTTATTTTCAGATTAATAAAATTGTGGTATGAAGTTCTTGATTGAGTCATTTGCGTGATCATGGAGACTAAGGGGCAAACCGGATCTAGGCTTGTTTTTTTCTCTATCTCTTATCTCATTACTTATTGTAATTTACTTCTTATTACTCTTATATTATATTAATTAGACATTAGACTTGTAAAAGAAGTAAAAGTTATTTTAAAATTCAATTCATCCCCCTCTTGAATTTTAACTTAAGTGTTTAATCAGTTTAACAATTGGTATCATGTGAAAGTGTTTAGTTGCATAAAATTAGCATTTCAAAGATGCTAAATTATGCTCTTTCATGCTTAGTGTTTCACATTAGACTTGTTTGAATGATGAAACATACATGAGAATGTAAGAATGCAAATTTATGCATTCTTGAGAATTTGTCATGGTCTTGTTGACCATAATGTGCTCATAGTTGCAATATGATGAAAAATGTATGATTGATGTGGCTTTACATGCATGAAATAATATATATATATATATATATATGAACATGCATTGAGTGTTTTTAGAATGAGTTTATACACATTCAATCATAAACTTGTTCATATTGTATGTGGGTGGAATTGTCATGTAATGTTCGAACGTTATGCTTATAGCTTTTTTGGACGATAGTTGCTATTGCACATGCTTTGTGCTTGTTTTGATAATGGAAATTAAGTGTCTTGGAGATGTTGCAATCTTTTTAAATGAAGCAAGAATTCTTTGATGCCATAATCATTATTTTTTCTTCGTGAGAAATGTACATAAGTATGAGCTTATATGAAATGATGGCACCAAATCACTTATTAGAAATAATTGATTAAAATAAGCTTCTTAGGTTAAAAAAAAAAAGGAAGAATTCAGGGCACCTTTGGATATTAAAACATAATATAAAGAGAATTTACATGTAAAGAATGATTCAAGAAGCAACACAATTGACCATGGAACTAAGCTGGTTAACTAAACTACTTAAAGATACATGGCTAACCTATATAGGTCAAATGATTAAAGAGGGCTTTTGTCAAGGCGTCAATGCTTGAGATGTGGTGGCCATTATATTCATCTGTTGTTTTAGGACTTTCACTGTCATGAAGAGTCGAAGTTTTACATGCTTTGGTTGTTGGTTCCTTTCATTGAAGCCTATTTCCACTGGCATGTCAATCTTGATTTGTGAGTGCTAGAGGAAGCTGAGCTTGTTTAATGCTTCAATAGTCCTCCTTGGTATTTTGACTACATATTAGTCATTTGGAAGTCAGTTGTGGCTATTAAATGTCATAGCCAAAGTGACATGCTTACAACAACATTGTGGTATGGCTGGAAACTATAGCTGACTAATGGTTATGGATGTAGTCATTGTGCTTGAGTGACTATTCTTCATCTATTAATTGAGTAGAGGTATTGTCTATTAGGTAGACATTGTGTATTATTTGTAATGGCTTCATTTGTTGTGCGCTTTATGTTAAATGAAGGTTTATTCGAAAACCATAAGACTTGTTGTGGACCTGTTTACGATGGTGTTGTCATGGCTAAGGCACAACACAAGTCTAATACCTAAATTCGCCTCCACATATTTTCACAAAATATCAAAAGCTAAGTCTTATCTCTCTCTACTCAATCTATTCCTCATCTTAAATTCAAGCGCTAACACTAAGAATGCGATTTTACTTGTTCTAAAATTTTCTTCAATTGATATGTATGAAGATTACTAATTGCTATTGTTTTTATGATTTCCAATGTGTTAAATTAGAATGTATCCTTTTCGAACAAGGGTGGGCTCTAAGAAAATGAGAAAAGAGAAGAAGAGGTACCAAATTGGGTTCTAAGTGGTTAGTTTAACCCACTTATTGCTACTTTCTTTATAATTTATACATGTTTTGCTCACTAGATCTAGTAAATTTGACCACTTTTTTCTACTTCCTGTTGTAGTTGCTATTGCTTGTAATAATATTTTTAACTATATAATAACTATCAGTTGTTACACAACTTCTTGTCTTTTTTTAGTTTTTCCTCTATTTATTTTATAATATAATCCTTCATCTAATGAGGTATTTCCTAAGCTTTATTACTTTTGTCTTTAATAGGTGTCGAGCGCTCATTATGCTCTATCATATGTGGTGTGAGCTTTTAAGTAAGGAAGTTTTCCCCTAGGTAGCTAAGGTAATAGTTGAGGTCGACTTTTAACTTCGTGTTTAAGGAGTAAGTACCATTGGTTGAGGGTACTCAATGTCTTAATCCTCCTTTGTGAGTTTGGTTTTAGTAGATCCTTTCATTAGTCTAATATAGACACCTTGTTGTGGTGATGATACCATAGCTAAGGCTAGAGAGATCCATTGCACGAGATGCTTTTGTGGCTTATAACTGTATAGTTAGTTGTTTGTCCTCTCTTTGTGCCAAAATTTAAGATTAACTCTTTGGATGGTTGAGTAAGGTAATAAATAGTATGCCTATTGGCACCGTATTGTCCTTGTCTCTTATTGGTGGTGCTTATGTTCTTGTTAAGGAGGCCTAACTTTTTGTGGATAAGTGGTTATCTAAGAGTATTGTCTAAGTTGCAATTTGGATGTTTAAGCATTATATGTTGCTTGGTATGGATTTTAACCTTTTGGTGCTTGTGCTAGGACTAACTATAGGCCTTTTGCTATCAAGAGAGAATTTTGTTAACATAGGTTAGTGCTCTATCTTAGCCATTTTGTTGACTTTTAATCAACTTGTGGTTTGCTACTATACACCCATCACATCTTGATTGAGACCTTTGATAAGCTTAGGCAATCTATCATGATGTCATTACTGAGTAGGATAGTAGGGTCTTATACCTTTGTAGGCTTTGCTCATGACACCTTAGAGCTAGATGAGCCTTATTTAATATGTAAAGAAAGCTTTGAGAAAACATGCTGATCGACTTCCTTCGTTAGCTCTTACTATTAGAGGTTGCATCCTTGTTGGATGTGGATGCTTAGTTGTAAAAGCTTACAGTTGATCCTTTTCTTGTTATGAGGGGCACGTTACTTTAGTTGTGAGTGAAGGTTATTGTGTTGCTTTGCTTAGTTTATGGGTTGTACATGCCATGCAGCTTTGAATAGTGTATACTGGGAGATACTAGCTTCGTGAAGTTGCTTTTGTTAGAGAAATAGTAAGGTTTTTTTTTTCCTTTTTTTCTCTTACTTTTTTTTCGTGTCTTTAACATTTTCTTGTCCTCAAGCTTTATGTGTTTTGAAGCAACTTTTTAGGCATGTGACAAATGTGTGTTTAGAGAGTTTGGAGAAAAAACTTATTATTATTATTTTTTTACATTTTTGTCAACTTTTGAAGGAACATAATAGAGCGATTCCATAGGAGTCAAAAGATTAGATATGCAAGTCTTATTGCGTACATATGTTTTTTTTTTTCCTTTTGTTAATTTGGTACGTTTAGCCATCTTAGCTTTGTTTACACTGTTTTATGGTAGCTGTAGTGTGTGAAGGTATTTATGCAAGTATAATCACAAGCATGTTTTGTTTAGGGTGACATGTGTAAATGGTGTTGCATATATGATGTTTTTAAGAGTGTAGCATGTGTTTGTGCTAGCTTGGTCGCTTATGGAAGCTCATTTTTTCCATGTAATGACAACTTGAATAGTGTTTATATTTATTAGAATGTGGGGAAGATGGTTTCTTGTATATTGTATGGTGATGTTCAAGCTAGTCAATCAAATACAACAGGCATACCGGTCGACTCTAGAGGAGTCTTGAGTTGATGAAACATGTAAGATGTCACAGAGAGGTGTAGGAGGAACAATAGGAAAACCTAGTTTCTCAAGTACGTGAGTGTGATATATGATGTAATCAAATATATTTGATCATTCTTGACTTGTTTTTCACAAAGTAGTTGCTTTGATAAATTTTGGAGATGTTCCAATAGAGTTTCCATGTTGCTCTCAATCTTAGCAATATATAGAATGACCCTAAATGAGAAGAGAAATCTCTTATTTATGAATGTTGTAGGCTGATGATAGCCATTAAATGACTTTTGGATGGACAGTTAAGATGAAGCATTACTTATGACTGTTGGTTCTCTTCCATGAATCTAATGCCCAGAATTCATCCATTCTTCTTATATATGTGCATGGGCTTTGGATATGAAGAAACCCATTTTTCCTATTAAAATTGCCCTGATTTAATATAAAAAAAAATAAGCTTATTTTGTTCTATGTAAACCCTATTTTAATCAAATGAAGCTTAAATTAGTCTAGAAAGATATTTTTGGAGTTTATTTTTTACACATGAGAAAATTGAATTAAGCCGATAGTGGAATAAACCAGTTCGGTGATCCTTATTTTGAGCCTATCAAGTCAAATTTTCCTATAATATCTCTTATTGGACCCATCTTCTAGACCCTACAACTCATTGAAAAGACCATTTCTTCACATTAAAGTGGGCTTATCGAAGTAACCCTCTACATGTACTAGCTATACCATGCTGCTTGTTGGCAAGAATATGCTTTATCTATATTTAAGATCGCATAGATGATTAATGCTAAGTGCTGACACTTAGACCATGTCTAATGGTACTAGGTTTGCTCTTTTATGTTAAGGGTTGTAGAGCAAGTGATTATTTATGCGGAAGATGGTGGGGACTAAAATGTTACCACCATTCATTCAAACAAAGCCTATGGTTGTGAAAAGTCATGTTGTAAATGATGAGTGTTTAAATATCGGCATACAATTTTCGTCTACTAGTGTTAAATTGGCTTAATAGCCTTTTCCTTTGTATAGGTGTTTTGTGCGATACACATAAATAACAAAGATGAGTTTAGTAAAGATAGAATTAACCCCGACGTCGGCACTAAAAGACTTAAGTCAATAGAGGGAATCGGGCTAATAGACTATACCCCACTGATTTGATAGAGGGCTACAAAACTAACAAGCTTGCTTGCCACAATGAGTTTACGTGTCTTAGGAAAATGCACACAACTTTGTTCTCTTCCCTAGTCTGCATGCTTGCCATTTATTGAATGTGGGTGGTGATCTTTTTCCTTCACGAAGATGTATTCCTTCAAATTTTTTTATTTACGCGGGTTACGTTTTAAGTCAAAAATAGGGTCGGACTTATTCTTTAGGGCTTGGTTGAAAAATGGCTATTAACACATGTTATTCTATGGCTATTGGATAGCTAGCAAGATGGGCGGAGATAAGGGCCTATTTCCAGTTATCTACTTAAAGTTTAAGATTATCAGTTTATTACCTGCAAACTTAGTTATTTATGGTACCTAATAAGATGATTAATTACAAAAGTAGAAAGAGTTAAAGTAGTTAATTGAAAAGTTCATACTTTTACAATTTAGTAGTTAATTGTAAAATAAATCAAATCAGCTACCAAATGTAATAATTATATGCAAATAAATAAAAGAAAATGAATAAGTTCGTCATGTTGTACGGCCCAATTTTTTATCCAATCGGTCTTTGCATCATTTATCATTTTTTCCTTCATATTTTTAAGGATCCTAAAAAGCCAGCACTATGAATAAGTATGATCCAGCAAGGCTGGTAATATATTACTCGTTATATCTCACATACACTAACCGGATATTATTTATATCTATCTTATCATATATGGCCAATGTTGACATATCTAATTAATATATTTTTATAATAAGATATCCCACTTTAATATATTAGAGGATATATATATTAAATACACAGCCATTTGATATTTCTATTTATTTATGCATTATTCAAGAATGAAGATTTAGGCTATGAATTGGGCTGGGGTGGGGGGTGGCGTGGGGTTGGGGTTTGGGGATTAGCATATTGTTCATAAAATTTGTCAGATCCTTTGTCAGATTAGTTAGATGATAGTCGGTTTAACTAAAAATATAAACAAACTTGTAATATATTTTGCAACAATGGATATACATTAAGAATTTTATAATGTTGGATGTACTTCACGATTAGTTAGAAGTTTCCTTATAAAGTTCTCACTTTTTCTTTTATTATATTTTTAAGATTACTAATATCAACTAGAGGTAATTTAGCTTTCTGAAAATTAAAATAATTCAATAAACTGGTTATAGCATAACATAAATACAAAAAGAGACAAAAAAGAATATAAAGATGATTTATCACATTTTTTCACCAACCCCCTTTTACTTCGTTAGATTAGTTCTAGAAGGAAAAGGTGAAAAGATAAAATGTATCGAATTTCGTATAGGGTTTTAAATATTGATTTCCTTAATTTATAGAAAACTAGTTGAGATTATTTAAAATTTTTAAATATCTTATGAAATTATTATCATTTTTTTTTTTTATAATTTCAACTACTGATAATAGGATTTTAAATAAAATTTGTTTTGCTTAATTAGTAAAATTTTAATGATATTTTATAAAATTATTATAACTTTATATTTTCATTTTAACATGTGACAGCATCTTATAAGGTAGTATTATTTTATAAAGTTCTATTATATCACACAAACGTGCTGTATAACAAAATGTCAACTGTTTACCTAACAACTTAAATGTAACGTCCATATATTTAAAAAAAAAGAAAAAAAAAATCTAAAATCAGCATAAGAATTGTTTAAAATGTCATGTCAGCACTTGGAGTAACTCTTTTTACTAATGAGGGTGTTCATGGATCGGTTTGGGTCAAACCTTTAATAAACCAAGCCGCTTTTAACGATTCGGAGTTTTAAACCAAACTGCTTTTTAGTTCTAATAAATATAAATATAATCATTTGAGTTCACAGCTAAAAAGAAAAAAGAAGTTTAGATTGAGAAACGTCACACAGAAACTAAAGTCACCTATCATTATATTAGGTCATATATTTAAAAATTTCAAAGACATATATTATCCCAAATTTAAAAATATTATTCAATACGAATTTAAAATAACATATATTATATATTTGTAATAAATCTACAACACTAACTAAGAAAATTATTCTTTTGCATTAATTCCATATTTACTTATAATATTCTTTCTTTATAATGTATTTAAAATTTTATCTTACTAATTAGTTTAAAGTTCTAAATTATCTTAGTGTTGTTGATTGTAGATGTTGCAACCTAGTATAAAACCTACTCGTTTAAATCTATCCCATGATAAGAATTTTACATTTTGTTGAATTAATTTTAAAACAATACAAGTCCTAATATGTAATGCTCAAGAGTTATAAATAAATAAAATAAATCTTATTTATTTTATTATTTCTTTTAATATGAAGCGGTTCGGGTGGGTTCAAACGATTTGGTTTGGTTCGATCCCTTGAACCAAACCGTAATTATTTAGGCTCTTCTTGAACCAAACTATAAAATTGACAAAAATATAAAAGAATCGCATTTTGCGATTCTGTTTGGTTTTATTCGATTTAATGAATAGCAAACCGTAATCATTATCCCTGGTTACTTTAAAAGAGATACATTTTTTTTAAATTTTGTGGGTCCCATTTTATTATATTACTTTACAATAATGTTATATATATTTTTGATAAAGATTAAATGAGTATAAAATGACTAATGGAAGAATGAATGAGATGTTGCTTTTTTTTTAAAATTAAGTAAGTATGAAAGTGAGAGGATTACTTATCATAGCAACTTCAGTTACTAAATAATTAACAAACAACTTATTTTATTATACAAATAACTACCACATCATTTATATCCCTTAAAAAAAAAAAAAGTTAAGTATCCAACAAGAAAAGATCCTGTTAGAAACAACTATCTCATGAGAATAGTCACTTATTAAAAGTTAGAACACATTCGGCCAAAAAAAAAAAAAAATAACAGTTAGAACGCATGCAATCTTCCACATGACGCCAATGCAGTTTTAACATAAAAAGTGCAAAGCTTTTCATGGGGCCAATTATTGATTTCAGATGAGCTGTTGATATGATATCCCATTCCCTGCTTCCTATTCAAGCCAACAGTGAGCATTTTATCCCAGGGTAGGCAAGCTACCCTTCGAAAAAGATAAGTATATCAAATATAGTAAAAAATCATAAATCAATCGGGCCCCGTTAGCCGTTGATATAGATAGTGTGTTAAGGTCTAAGAGAAAAAAATTTCTGGACATTTATACAGAAGACCAAGTTATGGAGTTTTCGCATTTGGTTTTTTCTCAAGTATATCGAGAGTATCTATTAACATTTTCCAATTCGTAGATTATATTTTAAACAGCTTATGAGAAATTTAACATAATTTTTAGAAAAAATTATAAAGCTCAAGAGAGTCTCTCTCTGATTCCTCCACACAACATAGCATTTAGGGTATATATATGCAATTTAAAGCAACAGTATTTTTGGGATAAATGTAATATAAAAGTAATGTTCTTAAACCTTATATCGTGCAAATATTGATATTAAATCTAGCTAGCCATAAATTTTCAGTTTCAAATTAAAGACACATGAATTTCATTATCTATACGGTAACATATCGTCACTAATGATAATGAAATGTATTGATTTATTGAGAAAACAATCTCTCGTACTGGATGAAGTACGTAGCATCCGTAATTGATGACGATTGCGAACTAAAAATTAAGGAACAAATTCGCAAACAAATTGCAAGAGGACGTTTGGTTTTGTCTATATTTGTTTGTTCGTTCTACATAAGTGTGAATTTCTAATCATGACAAGTTCCTTTTTGCAACGATTTTCACGCACAATCGAAGAGTTATTTTATGCCCATAAAATAGTCACAAACATATATCTGTTTCGAAATTCCTCAATTACCTTTGGTTGAATAATCGCTTGACATTGTATTTTATGAAATGAATGTAATTATACTAATGATGTATAATTATAGATAATGGAATATTGAATTATGTTTTTAAAAATCAGGGATAATATTTTCAACCACAACGCATTCATTCCAAACCCATATTAAACGAGTAATTTTTTATAGTATAATGATAAAAATAGTGAAGTTGATACTAGACCCTTAAGTGTGCAAATTTTAGAAATAAAAACCTTGTATGCATTATGGCAAAAAAAAAAAAAAAAAAAGAAGAACACCTCGTATGCATATTTAAAGAATATAAGCCCTGAAATGCATAAGAAGAACAAACATGGGCCCTTCTTTTGTCAATTAATTTGCTAGGAGTTAGTAGGTTTAGGGTGAGTAAGGTTAGACACCCTATCCATACCTTTTGTAAAATACAAATCATTAAGTTTTGCACATAAAACTTGTCCTATAACATTTTAGAACCATCAATATACTGTATACTTTGCAAAACCCACACCATGTAGAATCTATAATTTTTTTCCTTAAATTTTAAGATTATAAGCAATATATACGACTTCATGTAATATGAAGGATTATCTTACTTCAATATAATTGTTGCAGTAAACTATCCATAGAAATAAATTTGAAATGTAAATTTCTAATATTACAAGTTCTTTTTTATACATAACTTTTTTGAGTAATATTAGAAAAATAATATATGCACGAAAGATGAAATATGTAACCAAACCAGTGAAGCTTGTTTTTTTGATATCAAGTAAAAATGTAAAACATTTAGCAATGTTCAATAACTAAAAACTTTCAAGGCTTTTGTATATTCATTAGTCTTTAGAGAGAATCAACATTTTTTAAGCATATATAATCATAGAATATGTGTTATATTATAATAAAAATGTTAAATTTGGTATCTAAACTTTGCATGAAAATTCAATTTGGTACATAAACTTTAAATTGGTCAATTTAATATCCAATTAAGATTTTATGGCTATTTTACTACCTCAATAACACCATTTGCTTTATTTCTTGACATGAAAGAAGCAGTTTATTAGTGCTAGATAATGTTAGGCGTATCAGTAAATATTCAATAATATGTTATCTCTGAAAACGAAAATGAGGTAGTCAAATTACTAGAAAATATTTGATTCAATATTAAATTATTTACTTCAAAATTAGGATACTAAATAAAATTTATACATAATGTTCAGATACCTAATTTGATATTTATCCCATATTATAAAACACTACAGAATAATCACTTAGAAAACAATGATGTGTTGTTGCAGTTAGAAAATTACAATAGTTTAAATTGGGTTTCACCAAATTAGGCATAAAAGGGAATGAAAGAAAAGAAGATAAGATGGGAATGGATAATGTGATATGCGATTTAGGTAATTAGATAGTATCTTTGGGTTTTGAATATATGGGATTGGGCTCTTTAAAAAAAATATACAAAATGAAAAACTCTTAGCTTGAAAACAATGCTATTATTATTTTTTTTTTTCAATTATTAGTATTATCTAATATATATTTTTATAGGGAGGATATATGATATGACGAAAAATGCTTGTGTGCACGGTATGATATGTATCCTGTCCTTACAATTTGACAGCAATGAATATGATAGATGTCCTTAATTTCCTTTTGAACTTTTTTTTTTTCCTCCTAAAGATCAAAACCTTCAAATGCAACTCAAAAGATATACATTATATTGTGTATACCATTTATCTATGCTATTCTATTGCATTTTTCCCACATGAAATTTGACTATACAATCAATTGATCTAAAATTTGCCCCTATAAAAATAATAATAATTGATGTAAAAATTTAACGTAAGAAGTTCAATTGCATTTTATTTAATTATCTATTGAGTTGAATCTGTATACTATCATTTCTGTATATTTTTATTAAGTCATTAACTTGACGAACCTAAAATCATAGGACAATGGATGTAAAATTCAATATATATATAAGTTTAAATCTTCAGTTTAGTTAATTATGTAAGGGTTTTAGTTAAAATCTCAAAACAAAGCGTTATGTCATTAATATGATCACTACACTTAACGAATTCATACTTATAAATTGTTTAGTTAAATTTGGTATTAGAATGAAGGATGAGGAGTTTCATAGTTGTACCTCATTACATCCAAATTTATATTTATGGCCCAAGCCCACTTGACATACAATAGTCAATATCCGAATCCATAAGTAAGACGAATAACGAAATTTAAATCCACATCAGGACTTTAAACATTTATATTATTTGATCATAAAGGTCAATTATTTTTCAGTAGTTACATAAATTAAAATTGGTGAAATAGGTTTTGATTCTTTCACTCCTGTTGGCCTGTTCCCCTCCTCCCACTGTTGCAAGTGAAATGGATAATATTTAGCTATGATTATATCTCGATGGAACAATTATATATGCTATCTTGCCAGTAAGAAATTTTGATTAATCTTTTGAAATTTGATTCAATGAGTTAAAACTGCTATTGCCTTTGACGATGTAGGTTTATTTGTTTTATAGTATTCTGAATATTTTGGTATCATATTTTTATAAGTAGTACCCAATGTGAAATCTAAACTTTGATGAAAATGTTAATTAGATAACTAAACTTTAAAAAATATAATTTCACACTCAATTAAACTTTACTAACTCTTAAATACTACCCCACTTAACGCCATTAAATCATTGTCTGACACGTGTCTCTTACTTCAAGAGAAAATGGAAGAGTGTGGTAATATTTAAGGACACAAAAAGTTCAATTGGATATGAGATTGAACTTTTTAAAGTTCAGGTTTCAAATTGAACATTTTTCATATATATCGTTTTTAAACGAATGTTTGTCAAGAAACATGCACTTATAAAAATTGATAGTTTTATTCATAAATTGAACAAATAGATATAATACATATATGATATAGATAAGTTACGGATAAGTTGTAGATGTGGACTAGATACAGATAAATATCCAATAATCCAAACTGATAGGATAGTAAAAAAATAAATATATAACTAATAAAACAATCAATGATAGAACTTCCAATTTCTTGAAATTCATTATTCTTTCTTTATGGTTACTACAATTATTATAATTTTAGAGAACTGAGAGTCAATTCGCGGATGCTGACATGACATCTGCACCATGAGTACTAAAAAATTACCAATAATTAGGTAAATTATTCACTTATAGAATTGTTTAAAAAAAATACAAGTTTTTCTTTTAATTAAAAAAAATGTAGTATATACATTTATACACTCTATGTAACATCTGTTAACTCTTTGCTTCATTATATAACCAACTAAATAATTGCTTTACTCCAAAAAAGAGAATAAAATAAACACAAAACCTCAAGCTACTTTCAAATACTTTAAAACACTTTGATATACCTTTAAGTAATTGATGTTTCATGGAACTGAGTCCTACTAATTATATGTTAAAATATTTTTTTCAGTATTAGTCCCATGAGGCCCAATGCAGACGAGGCCTAATGCCTTTGGCCCATGTGATATGGTACACATTTCATGAGACGACTTTGTTGCATTCCTTTAGCCATCATTTCGACCGCTTCGCATTTGAAGAAATGTTGGACGATTGTACATTATGATTCTCTGCATAATCTCTACAAGTTTGATATAATTTTTTTTTCTTTGAAGTTCTTATGGTGTTATAATGACAAAAATCAACGTAAATTAAAAAATTTAGGGGAAAAAAAAAAAAAAACTGAGCCACACACAAACGGGTTGACGCACAACAGACCAAATTGGGAAATTGACGTTTTGAGGTTTTGTTGGTGTTTAAGGATAGAAACAAAACTAAAGATTGGTTTTCTGTTAAAACAAGGATAGATCAGACTCATAATGGCAAATATAACTATTGGTTGTTAGATTAAAACTTACGTCGCTTACGCATCCTAGGTAATGCGTCTGCTCAGTCAATAACGATTGATAAAAATTCAAGGAAGTGGAGAATATATACACTCAATAATGATAGAAAAATGTCTCCTGCATTGTCAAACTTGTTAACTAGTGAAAGCAACCGAGATTAAGACCTAAATGTTGACCTAGGACACCTTAACGTTTTGTCAATAAAGAAATGTTTTATAAAATATAAACAAATAAACATGCTTTTGGGTCCGCTAGAAATGAGCTCATCATTCTAAATCTAGGCATGAATTAGGCATTAAATCCAAGGCCAGACCGAATATGAGTTGCCATTGATGGGTCTGAAATTGTGATTCACCTCTTACCAATCTTGATCTAGCTAAGAGAGGCTTGACTAGTAGTAACCTTTGTGAATGTTGTTTTACTAAAGTTGAATCCATATCTTATGTTCTTTGTGATTGCGAATTGGCGAGGCTATTTGATTTTCTCTGATTAGAATTGTTTAACGACATGATTTCTTTTCAATTCCTTCTGATTGGTAAATAGTTAAGGGGTTTTCGTCTGAACATTGGCTCAGGCTCCATAGTTATGGTTGAACTTTGGGGTATTTTCAAGGGTCTTGACTTTGTTGGCAAAGGGGTTTCCACCAAATTTGTGTGGAAGTTGATAGACTTATTGCTATTCAATTAGTGCAGCAGACTAATGCTCCCATTAACTCCTAGATTCGGCTCATTAGATATATCCAGAAGTTAATCAACATGGAGTGGTAAATCCAACTTTCACATACATATGGAGAGGGTAATAGGTATGTTGATGTGTTGGCTACCTATGCTTATAGCTTGAATCACAGCCTGGCCATTCTGGATGCTTATTGTCTAACTGTGAGTTATATTCTGTAGGAAGACTTATGTAGAGTAGCATTCCTTAGACCTATCTGTTGTTAGTTGTTGTTTTTTGGTCTTGTCCACCGTTTTCTATATAAAAAAAATGTTGTTATTATTTACAAGAAATAAATATACCTTAAAAGTATGTTTGATTTGATTTATATATACTTTTATAAAAGGAAATTTCCATTCCTATAAAACTAGTTTATCTATAAATAATATAGTTCACTGATTTTTTTGTCAACTTAAGGCCTATAGACAAATTAATTACTTAAATAAGGTCACAACCATATTAATTATTGTGTAAATTACACCAGAAGGTATTGATATTTGTAGTAAGCTTATTAAAGGTATCAATATTCTAAGTAGTTAAAAGGAGATATAAATGTTTGGCAAAATATATCAAATGAGATATTAATGTTTTGCAAAGTTCGTTTGAGGTGTTTGCGTTTGGATCAGTATTCAATTAAATCTTTTCAATCTTCCACCAATAGTTAATATTGATACCTTATTTAACCCACTTTGTCAAATGATGATATCTCTTTTTAACTACTCAAAACATTGATATCTTAAATGACCTTACCCTTCAAATGTTGGCACATCTTTTTAACCACTAAAATATTGATACCTTAAATAAACTTATCCCCAAATGTTAATACATTTTCATATAATTTACCATATTAATTACCACATTACCACACGTGATTTTGATTTAATACTTTGTCAAATCTATAAGTTTCAAAACCTCAATTGAGTTCTCTGCACCTCCATATCTAATTTGTTCTTCACTCACAAATCAATGCTAAGCCTACTCGAAAACACATCTCTATCTCCAAACCATACAAGTCAAACATGGTGCCTTCTCTCACAACACTTCCAAGACACCTTCACCAACATCCATCCAAACTCTTTGCTCAAGCCCTCACTTGTCACTAACCATAATCATAGGGCAACCCATATCCTTTGAACATTGACACTAAAGAACCACTCAGCAAACCTACTGATGGCATCACCAAACTACCACTAACAATTGCCCCAATAAAAAAAGGAAAAAAAAAACCGAATTCATTACATGTGGAATTCACCGTCACCTAAAAACCAAGGAATCATCTTCTTTTTTTGGAGACCCTCACTCTCTTGAAAAGATCTCAATTTCTCTCTCTAACATTGGAGCTCTAATGAACACCACTTCTATTCACACTTTGACCTACAAAAAAACTCTAAATGATCTCCTCTCAACCTGCGCCAAACCTGACACAACACTCTGGATAACTTTACTTCCAAAGAAAATTGCATTGTGCTGCCTATTATCGCATGTATAAGATGCGGAATTCATTTTGCATCTTTCTCGTACAACTTGGCAACTATAGATTGCTACATCATATCCATAACATGTGAGTTTTCTTGTAATTTACAATATCTTATTTTCAACATGTGATTTTGTGCATTATTTTAAGAATTGATATAAATTATATTATGGTAATGTTTTTCAATGATAATGATAGGTAAGTATTGCACTTTACGATACAACCAAGGTAGGATTAAAAAGGGTTATATAAGATCTACACCTGAGCAACTTTTCTAGAGGGTCTCTTAAGCATGACCCCAAAAGCACACAGGGTTTTTAATGTCATACCCAAACTCACCCTACAGGGTATTAGGTCAATTACCTTATCCTGTTTGACTCAATATTGAAAATGATTGAAACTTTTATTAAGGAACTTTTTATCAATAAAAATAATGGTAAATAAGATGATGATAGATGGCAGAGTATTCCTCATTGTGTCATTATTAACAAATGAATAGTGGAGTAAGATGTCTAGAAAATGTACTTGATGAATAATAGTGCATGATTTTTCTCTCATCTTTATCTTTAATTATATTATAAAAATAAAGAAAATAAAAGGTTGACATAAATCCATTGTCAAAAAGGTATAAAAATATTTTTTTTTCTTAATTTTAGTTATTCACCTCTCAGTTTTTTTAAAAGGTGGAACTTAGATTTTAAGTTAGATTACTTTTTTAGAACATGCATTTTTCTTTTGAGGTTGAATTTAATTTTTATTTAATTATTTTATTCTAAATTTATTATGTTTTTGTGCATTAGGTTTTCTCACTAGGTCATAATTATGAGTGGCTTGACCCTAAGCCCTATAGGATTGCAAAAAATTTCCCGAACCTATTCGAAACAGTATAGAATTAAATCCTACAAATTTTTAACAGTTGGGCAAGTTGAGTACCTTATAATGACCTACCTAGTTACATCCATAATTGCACTTCTATGTAACCTCTATTTTTTTTTTTTTTTTTTTTTTGTAGACTTACGTTCTAATGCTATAACTAAAGTTGATGTGGTTGCATGTTTAATAAATACAGTTTTTTTAATAATTCTTTCAAAAAATGGGCTAAGGTTCGAATTCCTTTTAGTGTAGGGCTTGGATGTCTTCCATAAATTATGCAAGTTTCGACTTATTTGTCTTTAGAAGGTTAGGCTCTTCGATCTCAATCTTGGCTCCTCTTCAGTTTGTCTTGATTCATTTCTTAACTCTAATCTTGAGCAACAAGTTTGAAGCATGATTCATCATTTATTTTCTTTAGGTTTGAATCTAGGTTTGGATCTCATCATACCCTCCCACTAAAAAGAAGATTATCTTGACTTCTAAAACTTTAGATGGTATGTCATCGTTTAGAGTCAACTACCATCCTATAAGAAACATAAATAAAAGTAAAAGCATAATCAACATCTAGAATTCTTTCCACTCAGTGTGTTTTGATTAATTTAACTCAAGAAATCTAATGTATCTTTAAATAGTTACAATGGTCTCAAACAATATGTTCCTCCTTTTGATCAAGAGAACCATGCTACTATGACCCATTACCATTTTTTTATGGGTTGCAACCTTCCGACTTGTTGGTGGCTATTTTAAGTACTCAAACTGAGGGATAGATTTTTTTTTTTTTTAAGCTTTTGCCTTTTCTTATTATTTTATAATATTTAGTTTATTTATATTTATGTTTAATTATATCCATTATTCAAATGACTTATTTGAATGAATTAGACATTATTGTGTGGTAAATATGGACAAAAAATTAATTATGCCAGCAAAAGTCCAACTGATTAAAAATTATTGGCATCCATGGATTAAAGTATTGAACCAAGAGTTGGTGGTGGCTAAAATAATAGGCAGCATAGGAAAATTTTTATTCAAGAATCATCTTCTCAACTTGTTACCTACTCTAACTTCTTCAACCAAGTACAAATCTAGGACTCCTATTAATGGAAAACTTTTTTCTTTTTCTTTTTTTTTTTTTAAGTTTTCTTGAAAGTAGCATGTTGTCAAGTGTTTGACTAATTCATAAAAATAGTTTTTCGTTCGTTTCTTCCAAATTCTTGGATAATGGAAATAGTAGGATAATTAATAATAAAACATACTCTATAATTTAATAATAAAACTACTTAAATAAAAAATATTTTAAAAAATCAATAATAGGTATGTTGATAGTAAATGATTGGTAGGTATGAATAGATAAGAAAATGATTTACACTTTTATAACAAGTAAGTAATTAAAAAAAAGCGCTATTGATGAGTCACTATTTTCCAATAATTATCCCACTTTTATTGAAATAAACATGGAAACATGAAAAGAAATTTTCCTAGATATATTTTGATCAAAACAAATAGGGCCTAAGTAACATAAATTATCATTTATATTCTACAAACCATCTCTCTAATAGCCCATTTACTTGATGTAAATAGTTAATCATTCCTCCTTATTTTAGGTAAAGTTACTATTATAGTGTTTAGTTGGAGGTAATAACAAATCATAAAAAATTTCTATAGCAATTCATATCATCATCACACATATTAATTGCTATTTTCAATGATTTTTTTTTCAATTTTTATCATAAATACTCTTATCTTACAAATATTATTGATGAAATTTCCATTTATCTATGAAAAAGATAAGAGACATTATAGAAATTTTACTTTTACTCTAATAATTATATGTTTTATTTTTTATACCAAGTAAACATTGTAAAAGACATATAATGAGGAAATTGTATAAATATCAACTTGTCCAACCAAAAATTTCATAAATACAAATGACACAAATATAATTATTAAAATACTGATGCAAAATGGTATATGCTACATGCAACTTGTTGTGTAAGCTGATTCCGTCAATAAAGTAAAGGTCCAGCAAAAACAGAAAAATTGGTTAGAGGTGCACCAGAAGGTTTCTCGATGAGGCCACTACAATGCTTAAGTTAGTCAGTGGGTTCTTCTACTTTCAAAGGAACAATAATACATACGGAGAAGCTTTTTGGAATTCCCCCTTCTTCCTTTTTTTCCCGTTTGGGAAAGGGGATATTAATGGTGTTTAGAGTCATACCAGGATAGACCTACCGAATTTGCTACGGTGAGTCTCTACCTGGTAGTTGACTTGGTACCCAAAGTGGAAGGGGTACTTAGGCTAGGACACAAGTCTAATCTGATCAAGGGATGGGGCCTCAAATTAATAGGTTGAGACTCATTTTACAAATGAATATGGAATTGCACATCCCTTAAAGGCGGCAATGATGAATGAGTCTAAAATATTTTATGAAATCTTCCTAAAAGTGCTTCTATAGCACTATTTCTGGTGGTACCATAGCAAACATCCTCACCCTAACTTCATTGGGTTGGTTGAGTTCCCCTTAGTGACGAGATGGGACTTAGATACTTCATGGTTTGGGAGTTTGGGTAAGTTGGCGGTCTTTACTCTTGGTTGAGTTGAACCTTGTGAGGGCTTGTGGGATGTTGAGGGAGTTTACCTTCAAGCTCGAGCTCGTGGAGCAAGTTGCCACCAAGCTAATGGAAGGCCTTTTGTGGATTACCTCTAGGCCAATATGGGTAATAGTTGGGGTCTTCGTACTAGGTTAGGCCTAGACCTTTATTAATGTGGACTTTCTTGAGCAAATAAGTCTAGTAGCCAGCTGGGCTGTGGGGCCTAGTCGTGACAATGGTGTGCCGAGTGAGTTGTAGCTCATATTTTGCTGTCAACACATGTCCTCTGTACTCTTCTTGTTCGAGGATAAGGAGAGTGATTGTCTTGGGTTCAGCTTACGGGCTAGAACTTAATGGCCTAAATTGCCATCTAAGTGTTTACATCCTTTGGGTGCTATTGGTCTTTTAACTAAGTTGCATCCCCTGTATATTATTTTCATTACTATTTTTTTCTTTATATGTATATATATATTTTGGATTTTGTGTTCCCTGAGCCTATCCATTAGTGAGTCATCACTACTTTGGATCCTACGTTTGCTAAACTTATTGGAGAAGTTTCGTGTAGTTCCTTTAGGACATGCTGGGGATTGTGTCAGTTGTGATGATTGCATTAGGCATCTCAATGATGCAGATGGGCCATGGGGATTTAGGACGTGTTGTTCCCTAGTATGCATCGATAGGAAATCTCTTTACCTTCCCCTCTTATTCTCTCTCTCTCTCTCTATATATATATATTTCCATTCTTTTGCACATAAATCATCTTCATAACAATTACCATTAGCATAGGTTCTTATTTCTTGTGGTAAAGTTCCTTTAAGCTTTTTCTTTTATTCATCATTAGGGGAGATGTTGAGCTTAATAAACTCGGACACTTAGTCTTTTTCTCATTATTCTAAGGGTAGGTTGTAGCGAATCGCAGGTAAGGTAGGAAGAGGCCCACTCGGACTTAAGAGGCTCTTGTTCTGGAGAAGATGATAGGTCAGAAGTCAATGGTTCGGCCTCTGTAAGTAGCCGTGAAGAGAGGTCTTGTAAGGTCTTAGTGGGCTGGTAGGAAAGCATGCCATTTTAGAGGCAGCCTCATTTACGAAATTGGCCGATAGACTCTATCAATGCCCTATTGATAGGTATCCTCTTGATAGCTTAGATAAGGGGGCAGTTGTTCCCCTCCATACCATGGCGATGATCCTGATGGGATTTGTTGCACTCTCATAGAGAGGGCCTTTCAGTCGATCTGTTGAAAGGAGATGTGGGGAGCGCCTCAGAAGTAAGATGTTATGATGCCTTTGAGCTCATATTAGGTTTGCCTTCTTGGCGGCCGGTGGTTTACTCTATCTAGTAAGGTGCCCTAATTTAGCTTAAAGATACCTTTTTCACCATTTCAAAAGGAGTTTTTCAACTATCATTGGTTGTGCCCGGCTCAATCGCTACCTAGTGCTTAGCAAATCTTGGTCGCCTTTAAGGCTGTCTGCCTTAGCATGATAGTATGACCTACCTAGATCTTGTTTTGCTAGTATTTTTTGTATAAAAGGTCACCGGAAGGGTGATGTTATCTTGCCAGGTAGCTCAAAAGTCCTTATCTTTTTATTGGCCTCACTAGCTTGAACAGACGTGATTGGAAAGCTAAGTTTTAGGTAGTGAAGCTAAAGGAGGGTGTGCAATGTGGGTTCAATTTTTGGATGGATTGGTGTGAGCCCATCGAAGTAAGAAACCTACGAAGTTGATGTCATATGATGCCAGAGGGTTGAGGATGTTGGAGCTAATGATGGATGAGCGAGGTGGGAGGCCTTACAATGTTGCTCTTATAAAGAGAAATTTTTTTGAAGGATATATCTATTCATGAGGGTGACAAGGATGCTCCTTCGTGAGGTGCAGTCCCATTTTATTGGCATAGATACTCTCTCTGCCCTTGCCCTCTCCTCTCCTCCCCTCCCTTCCCCTCCCCTTCCCGAGGCTGTCTAGTTGAACTCTCAACATAGAATGCTTTGGCTAGTTCTTGTGTTTTTTTCTTCTTCTTCTTCTTCTTTCTTTCTTTTTAGGTGGGCTCAACTGGTCAAACTTCATAATTTTTTCATTATTGACGTTTCTTGTGTTGTTTTTGCAGAGATACCGATGGAGATTATTGATATTGTCAAGCTACTTCTAGGTACTTCAACTAAGAAGAGGAAGAAGAGTGGTATCAAGTGAAAGGTGCCTATGAAGAGACGAGTTATTGAGGTTAAGGGGTGAGATGAGCCTACTCCTATTACCAAGGAAGTCCATGTCGAGCCATTGCCAAGCCCACAAAGGTGTGAGCGAGGTGTTGTGGATACTCCTACAGTTAACCTTAGTTTGCAGATTATACATACTTCGTCTCATCCTCAATTGCCCAAGGTACAAAGTCAGCCTTGTTGTTCTCCTATCGCCACTACCCTCATTGGGCGTAGATTGCTAAGGTTCAAGGCTGTTGGATTACTAGCGAGCTAGTTAGGTGAGTTGTTGCTGGAGGTTAAGTTGCCAGGGATGTTCTTTATGCTCCAATTGATGTGACATGGGGTAGGGCTCTTAAGTGGAGCAAAGTTCAAGGGATTAGGGGATTTTTAAGGACCTCATCATAGTGGAGTATAGGGATAGGGTGAAACGCTTTTGAATGAGTTGAGATCAAAGGTTGAATTTTTCGATTTCTTAGCTCACAAGTTGTATGGGTTATAGTTGCGTTTGCTATCTTGCTCTTTGTTTGTTCTCTTCTTTGTTTTTTCTTCTCTTTTTTTTTTTTATGTATTTTCTATTGTTGCAGGTAATGGCGTTTTTTTCTAAAGTTATAAGATATACGTGATCAGGTTGGGGTATTATGAGTCATGCTGCTACTTGCTTTTTTTTTTTTTTTCTAATATCTTGTCGGCCTTGTTGACTTAACATTTCCTTGTCAGGAGGATGAGGAGCTAGAGCAGTTAAAGAAAATGTTGCCAAGCTAGAGAAGGTAGCTTCTAAAGAGAGGCAGGAGACAGTGAGGTTGCATAGTTGTGTTACTAAACTGGTAGACAAGAGGTAGCAATTAATTTAGCAGGCCAAGCTGGCATCTATCTATGCTCAGCATGAGGTCGACAAGGCTTTATGAAAGCAGACCTCTCTTAAAGCCACAATTTCTAATTTAGAGAATAAGTAGAAGAGTATGAGGCAAGATAAAGACAGCTTGTCCTTTCATGTGGAGGAGCTTATTGTGAGTTTGAATGACTGTGAATAGAGAACTCTAGCTTAATGGTCAATTATCTGCTATTGGATCTCTTTCTTGCTTTCATGGTCGAGTTTCTTTTTTCTTTTGGTTGCCGTGTAATCGTAGGTTTTCTTTCTCACAGTCTTGAGTGGTCGAATTTAAAGGCGGTTATTCTTGGGGTGGCTAAGAGGAGTGTTTAGGAGGAGATTTTTGTAAACTAGAGGTGGAGGGATCTCCAATAAGCTATTGCAAAGGACAGTGCTTGGGTTGTTCGAAGTGAGGTATTGAAGTGATACACCAGACTTGATTTCTACTTCTTAATTGTTCTCATGGGAGAAGTTGCCCTAGAAGATGATGAAAACGAAGGGGAAGAAGGAGAAGAAGGCAAGGGAGGAAGTGTGGCTAAGGTTGGTGAGGGTTCTATTATTGCAAATCAAGTTAAGGGTGTCGCCATTGATGAGGCGTAGGGGGTCAAGTACGGTAAGGGCATTCCTCAAGTTGTGACCTAAAGACTGGGTCAATAGGTTGAGCAGCCTACTATCCTCGGGGCTGTGCTAGTAGTTAAGCCCCAAGTAAGCAACCAGAATAGGGCAGTTGGTGATGCTCGTCTAGAAGTTAGAGGACAAATTGCTATCATAGATCCTTGACCCATAACAATCGAGGAAAGCTTTGCTGCTTGCTGAACGAATTGAGTCTCGTCTTCCGACCCTAACCGTACCCTCTTTTTTTTTTTTTTTTATTGAGCTTTGTAATGAACTATATTATGTTTCTTATCTTTTCCATAACTTCGCTTGTTTTAATCTTAAATTAAATGAAATTGACTATCTTTTGTCTTTAACTTTTAAGTTTCCTCTTACTTATTATTGCACGAGCCGACCTTCCCTTGTTAGAAGTCGATCCTTTTCTTATATCGTTTATAGCTTTAGGAAGTACTTATGGTCTTGTTGCATTTTCTAAATGTATTATTGTAGCTTGGCTGGCATAATCTTAGACATCGACGATTTCTTGTCCCATAGCTCAACATTTTACTCGTTTTGTGGCAATTGCATATATTGGATCGAATCCACTAATCTAGTGCTCGTTATGGGGTAAATTAGAAGCAGCTTTATTGTAGGTGATGATGCTGGTCTTCAAATCTATTTGTGCATGATAGAGAGCTTTCTTTTCCAAGATCCGCTCGTTTCCAAGGTCTACTCGAGATTCTCAAGATTTGGTGGCATTAAATGCTGACTTTGGTGTGGTTTATTTTGGTCTATAAATAGTTATCTTTGTTGAAGAGTTTTCATTACACTTCAATACTAGCTTTTGTTCCTCACTTTTCCCTCGTTTAAATTCCTTTGTTGTGTCCTCATATGGTTCATAATTGATTTACTTATGTTGTGGTTCTTAGTTAGTTTTCTTTGGTTAGAGAGGTCTAGTCCTTGGGGGCTACGGCTGAGAGTTTGTGGCTCTATTATCTTTGTTTAGTAGAGTTGGCAGCTCTACAATCCCTGTTTACTAGGTCTATCACTAAGGTTGGCGAATGGGTTAGGCATGTTATTCATGCTTCAATTCCTATTCTCGCCTCGACCATTTGATTTAGGGTTGTGTTTTTCCTCTATAGTTCTTAGGTTGAAGTTAGGCAGCTGTGGTGATTACCGTGCTGTGTCTAAGGTTGCTAGGGCTTGTTCCCCTTCTACAACTTTAGCCTACTGATAGCCTATTGAAGTCAAAGTTGTTGTGAGGGGTGCCTTCGAGTCTTTCTCCTACTTCCCAAATCCTTTCTTTAGGCCATTTTCATGGCTAGTAGTGTTGTAAGAAACCAAAAGCTAGGAGGTCGCACAACTAGTGGCATCAAGTTTGGACACTTTTTATTAGAAATCGTCCACTAATTGCTTCTTGAGCTAGGATTCCTGTTTGAATGGAATGCTAGGAGCCTTGTCGCCCTTAGTCAACTTGTTGACCTCAACAAGTGGGAGCTCTATAGATTTGTACGCATAGTTAACTAGGTCGAGGTCTTGCTCACCATGGACTAGTGGGGCTAAGTACTTCTAATTTGAGGTTCAGATCCCTTTTGGGATTCCCGATTGAATGTCTGACCATCTTTGGAGATTTTTAAACTCATAGAAAGTTTACTTTATATCTCTTTGGCTACGATGCCATTCAAAACTATCCTGGTAGAGATGCAAGCCAAAACTATTGTAATTGTTTTTGGCTTCAAATTGATAAACTTGGCTCTTTGCTCTTTATGCGTGTTTGTTTTAATCCATGATCTATGTCTTGATAGTCATTGCCAAATAATTTACCTAAGCTCTTTTTTCTAGTGTGGCCTTAATCTCTTGTTGTGACTTGCCTTCGAGGGGAGATGACCTTGAGCTTTCAATAGGGGTTACCCTTAAGAGGGAGTTACCCAAGCTCACAAGGGGAGTGACCCTTAAGAGGGAGTCACCTAAGCTCATGAAGGAAGTGATCCTTAAGAAGGAGTCACCCGAGCTCACGAGGGGAGTTACCTGAGCTCATTCAGAGTGCGAGGATGGAGTCCTTTAGTCTCTCAAGGCCCTTACTCAATCTGTCTTTTTTTTAAGTGAACTTGGAAGGTACAATTGACATTAAAACTTCATTTCATTCATAATCTTGTTAATCCTTTACAAAGTTGTATTTTGAGGTTTGCATACAAGCGAGTAGTATCTATTCAAAGAATTTTTTTAAGTTGTTGGCATTCCAAGTTCTTGGGATGAGCTCGTTGTCTAGTGTTTCAAGTTTACAAGCTCCATTCCCTAGAGCTTCCTTTACTCTAACAGGATCTTCTCATTTTGGGGTAAGCTTTCCTTAGGCTTCTTCTGGTCCTGTTGCTTCCAATTTTTTGCACCGGGGAGGAAAACCCTATGTCAATCTTTTCTTATAGTACATAGCTGCTCTTTATTGGTAGGCTGTTATCTTTTTGCTCACAATATCTCGAGTTTTCTCTATGGCGTCGAGCTCCAGTCATGGACCTACGTTTTTGATGATCTCATCGTATGATTAGACTTGGATGTTTGGTAGCTTGAGTTTGATGGGAAGGACGGTCTCAGATCCTAAAGATAGTTTGAAAGGGGGTTTCTTCTATTGGGGTTCACCTGGTTGTACGGTATCCCCATAATATGCTAGGGAGCTTACCTTCCTACTTGCTACCTAGTCGATCGACTCTTGCCTTTATACTTCACATAATGGTTTTGTTGATTGCCTTAACTTGATCTTTAGCTTATAGGTGAGCAACTGACATATAGTACATCGTTATTTTGTATTCAAAAAAAAATATTTGTTTTTCTTTGAGCTGAACTGTTTCCTATTGTCCATCATGATGGAGTGTGTGACTCTAAACCTTATCAGGATGTTCATGTACATGAAGTGTAGAAGGTTCTTCTTTGTTACTATTGCTACTGCTTTAGCCTCTACCCACTTTGTGAAATTATCATACCTGACTATGATGAATATTCTTTATCTTATTGAAGTAGGGAAGGGGCCAAGGATATTGAGTCCCCACATGGTGAATGGCTATGGACTCATAAGGCATAGTAGATTCGTACTAGGGGCATGGTCAATAGGGGCAATTCTTTGACATCGCTTGCATCGCTGTACAAACACCTTGGCATTGGTTTTCATTATTGCCCAAAAGTATCTAGCTCGCACAACCTGGGTGTGTTGGGATTAGGCTTTGATGTAGTTGTTGCACTCATTGGTGTGGAGGTCTTCCAAGACCTGTTGTCTTTCCTTGGGACCAAACATCGGAGTAGAGGGAAGCTAAAACCCCTTTTGTATAACACTCCTTGATCAAAGTATAGTTGGCCACCTTGAACATTAATTTTTTTTGCTTCAGCTCTATTTAAGGGTAGGGTACCATCCTTGAGGTATCTCTCTATTAGTGTTGTCTAACTTGGTGGCAGTGCTATCTGTTGTAGCTCAAGTATTTACGGGTTTTGTTTATGGTGGATTTTTTTGGAAGAAACTCCACAAAAAACTTTGTCCTTAGTATTGCTTAGGTTAGGAGCTATTATAGAGGTGATCTTGGAAAGCTTGTCAGCCTCTGAGTTGTCAACTCTAATGATATCCTAGGTAGGCAGCTCTTTAGTGAGAGATCAAATGATCTCTAAGTATTTGGCTATTTCTTTGCTTTTTGCCTCGTAGGTGCCTTTGACCTATTGGACTACAAGCTGAAAGTCTAAAAAGATTTTGAGATCTCCCATCTCTACGTCGACGCTTGCAGCGAGCTTGAGTTCTGCTAGTAAGGCCTCACACTAAACTGCAGTGCTGCTTGCTGGGAAGCTGAAAGTGAGGACGTAACAAATTTTAATCTCGTGAGGTCCCCTTATTATTAAGCTAGCCCTACTCCTTCCTTATGTGGAGTATCCATCTATATGGAGAGTCTACATGATCTTTTGCTATCTTTGGGTTTCAGCATGTCGAGTACTTGGCTATAAAGTCTGCCAGCACCAAGGCTTTGATGGCATCTCGGGTTTGGTATTGTGCCCCATATGTAATGAGTTCAATGTCATATTTCATCATCCTTCTAGACACATTGGGTTTTTGAATGACTACCCTCAGTGGGATGTCGGTGAGGACAATGACTTAATGTGCTTAGAAGTATGGCTGTTAACGATGAGCTGACACTATCACCTCTAACACGAACTTTTCTAACTTCTTGTATCTCTGCTATGTATCTTGGAGGACATGGATGATGTATTATATGGGTTGATGTTGTCTTCCCTCTGCTCAGGCTAGTACTAATGAGAGAGCTCAATCACTTACCATAAGGTATTGGTACAAAACCTCGCCTAGAACCAATGTCGACAACATTGATGGCTCTGCTAGGAAACATTTGAGCTCATCAAAAGCTTCTTGTGATTTTTCTGTCCATTTGAACTTATCGACTCGCGAAAACACAATTAGACTTTCTCTTATGGTAGGGGGTATTGACTTCCCCACTTTCATTGTGTGCTCGAGATCATCATCTAAAGCAATATCCTTGGTAGGTTCAGTTGATTCACCTTAGTGCTTGGATTTATCCTTTGGCTCAACATCTATGATGCATATGCGATCTCCCTTCATGGCCTTGAAGCATAGTTTTCTGGATTGTTCTTGATCCCCTCAACATACCCCTATCCCAGCTAAGGTGAGGAACTTAGCTTTTAGGTGAGGTTAAGAGACAACCATGCTAAAGGTAGACTAAGTGGCCCTTCCTAATATGGCATTATATGGGGACTAGCAATCAACCACTAGGAAATCTATTTGGTATGTCGCACGTCGCATCCTTTCGCCGAGCTCGAGGGGTAAAGTGATGATCTCTCAAGGCCGAATAGGTTTATTATCAAATCCATATAGCCCATTATCATAGGGCTTAATTTTGGCCTTATCTCATGCTTCATTTGTTCGTAAGCCTGGTTTAAGAGGATGCCGACACTGCTACTAGTATCGATTAGTACTCTCTTAACTTTCCATCTTGATATGTGAGTAGAAATGACTAGAGCATCTTGATGCGGGGTTTGAATTCCTTCAAAGTCTCTTTAATGAAGGAAATGGTTGTGTCGATACTAACTCTCTTAGGCTTTAGGTTCATTACTTGCTGGGGCCAGCTTGGTCTTGAGTGCCTAGCCTTGGTTGAGCTTAGGGGCATACTGACAATGGTCTTGATTACATTGCAACATTCTTGGTTGAGTTGGGGTTGGTTCGAGTTGTCTCGAGTACTTGCTACCTTTTGTTGCTCATCTATCCTATGCTTCTAAGCAAGCAGTTGAGGTTTGGTATTTAGTCGATATGCTATTTGAGCCAATTGTATCATATGGTATGTTTTATGATTGAGCGGCCAGCAATTCTTTGTATCATGCCTGTGATTGTGGTGATACTTGTAATATTCCTTCAAGTCCTTTCATTTTCAACTGGGCATCATCGAAGGGGGTGGTAGTAGAAGACCTTGGTTTCTTATCTCGAGGAATACATCATGCACAGGTAATTTTAAAGGGGTAAACTCGTCGTACATCGGGAAGAGCATTTGCGTTTTGTCGTCCCTACGATCCGATCTCACAGGTTATTGAAGTAATGGCAGTCTTTCTGATACCCTTTATCTCAAGACTGATTAGTTTCAGGTCAGGGAGGCTCGATTTTTACTTTGATCTCTCTTTTGGTGTTTTTGGTATCCTCTTGGCGGATATATTTTTGCACCTTTTCTATCACTTGCTCAAGCTTGGTGAGCTGGCACTTCAAGATGGAGTCAAAAAACAAGTTGTCCATGAGAACTCCTTGTCTGATAGCTTCTAAGGCTATTCCCTGGTTGAGGTTTAGGATTTCTTGACACACTTTGTTAAATCTTGCTAAGTAATCTCTCACGGATTCATTCTGCCACTATTGGATGTTGTAGAGGTAGAAGGGATTCTTCTCCAGGGGTTTTGAAATAGCCATGAATTTCCCAATTTAAATTTTATAGATGTGTTATTGAAATTATATATGATTTTGAAATGAGATAAATGTGAATTACGTTGATGCATGAAAAATGAGTTATGTTGTTGTGTTAAAAATAATTGAATATCTTAGAATGGTTAAATATTGGGTTCATAAATTTTTAAGTGCATTAGAATGTATAAAAATGATTAGAACAAGTTAAATTATGTATGTATTTAAACCAACTTTTAGCAGAAATTTTAGTTACAAATAAAGCCCAAGACCACCTTTACTTAACCAAAAAGTAAGCTTATTAATTATCCAAAGCCAAGCCAATGAAATGACTTAATTATGGCAGCCACTAAAGTCAACAAATGGATAAATATCAACTTTTCAAAGTGCAAAATTCGTCCAAAAATTTTAGACCAACATAACACACACCAAAAAGCTTCAAAACCCCATTTCTACTCTCTCAAAAGCTCTCCCATGTCCATGTATAATTAAACCCTTCATATTCTACAACTTAAACTCTCAAAGGCTTGCAACAAGACTCATAAACCAAGGCATAAAGTCCATATGGTAAGTGTGTTCCTCTTGCTTTATGTGTATTTAAGTTATACTTTTGTTATGATAAGGTTTATATGCTAAATGGTGATAGGATGATTTTTATACATTGATGGTAGTTTGAGTAGCGTTGTGTTGCTAGAGGAGTTTGTAGTATATATTTTATATGAATTTAGAAGTGTTGGGATGATTGTGTTAGGATGACAAAAGGTTGAGTAGTGTAATGGGCATGTGGAGTTGAAATGCAACTTTTGTGTGATGTTGTAGTTGGGTGATTGATGGATTGAAGAGGAGTTAGTGTTTGTTGTTGATTGGTATTAAGAACATATAATAGGTTTTAGGAAGTTTAGAATGAGTTTAGAGGATTTTTGAATGTGTAAATTTTACAAAGAAAACAGGAGAATTCATGAAAATCATGTAATTTTGTTCCAAGAGTCTACGCCGGCAATGGCTGCCGGCGTACATGGCAATGCTGTCGGTGTTGAGGGTATCTACAGGCGTAGACAAAATCCGTGAAGCTCTCGGAAACTTTAGAAAATTAAAATTTCAGTCTACATCGGCTCAAAGCCACCACACGTAGACTAAATGTTGCTGGCGTATTATTGAATGCTGCCAGTGATGGCAAGCGTTGAGTTTTAGTGCATAGTGCATCGGATCAATGCCGCCAGCATTGAAGGCTAACGTATCCCCTACAGTTTTCATTTTCAAAAACTTCCTCCAATAATTTCTAAAGCTTGATATATGATCAATTGAATATTTGTTAAGCATTATATGATATTATACGATGTTTAAATGATATGTTATGACTTTGTAATAATTTAATTGAATTTCTTTGATTGGTTATGTTTGAAACTAGTTGATTAGTACTTGAACTAAGTGAGAAACTCAATATTTTCTTATATAGTGATAAACCCTCGTTCGGCTAACCTTATTAATTTTCGAGCGATTTCAGGTACACAATAACTTGCTTGATTCTTTGTTTAGGATAGACATTTTTTAAAATTACTTTATCCTAAGGAAATTTAATAATTGCATGTATGAGTGTCTTTTATACCGTTGAATCTGGTTCAGAGAGCAATACCCTGCTCAGATTGAGGGCATAGTAGTTTTAGGCGCTTAGACCACCCTTGTCATTTTAAAATGACTTTCATAAGTGGTTCAGTGGGTAATTGATAGGGTATTCAGTATCGGTATAACACTTGCTTATTCTTGAAAGGATGTAATATGATTTAATTTAATATTTATGGGAACACTTGAATTAAGTGATGTTATGGATTGAGTTAAGTAAAGTCGAGAAACGGCTGAGACCCTAAATGAGATTACTTTTTCATTTTGGATAAAATTATCTAGGAGATATGAGTATCCGAGCTACTTATATCAACTCCCTGAGCATCGTGATCGTTACTCAAGTTTCCCTAGAAATCCCTATTGTCCGGAGTTTGAATTCTCCAGTGTTATTTAGCTAACTAAAGATTAACTAATAATCTAATGACTGTTATATTTGCATTTAGTTTAAGTATGTATGGATCACTTCACATTTGTGTTCGTTACTTGTGTACTAAGCCTTTAGCTCATACTTTAACTATTTTAGGTGACGATCAAGATGAGTTTTATGCAAATATGGGTTATGGTACCGACTTTGAGGATTTCCTAGATGACCTAGAGGATTAGATATGACCATGGACAAGGATGGAATTCCTAATTTGTAATAGACTAGTTATGGAATCTTTTAATGTTTATATTAGATGATATAGGTTGAATTACCTTTTGTAGCTTTTATATAAAGCTTGTAAGAAGCCTTTATTTGTAATATCTAAACCTAGCTATTTATATATATCTTGAACTTATTTCCCTTATAATATATGATAAATATGATGTTGTGTTTTTATTACAAGTTTTACAAAAATCAACAATTTTTAAATTTAAGAGTTAAGTATTGAAAGTTTAGGAAAATAATACTTCAAACACTTCTTCTAGGACAACCTTACATATAATTTTGCAGGTTATATGTGGTTGAGGAACTATTATCACTTGTTTTTATTATAGTGGTGATAGCGGGTCCTTACGAGTTTGCTTGCCATAAATGGGCCATGATGAGGTTGCTAAATTGGGAAAACAAGCTTATTGTTTATTGTTTAAGCTTATTGAACCAATTTCGAGTTATGCCTTGGAAGGTAGTAGGAAAAGTTTTGCACCATATAGCATCCAAAAAATCATGTATCACCATGGTGGACTAGAATTGGGAGATTTGATCTTTAAGGTTAATGGCTCCATCGTAGGATTCCAAAGTGGGTAGCCAGCTCTATTTGGAAGCACTTCATATTGGACTTCAGTTGTGAAGTGCATCTTTTAGGGGAGTACCTGATAACAGGCTTGCTGCCAAAGCCTTTCTTGATGATCGATAACCTCCTCATATCCAAATTTCTTTAAGGGCGTACTCTTTGCTGGGACCTTGTCGGGTCTCGTTGGCGAGGGCTATGGGTGTAGTGTCCTTATAGGCTTAGGTCGAGCTTAGACTTGTAGTTCCATTTTTTTCTGGCAACCATCATTCGCTTGGTGTTTCAAGGAGGCTTGAGTTGAGTGTTATGGTGTCGTGTGCCCTCGTAGGATACTGTGATTGGCTCCCACAGGGCCTTCGGGTGCAATGGGCTTCTAATATGCATTCGGGAATTGCCTCAAGCTGTAAGACCATCCCTTGGTGTTGTTGCTGGTTGGTGTGGCCCTATGGTCTCTTTCAGGTGATTCTTCATCACATTTAGACGGCGACAGGGTCGGAGATGCACTTTATTTGCACAAAATTTCCAATTCCAGGATACACCGAGTCTAACAAACTGTCATTTGCAACCATCGCTTGTTCAACGTGCAGTGGCTTAAAGGCCTCCTTGCACATTGGTGTGGTTGCAAGTTGTATGGGGGCAGGGTCTATTTGATTCTTACTCTACTGTGGCCTTGGCATAGAAGGAAAAAAAGTGTTCCTTATAGCAATGCTCTATGGGTTTTAGGAGGGTCTTAGTGGATAAAATGGTGAAAAAGAAAGAAGAAGAGAGTTTCCTACAGATGGTGCCACGTGTTGATGAGCTTTCTGTCGATAGAGTAAGCTTTGGCACACATAGAAAAGTGGTTAGAGGTGTGCTGGGGGTTGCTCGTTGCGGCCACTCCGAGCTTAAATTAGTCAATGGGTTCTTCTTTTTCTAAAGGAACAGTAATACATGGAGAAGTTTTTTGGAATTCTCCTTCTTCCTTTTTTCCCATTTAGGAAATGGGGTATTCATAGTATTTAGGGTCATACCAAGATGGGCCCATCAAATCTGCTAAGGCGAGCCCCTACGTGGTAGTTGACTTAGTACTTAAGGTGGTGGGGTTACCTAAGCTAAGGGGTGGTTAAAGCAAAGAGTTTGGTTGGATTGGTTATGTCCCCCTACTCGAACTTGGATACTCTGTGGTTCGGGAGTCTAGATGAGTTGGTGGTTGTTACTCTTGGTCGAGTTGAACCTTATAAGGGCTTGCTAGTAGTTGAGGAAGTTTACCTTCAAGCTTAAGCTTGTGGAGCAAGTTTCCATCGAGCTTAAGGAAGGCCTTTTGTAGATCACCTTCAAGCCAGTATGGATGACACTCAGGGTCCTCGTACCTGAGTGCCTAGACCTTCTTAGTATGGGCCTTTCCTGAGCAGGCGACTTTGGTGGCTAATTAGGCCATGAGACTCGGTTGTGACAATGATGGGCCGTATGAGTTGTAGCTCATATTTGCCTGTCAATACGACTCTTGTACAAAACATGAATCGCATGTCTGTATAAGTATAAATGACACTTCCTACATGCGATCCATGTATAAATATATTGTTTCACTTTTGCTAACATGCATCTTGTTTATGCGATTCATTTGCAAATATATGAAATGCTTATTCTACATGTGGTTTTACATTAGTATTTGGTAATTAAAATTATTTCAATTGTATTTAGGTATTTTTTATTCCTAGAATTGGTAGATATGTGTTTCACCCAATATATAATAGTTCTTATAATTCTATTATATTCTAACTGAATTAGAATTTAATTCCTCCCTTATTTTTTAGGGCAAAGTCAACTAGATGTAAGTAAACCATGCAAACCCCGAGATTTTTCATACATGTAGAAATTAATAGAAATATAAATATAGAAAATATAAGGTTAATATAGGCTCAACAAAGACCTTAGAATAAAATCACAAGTAGTTATGAACCTATATATATTCTCAAACCATATAACAAAGTTCTATAGATAGTACTAGTTATCAAAAATAGAATTTCATAGTCAGTATCGAAAAAAATAATTTAAATAAGACTTCAAGTGTATTAAAATGTAAATAATCAATAAAAACTTATAGTTAGAAAATGGTAATTTTAAGGATAAACCGTTAGTATTATAAATACACAATAAGAACAAAAATAGATCCATAATCATAATATAGACTTCAAATAAATATTTGGATCATACTGTTATTCTAGTTAGAGAATCCTAAAGCTATTAGAGACTGAAACAAAAATTGACCTATTAAGCTTAGAAAACCCCAACCAGATGAGATAAAAATCCTAAAAATAATTAATCATGTGAATTATAAACCCAAAGTTGAACTCAATAATAACCTAGAAAATTTGTAGAAGCTTTATATGAAATTTTAAAGACAGAACTCTCAAATAACTGACATATTTATACCTGTTTAACTTAATAAACTATCCTAAAACTAAGATAATTAATTAACTAAATAATATTACATTAATTTTCCCTAAATTCGGTGCAAATTGTGCTAAATATGCAGCTGAAATCTCCCCAATTTCCTCCAGCCAAAATCACATACAATTTGGTCAAGAAATGTTAACAAAAGTCAAGAAAAAACATGTATAAACCAATGGAGATGGTACAAATCAGCAAGATCAATAAATGCATGAGGAAATCCAACAAAACAAGCCAAATTTGGCGGAGATTTGGCCAAAAATCTTGTGCAAGTTGCTGTTGCTTTCTTCTCATTCTATATATATATATATATATATATATAACTTCATAATTAACAAAAGAGCAAAGTCATTAACTTACATTTAACCACAACAACAACTACTCAAAACACATACAAACGCAACCCTAATTGTGCATAAAACCATGCAAAAACAACAATAAGAACACACTCACTCAACTCCATTAAAACATAAAACAAGCTTGGGAAAAAACAACAAGGTAAGTGCAAAATTCATTTTAGTTGGTTTAAATATTAAACATTATCTTACACAATGTTATTAGTTAACCTTAGGATCGTTTCAAGCGTTGAGGAAGGATTTAACACCTTTACAATAGCTCACACAAGGTAAAACTTAACCTTAACCTTATATATATATTGTAGTATATGTAATAGCTAAGGAATCATCAAGTATGATGATTATAAGTTGTTATTTGTATTGCTTTGTCAAGAAAAATACTTGTAGACTCTATAAAAATACTTAGAAGAAGTTTTAATACAAGTATAATACATATATGTTATAAGAAATCTAAGTTTCGAACGAAGGAAAATCGGAGAAGATGATGAACAGTAACAAACACTCCCTCTATGCTAGTAGTATAAGCACTCAATGCCAGCAGTGTATACGGATAAGTCGGTAGTGTTGAGACGGTTTACACTAGAAATGGAAACTACGTAATGATTTTTTCTTTTTTTACATAAATGAACGAACACCGACAATTCAAAACTCTACGTCGATAGTGTTGGTGCCGGCGTATGTTGAAAAGCTGACAGCCTTGAGCCAGCATACGCTAGTATAAGGAACATGTAAAATAACATGAACATTGACATCCTAAGAATAAACGTTGACATCGTAGGATGTTGGCGCATGTACAAAATTAACTTTGGACAAATTCTGTTTCGTCTAAACAGATTATATATATATAATGCAGAAAAACATAATAGATTTAATAAATGAACAAATACAAATATTTTAAGAATAATAAGTGTACTATTTATGGAATATTAAGTTCTAAAAACCATTAGAAACTAATAAAACAAATAAGAATAGAATATGATAATTGTTTAATACTTATCTTATATAGATAAATATATAAGAATGGAAATTTAAAAATGAGCTAAAATATCAACTAATGTAATTTCTAAAATAGTTAGGTAATAATATGAAGACAGATCAAGAGAAACACGACGAGACTAAATGATAAGAAATAAATATTAGTTACTATAATAGGTTAACTAAAGAAATATATAAAAGTAATAATAATAGTAATGATAAAATATTGATCTACTAAATACAAACTCTATAAACAACCAAATAAAAATTATAAATATCAAATAAGATCAAAGAAAAGCAAAATGAAAATAAAACATTAAATAATAATTGTTACCATAAGATCATTAAAGGACCAATATAGTAATAGAAATAAAACCAAATATCAATATAGCATACATAGACACTCATAGGAGTTTAGTTATATAATTTATGTTTTATTGATGAATATTTTTATTCATCTCAATAGGTGACCTTGACACTATTGAGGATTTTCTAGTCAACTATTACGATTAATTAATATGAGCAGGTGAGTAACTCAGATATATTATACTATTTGTGCTTATAATTAGTGGCACTTATAATGCAAAGATATTAATACAGTTGTTGTCAAAAATATGATGAGAATAATTTATGACTTGACTTGATTGGTTGTGATGCCAATACAAGTTAATAAAAGTGATAATACAATTGTTTGATGAATTGGAATAGCATGTTGATCAATGTATGTAATGTATGATCATCATATGCTTAATTATTGGCTTATTAAATAACCTGGTTATGTATTGCACGTACTACATTATTACATATTCAAAAAGGGTGATAGCCTACTACGTATTAAGTTCAGTTCTCTGTTGATGCTTGGTTTTTCTATAGTTTTAGTTCTTCCAAGATTTTCTTTGTTCCATCAATTCTACGAGAACTAAGTGGCACTGAAGAACGCCACCTGTAGTATCGTTTGAAATGATTAATACTTAAGGAGTTTCTAAGGATTCTTGCAGAAGATGGTCAGTTAAAATATCTTTAAATTAAAATGATAATCATAAGATGAGAAATTATTGATTTTCCTATATACTTAGTTTCTCTTGGGCAAGTAGGTTATAAAAGTAATTGTTCTTCAACCCTAAAAAGAGGGCGTAAATCTTTTCCCTATTTGGATTCTAGATCATCCAAGCTTGTATCTGAGCATAAGTTTGATTGATTACATTACATATGATTTGTAAATAAACTTGCTTGATGTGTAATATGTCTAGTTATTCATTGAGCTTGTGGTTTTGCTCACACTCCTAAAGACCTTTCAAGTTAACTCTATGAACTTAGCTGGTTACTTCCAGGAGTATAGCTCCGGTAAGAACTTAGAAGCTAGAAGATTATGGGATCTTCGGATTATGTTATCTATTTTTATTTTTAGTTATAAGATAGTTAGTATAAGTGTTAACAGTTATGTATTTGGAGACTTTTAGAATAGAATTATGGTTTGTAATACTATTATGATAATCACTACTTATGATGATAGATATTTACTAATTTATGTCTTATATATGTTTATCATTTCTTATCGATAGAAGTAAAAGATCCTATTAATTGAAAATATGTCATTCTTTGAAAGTTAACTAGTAATAGTATATAAGTGTGGCTTGTATATTACTACTAGGATACCCTCCGAGCGTTACAAACCAAACTGATAATTCCATTCTTTATAGTTTTTTGGTGATTCCTGTTTTCAATAGTCTGGTTATATTTAATCAAAATCCTTTTTGATGTTTTGGAGGAAGAGTTAAGTGAAATTTGAGGATTATTTAGTAGCTTTCTCTCATTATTTGACATTTAGGCTCTAAAACATACTTTTATTATAATAATGATCAACTGTGTGTTTGCTCGTGCTTAGATAGAATGGGATTTCATTTTTAAGGTTTATGGATATTACAAATTTTGAAGAAAGTTATCAATCATGTAATCTAAAATATGTGATTCTCTCAATATCTTTTTTCCATTCTAACAAAATCTATTAATAAGCCTAGAAAATAGAAAATAGAGAAAAGAAAGATTCGATTTCTTTCCCTTACATTTTTTCTTATCATCTGCTATATAATACACCTTTAGTCATCTTAATTCACGATTCAGGTATATTATCTGGATAAAATTATACATGAATATAAAGGCACAGCTTATTAGATTTTATTTTGTGGGGTCCCAAAGGAGCGTGTGGAGGGAAGGGAGTGGTCGGAGGAGGGTTGTAAATTCTGCGTGGGTATGAATCCGGGTGCAACGATCACGTACGTGCCACGTGACTATCGCGCTACACATGACCTAGAGAAACAACACGTGCAACGATGATCAAGAGAGAATCGTATAGGGAGGAGGAGTAGGCAGTCTCAATAGGCTCTAACACACGTGTGACAGATGAGGGAGCTAAAGAGCATCAACCTCACTAAGTACCACAAATACCGTATGCGCTCTTGAGTGAGTCAAGTAATTGATTCACAAAGATGGAAATCCGACAGCGCAACGGTGTTTGTCCAAGATTTTTCACCTGTCCAAATGAGGTAAAGACTAAGGTATTTATAGAGAATCCAACTGTCGATGTCGTCCGTCAGATGAGACAGACGACCAACGGCCAGGATGAGTCCCTCTCATTATAGATATGGTTGTGGGCTCCCTTATGGACCCAGGCCCATTGAGGCCTTTATAGCAATGTGTGTGAGCCAATTTGAGAAATGTTGGAATTAGGCAGGCCAATTCTAACAGGCCCTACTCCAAGCCTTCCATGCCAAAACTCCCATGATCATCCCAATTGGATTGGGCCTAACTCTTTAAACCCTGTCACATTAGCCCAAAGAGTTAAATCCAAATAAGAATTAGGCTCAAGGCCTTTGTAATCAAATTTGTACATCTACATTTTGCCCCCTGACCAAAGTCTTTCGGGTCATATCGGGATGA